>JAGFBZ010000323.1:1217746-1722746 GCA_018398805.1 Hirundichthys speculiger
CTTCTACACCTCCAAAAAGATATCCCACCAGAGACAGACACCCCCCGAGTTACCTTAAAGACTATGAAATGAAATAGATAGAAGGTGCTCGGATGGCTGAGTGAACAGCATGGGGCAGAATAAATCCCCTCACTCAGTGGAAGGGATGGGCAGTCTACCCCGCCTTCTTAGTTAGAAAGATAAACAATTGTGGAAAAGAGTTCCAGCAAACAGAAGTTAATTGTTAAGTAAAATGTTTGAGTAATACAGTAATAACTGGTTTGGTTTATTGCAAAAAGAAACGTTTGAGATTCAGACTGTAATAAAGGTTGGATAATTTCTGAGACTGGATGTATAGTATAAAAGAAGAGACAATTGTTTCAGAGATGTTTGAATATAAGTTACACTGCAATTACATTAACAATTACATCGGTAATGTTCTTAGAAAGGGGGATGTGCAGTGAGTGTTTTGGGTGTAATCTGCCCTTGAGAGTGACGTAGTGGGTTGTTGCATGTTGGGAAATAAATGAAGGTGAGACACGCCATTCAGCTACGGAGTTGGAGTCCATGTGTCCAATATATTGAGAAGTGAACCAACATCACAGTAACATAACAGATACCTGGGATGCCGCCTCGTCCAAAGAACTCAGAGAAGATGCCAAAACTCCTCGAAGAGTATGCTGACCTGGGCCAACTCAGATTCACCAGGTCCCTGTCACCATATTTATATATATATACACACATATCTTGTAGTAGTTAGTATAGGTTAAATTCTTGGTCCATTGCTGTTTTGCCGTAGGCAAAGAGGGGGAAAGAAAGCATATAAAGTTACTATTGAATGAGGACTTGAGGGGATTTCCTTCTGAGATTATCACTATTAGTCCCATTCATCCACTCAGAGACAGGCTTTCAGACAAGGTTTGGGACATTCCAGATTGTTCTTTATCTGTTTCTTTACAGCCCATTCATGAACTCTGAGTCGACTGCCTGAGGCATGTCTGCCACAGACATAGTAACAAACAACTGCTATCACTGTGAGTTTTTTCCCATGATTACTTAATGACTGGTTAAATTTATTGAGGTGAAATTAACTACCGTTACAACTACCAAACTACTCTGAGAGTATGATTGCAGGGAAATTGTCATGTTTTCTGTCTGCAAATGAGTTATGAATTTCTCTCATGTGAGCTGCAAATGTGCATCAGATGATGAACAAAAAAAACATTGCAGGACCACGTTTCCCATTCAAAATAGAAAGATCATCTTTGTATATAAAAGAGATGCTTAAGATACAATGCTGTTCAGGAGGTTCCGTATAATTTACTGTGGAAGAAAACAAATCTTGCATATTTCAGACCTTCACACACATGAGCCAATGCACCATGCCATCAGCAATCCTTTATAACAGATCTGATAAGGTCTGTAGAAATATTTGGCTGAATGAATCAAAGAGGAACTATTTGTCAGTTTGAGCTTGAAATCGGAAAAGAAAATGACTGCACTACTGCTGTTTAAGGTCAACAAATTCCACTTCTGTGCTTCTGGGAAAAAAAAAGAAATAAGGATCACATAGCGCTGCTGTCATCATGCAAAGGCATGACAGACTGAGAAACTGTTTGTTTGGTTCTGGTATGAGACTTCTCCTTTTACTTACTGGGCCTACATCCACTTCTCGCCACAGACAGAACAGACAACTGAATCTTGCAGTAGTGGTTTACTGTAGTATTTCTTTTGAAGAAGTTCCAGTGTTTTAGGACATGAACACGCACAACAGAAGCTGAACAGCCATATTGAAATGACCATTTATAAAGTGGGCAAGCACGTGCCAGGATTGATAGCCTCTCCACTGTCACACGTGGGGCTCAACCACAGCACTTATTTACTGCTACTGGGCAGTGAAAACCTGTGAGCAAATAATCGTAATGTAACTGGACTTATTGTGGTATTTGTGCTAAACCACAAAAATGATAAAGTGATCATTGTCATATATATGTATCTTTATATATATATGTGTATATAAATATATATATATATATATATATATATATATATATATATATATATATATATATATATATATATATATATATATATATATATATATATTTTTTTTTTTTGTTGTTAAGAGAGCTGAATAAAAGTAATATGGTACATTGTGTGGTCCAGAAAGAACTTTTTTAGTTCAATCTGACCTCAAACATAGATACTTGAAGAGCTGTTTTATAAAATCTTCAGCAGAACAACCAAACTCACACAAAGAATATTTACTCAACTCAGACACCCAAGATAAGAGGGTCTATGAAAGGCACCAGTGATTTCCTGGAAATTATTTGTAATTCCAGCCACATCTACAGTACTGCTGTCTCTCTCTTTTTTTAAAGAGTTTTTTGACACTAGTGGCCTTTATTGCTAGTGGAGAGAGACAGAGAGAACAGGGAAGACACGCGGCAAAGGGCCGACAAGCCAAGAGTCGAACTCGCGACCAGCCGCACGAAGACTATAATCTCTGCATATGGGCCGCCTGCCCTAACCACTGCGCTACCGGGGCGGCCCACTGCTGTCTCTTTTGATCTATAGCAGTGTTCTATCTATACACTTGGAAAGCTCCAGACTTTCCATCATCAACCACATTAGTTAGAGCTAGTTATGTATATATCAGTGCAGGGGAGGAGGAAGGAAGAGGAGGAAGCTCTACAGCAGAGTCCCAGACGAGCTGCCCATGAGAGCTGCTCTGATCTGGATGAAAACGCTCCATAGCGGATTAGGGAAGCGGAAGATTGCTAATATTGGGTTGCGCAACCTGCTCTTAAAGGCAATGGCTATTGACGCACTGATTGGTTAAACAGGTGGACCACCCTAACCACTCCTATGCATAATATATGCATAATATAGCAGTTAGCACAGGTAAAATCGTGGGTTTAGGGAGGTGGAAGATTGCATTTTTTTGGAGGGGAACGCCCCTCCCGCTACCCGCTATCTCTCAATTGCGGCTTTAGGAGGTTTGGCGGAAGATCTGGCCCTTAGAGTCAAAAGGAAGGACCTTTTGACAACAGAGTTGCTGTTGCGGCCGGACTTCCTGTTGGTGGTGAACGCTGAACGGTTTCTGATTCCTTTAACCTTTTTATAATTTAAAATTAAACTCGATTTGGTGATAACTCTATACTGTTGTTGTAAACTTTAATCTGAGCACTCGCACGTAGTTTCCGCTTCGCACATTTTCCTTGCACATTCTCAATGGCGTTAATCGCCGGTTCTTTAGCTTATTAGCTTCTTAGCATGGCTTCTTCTTCTCCCTCTGTTTCCCCCTCCCACTGCTCAGTGTGTGAAATGTTTAGCTATTCCTCTGCCTCCTTTAGCGAGAGTGGTAAATGCATGAAGTGTAGTTTATTCATAGCTTTGGAGGCAAGGCTCAGTGAGCTAGAGGCTCGGTTCCATCAACTAGAGCATAGTCCGTCAGATGCTATAGGTAGCCAGGCTAACGTAGCGGTGGAGTGGCCTAGAGTTACTGCAGCTAGCAGTCCCGCTGTAGCACCTGAGCAGCCGGCCAGTCAGGGCGGCTGGGTGACGGTTCGAAGGAAGCGTAGCCCAAAGCAAAGGCGTGTGGATCACCATCACTTACTTCACATATCAAACCGTTTTTCCCCACTCAGCGACACACCCGCTGAGAAACCCACCCTGCTGATTGGAGACTCTATAGTCCGGTACGTGAGGCCTGCAGCTACGACCATAGTCAGGTGTATCCCAGGAGCCAGAGCGAGCGACATCAAGGCAAATTTGAAGCTGCTGGCAAAGAGTAACGGTAAGTACAGTAAAGTTATCATACATGTCGGCACTAATGACACCCGGCTATGCCAGTCGGAGGTCACTAAAGTTAATATTGAGTCGGTGCGTCAATATGCAAAGAGCATGTCGGACTCCATAGTTTTCTCTGGTCCCCTTCCTAATTTGACCAGTGATGATATGTTTAGCCGCATGTCATCGCTCCGTCGCTGGTTGTCGTGGTGGTGTCCAGCAAATGACGTGGCCTTTATTAACAATTGGGCGGATTTTTGGGGAAAGCCTGGTCTGATTAGAAGAGATGGCATTCATCCCACCCGGGATGGTGCAGCTCTTATTTCTAGGAATTTGGCTGATTCTCTTAGACGCTCCCCCTGACAATCCAGGGTGGAGGCCAGGATGCAGAGCTGGAGTCTTACACGCTTCTCTGCTGCTTCTCGAGGACCGTCCCTGACCACTGAAGATAGAGAAATCAACCATGTAGCTGCTAATGTTAACATGGTGCCGATCAAAAACATAGAATTGGTGTCAATTCCCCATCCTCCAAAAGTCTGCTTAGCGCACTGTGATAGAGGCGTTAACCAAAATAATTTGATAAAAATAAAAACTGTCAGACACGTGGAGCCAAGAGAACTTGTAATTAGATGTGGACTACTGAATGTGAGGTCTCTTGGCTCTAAGTCTCTGTTAATCAATGATCTAATTACTGAGCCTTGTTGCGATGTCTTCTGCTTATCAGAAACATGGCTACAAGAGGGAGAGCATGTGAGCTTAAATGAGGCCACGCCACCAGGTTATAATAATTATCATATTCCCCCGAGTACGGGTCGAGGTGGAGGAGCAGCAGCTGTCTACAACTCCAGCCTGCAAGTAAAAACAAAACCCAAATGTAATTATAATACATTCGAAAGCCTCACGCTTAGTCTAACTTTTCCAAATTGGAGGTCAGAAAAACTAGTCTTGTTGGTAGTGGTGTACTGGCCACCTGCTGGTGCTTATCTGGAGTTTCTGTCTGAGTTTATCTGGTTTAGTGCTCAGCTCAGACAAAGTCATCATAGTGGGTGACTTTAACATCCACATGGATGTTGACAGTGACAGCTTTAAATTAGCCTGTACATCTCTCTTAGAGTCATTGGGCGTCTCACAAAAAGTGAAAGAACCGACTCACTGCTTTAATCATATCCTGGATCTGGTTCTCACCTATGGTATAGATACTCATCACTTGTTAGTTTCGCCGCTGAATTCTCTTCTCTCGGACCACTTTTTAGTTACATTCGAGTTCAGCATTTGTGGCATTAAAACAGAAAATGAAACTTGTCATTACAGCAGATGTCTTTCTGAAGATGCTGTGAATAATTTTAAGGAGGTCATTCTCTCTCATCTCCCTATGGTGGAATATGATAGAATAGCTGAGGGCAACTACCTGAATTTTACTCCGGCAGATATTGATAACCTTGTTAACAATACTGCCGATATGTTACATTCCGCCTTGGATGCGGTCGCTCCTCTGAGGAAGAGGGTTTCTTATCTTAGGAGCTCAGCTCCCTGATATAATTCACATATTCACATGCTGAAGCAGAATGAACGTAAAATGGAAAGGAGGTGGTACTCCTGTAAATCTATGGACTCCCATCGTGTCTGGAAAGATAGTCTACAAAAGAGCCCTACGCAGAGCTAGAACATCTTATTATTCTTCGTTAATAGAAGAGAACAAACATAACCCACGTTTTCTGTTCAGCACTGTAGCCAGGCTGACAAAGAGTCACAACTCTGTTGGTCCATGCATTCCTGCTACTCTCAGTAGTGAAGACTTTATGAGCTTTTTTAGTGGGAAAATAATCAAAATTAGAGATGAGATCGGCCAGGCCCAACTGTCGACGGCTGTGAACATCCCTGCAGCTTTGTTGATTTCTTCCGTTTCTGATTTGACTCTGGACTGTTTTTCTCCTGTGGGCCTCTCTGAGTTGACCTCAACTATCAGTAAAGCTAAACCATCTACATGTCTGTTGGATCCCATCCCAACTCGGCTGCTCAAAGATGTTATGTCCTCTACTGGTATATCAATTTTGGATCTTTTTTTAAAGTTGCAGTCACTAAACCTTTGCTCAAGAAACCATCTCTTGACCCAGACATCTTGGCAAACTATAGACCAATATTCAGCACTTCCATTTATCTCTAAAATTCTGGAAAAAATAATTGTTAGCTAGTTAGGAGAACACCTGCATAGAAATGATCTATTTGAAGTCTTTCACTCAGGGTTTAGAACTCATCATAGCACAGAAACTGCGCTGATTAGAGTCTCCAACGACCTCCTCATGGCCTCAGACAACGGATTAGTTTCTGTCCTTGTTCTGCTGGACCTCAGTGCTGCTTTTGATACTGTTGATCACGGCCTTTTGCTGCATAGATTAGACCACACTGTTGGAATTAAAGGGACAGCATTAGGCTGGTTTAAGTCATACCTATCTGACAGGTTCCAGTTCGTCCATGTTAGTGACGTATCTTCTACACGGACTAGGGTCTGCTATGACGTTCCACAGGGTTCAGTTCTGGGACCAATCCTTTTCACTTTATACATGTTGCCCTTGGGAAAAATTATCCAGAGCCATGGCATAAACTTTCATTGCTACGCTGATGATATGCAGCTGTATTTATCTATGAAACCAGAGGAAACAAAACCTTTGGCTAAACTTCAAGGGTGTCTTAATGACATTAAGTCCTGGATGTCCTCTAATTTTTTGGTTCTAAACTCAGATAAAACAGAGGTTATTGTCTTTGGTCCCAAACACCTGAGGAATGGATTGACTGGATTTACACTGGCTTCCAGCAGAGCTGTGAAAAACCTTGGAGTCATTTTTGATCAGGATATGTCATTTAAGCAGCATATTAATCAGGTTTGCAAGACTGCCTTTTTTCATCTCCGAAATATTGCCAAGATTAGGAGCATCCTCTCCCAGGGTGATGCTGAAAAATTAATCCACGCGTTTGTTAGTTCTAGACTGGATTATTGTAATGCGTTGTTAGCAGGATGTCCGAAAAGCTTGCTGAATAGCCTCCAATTGATCCAGAACGCAGCAGCGAGGGTGCTGACAGGAATCCGTAAGCGAGATCACATCTCTCCCGTGTTAGCCTCCCTCCATTGGCTTCCCGTGAAATTTCGAATTGAGTTTAAAATTCTGCTTCTCGCATATAAGGCCCTTAATGGCCTAGCTCCACGCTATTTACAAGACTTGATAGCACGTTATGCTCCTAATAGAGCTCTCCGCTCTCAGAGTGCAGGATTACTCGTTGTTCCTAGAATATCTAAAAGTAGGTTTGGAGGACGGGCCTTCTGCTACCAGGCACCTTTTTTATGGAACCAGCAACCGGTTTGGGTTCAGGAGGCTGACACCATCTCCATCTTTTAAAAAAAATTTAAAACATTTTTGTTCAGTAAAGCCTACAGTTAGTCTAAACTATAGTGTGTAGGGGCTAATAGTTATAGCTATAGTTGTAGTAGTAGTAGTAAGACTAGAGTAGCTCGTCTTAATCACAGGTTCATCATAGTTATGCTGCTATAGGCCTACGCTGCAGGGGGACACCAACATGATCTGTTGAGTGGTGTCTCCACTGCTCTTCTCCTTTTTCTTCCCTTTCTTCCTCCCTTCTTCCTCCTCCAGCTCATTCATAATTAATTGGGAGCACCTTGTTACTGAAACTGTGCTCCATTTTCTTTACTTTCCTGTGGTTTGTTGTGCTGTTTCTGCCCCCTTTTCTATCTGTGTATTTGCAGGCCAGAGTTTCCTGGGTTTCATGCTGACTTGCAGTTCCATCTTCTGTCCATCCCGGGGTTCTCCTCCACTTGTGTTTGGGTGCCGACTGGCGTGGTGATCGGCGACCTGGTCCTCTGGCCATCTCATCCCAGTGCTGCTGCCTCCATCTGTTTATGTTTATATGGTCGTTGTATTTAGTCATTTGTGTGCTCTCCTCTCTCTGTCCTCCATCCTCTCTCTGTCCTGTCTCCCCTCTTTTCTTTCTTTACCTGGCTGGCCTTCGGCAGGAAGGTCCCCCCATATGAGCCAGGTCCTGCTCAAGGTTTCTTCCTCTTAAAGTGGAGTTTTTTCTTGCCACTGTTAGGCCTAAAGGTTTTTTCTCCCTATGTGGGAGATTTTTACTTGCCATTATCATTAATTGGATTTAATATTATAATTTTAGTTAATGATATTTGCTCGGGGGTCATGCTCTGGGTCTCTGTAAAGCACCTAGAGACAATTGTCATTGTAACAGACGCTATATAAATAAAATTGAATTGAATTGAATTTGAATTTGAGTATTTTTGCAGTATCAACAAGAGGCCGGTAGGGTGTCCTCGTTTTGGGTTTTTGGGTCACCCTAACATAATATTAAAACTATAAAATGTGTCAAGCAGACTATTTCTTACAAAGAATAGACCTAAAAGGCTAAAAATGTAATGGGATTTCGGAAAACCAAATCTGTTTTATTCTTCTTGTCTGTAGCCTAGGTATCAAATAATATGTTTATCCAAAATGTTAGAATTTTGGAGGGATAAGTACAGGTTTAATGGCTATCATTCCAAGTAATGCTAATAAACAAATGTTAATCAAGCATATGTGATATAAATATATATATTTTTTCTGTTTAAAATGCAAGCATATAAGTAACTGTAAAATAGCAGTATAAAAGACAATGTTCATGTTCAGTTTTGTTTTGGAGATGCAGTGATGTTTAATTGTTCTTTAATATGAGTGTTCTTGAGTTCTTGAATAAACAATCATAAATAGTTCGTATGACACACCAAGTGCTCTCTTACCTGTCTCTACATGGTGTTCTGTCTCGTCTTCCCAAAGAGACTATTGAGCAACTTCAGCTCATTCAGAACACTGTTGTACAACAGAGTATATTACTGCTGTTCTAAGATATTTATAATGGATACCAGTTACCTGCAGAAAAGAGTTTAAATGATAATTTCCTCCCAGGAGGAATTGTGATTTTCACATTTTGTCAGTGTCTTATCTACTGATTGAACACTGATTGGTTTGAGGTGTATTGACTCATCTCATAAGAAGCAGGAATGCCAAACAGAAAACATGACATTTTCTGTTGCCAACAGGTGGTGCTATAACTATTCTTGAATTTTACACTGTAGATCTGTTCAGACTCAGACTACAATCATACAGACTATTTTTGGACCAGATTAAACAATACAGCAAATAGGACAACATTTTCAGAGGGCCCCATATTTTCTACAGTTGCCACTGAATGTGAACAGCAAGACCTTGAATACTGGTTAAAAAAATAAATAAATCAAAATTCAACCATTAACTGAAGAATTCTGATAAAAAAAACATGCTGACATATCCACATACATTTCTGCTAAGTTTTGTGACTGATTGAAAAATTAGGCATTGTAAAAAAAACATTTGATTCCAAAGCTTAAAACTGACACTGTATGTGTACCACCACACTGATCTGGATGAATTTATGAGGTGAGGTTTGTGTGTGGTTTGAATTTGATTGGACAAAATACATTAGAAACATGATTATCTGTTATGATGTCATATTTTGAAAAAAAAAAATAGAATGGTGGACTTCTGAATAGACCATATGCTCCAGTGTATGAAATATTTGTTCTAGTGAAAGGCATGAGATCCTTCAACCTGGCCTCATTAGGACAAAGGGGTGATTTTTTTTTTTTTTTTAATTTTTACTTTTTTTTTTTCATTTGTGTGTGACAAAACCATCCACTTCCTGTTTCACGGTGAATAATGCTGTTATCTTGAAGGTCCATACTCAAAAATGTCAATGGTGCATGAGGTCGACACTGCTATAACAACTGAGTATATTCTGTACGCTTCTCAGGCTGATATGATGAAGCACGTAGTAGATACCAGACATAGTGTGACCAAATTCATATTCCTTTGACCAGATGGTGGTGCTATGGAGTTCATTCAAGATTGTCATATACACTTGTTCGGAGTGGAAGAATATCAAACGTATGGATTTTGGGGCAGAATGGACAACACGTGTGAGTTAGAACAACTTTTCCATTCATGATGAGACATCGAACTTCGTCGTACTCACAGCGACGCCCTTTGATAAAAAGTTTAATTTTTCACTGTCAGTCATTTTCAATGTCTTAACTACTGATTTGAACTGGTTTGAGGTGTGTCAACTTATCCCACTCGGAGCAGGGATGCCTAATGCAAAACATGACATTTCCTGTTGCCAATAGGTGGCGCTAGAACCATTTCTGATATTACAGGTTCTATGTGTTCAGGATTATGGAGCCCCGTTTGGGTCATAATTCAATGAATAAATGAGTCTATTATTATGAAATATAGGCATTTATTATTATGAAATATTTCCTATTATTATGATAATGGTTTAATTTTTCATAAGAATGAGCTTTTACATAATAATGGCTTTGTTTTTCAAAAGAATGATTTGTCTGTCAATCACAGCAGAGAGGGCGGAGCCATTTATGTGATTGGCTGCTCTTTCATTCAGGTATAAGCAACAGAACAGTGAATATAGGTAGGTAGGCAGTAGGTGGCAGAATGCACCTCAGTTTACGGTTAAAAGTTGACATCGACTAAGAAACGTCAAGGTTTCCCGTAGCTCAGTCCAAGCTGCCATAGCTACAATCGGACTAGGAGCGCACCTTGATGACGCCACGGCCTGCTGCTAACGGGACCTCACTGCCAAAACTAGTCGATGTCAGAGCGTAGAATGGAGAAGGATCAGCCAATGAGCGTGCAGGTCAACCACTGGCCCCGCCCACTGGCAAAATGTCATTATTATGTAAAAGATCGTTCTTATGAAAAATTATGCCATTATGTAAAAACTCATTCTTAGATAAAAAAGCCATTCTAAAATAAACTATTGTGCATTAAACTAAGATGAAATAATAAGAAGAATATATTTCATAATAATGACATTTTTTCATAATAATGGGAAATATTTCATAATAATACACATATATTTCATAATAATGGGAAATATTTAATAATAATAAACATGTATTTCATAATAATAGACTTATTTATTGATTGAATTATGACATCCATACAGGATGGGACTACGATCATACTCATCTGTTTTGGACCAGATTAAACAATATATGGCCAAGTTACAGCCCATTTTTCTTACATGGCGAGTCTTCGAAATTATATCAAACTTCGCCGCGTCACTAAGGTCACACCTCTTGGTAAAAAGTTATAAGCTTCGCAAACTTTCATCAGCCATGTGTCTGGATTTGAACAAAAAAAAGTTTAGAGTCAACTGGATCAAATCTCTGGGAGGAGTTCCTTAAAGTACAAGGCCTGGAAGTGGCCAAAATATTGGAATTAGGGCTGTAGCGATACACTAATCTCGCGATACGATACGATACGATACATTTGGCTCACGATACGATATTTATATCGATTTTTTTCTAACAATACATTTACATCATTTTCCGAAAGCTTTAACAGGATAAAGTGATTTTGGTGACATCTTCTGAGTGTTCCAATGACTTTGTTTGAATTAAATGAACTGAAAGCATCAATTACACTTTATATGGCTGACAGGCAGCTTGCAAATGCTGGACAAAATGAATAAAAGATGTGTTGAAAAAAACAGTTTTATTTATTTTTAGGCCTGTAAACGTTGACCAAGTGAAAAATAAACAGCAAAACTCAGATATAACTGATATAACAGACATAACTGCAGATAAAGTCATCTACATTTTCTTCAGATTTTTGTTCAGGAATAGAATCTGATCAACGTGCTCTGGTAGAAGTGCACTTCTCTGAGCAGTAATGATATCTCCTGCGGTGGAGAAGACCCTCTCTGAGGAGACACTAGTGCCAGGAATGCAGAGGTATCTCTTAGCAAGCTGTGACAAGAGTGGATACTCAAACTGGTGCTCCTTCCACCAGGCTAGTGGATCTTTCACTTCCAGGAGATCTGCCTGCTTGTAGCGGCTCATCTGCTCCTTGGCTTTGTCCTCTTGGGTATTTGTCTTATTTGCTGCACCACCACCATATCGCTCACCAAGAAGGACGGTGGACAAGACGGCCTTGGATTCCTGGGTGGAGGACCCTGACCTACAAATAAATAAACAATAAAAACAAAAACACCTTATTAATAGTTAAGCACATTCCATAATTCCAACAAAGGTTCCAGACAACACAGTGCACTTCATTGGATAACGATGGGTGATATTGATCTGACTGCTCTCTCCTTCCTTGAATTGCTCACCATAATCTACAGCCTCTTCTTCAGATGCCATCCCCTCATCACCAGCACTAGCATTTGCTGTCCCTTCTTCGTTGTGTGACAACTAAGTTAAATAGGTCAAAATGAAATGAAATTCATGAGCTTTTACTGTAATATTTTAATTACTATATTTAATATCCATGCCTTTAAACTTAACATTAGTATTTATGCTTTTTAAACTATTTAATACTAACCATTTTAAACTGTTATAGTATTACATATGTTTATCTATTAAATTGTTTAAAAATTATAAATACCATTTATTCTTTTCAACCTAATATCAATTTTGAATTGCTAACCATACAGTATTTTTGCTTTTTAAACTATTTAATATTCATCAACTTTAAACTTTTAATTGTGGAATTTGCCTCGCTGGACAATGTATTATTTAGGCCTATGCTTACTCTCCAGATTGCCTTTCCTCAGATGGCTGCATGCTCAGTCTTGCAGCCTCTGCAATCAGTCCATCATAAACTTCCTGTCTTTCATCCTCAGTCAGGAAGGGAAGACTTTTGAATCTTGGATCCATCGCTGAACATGCATGGAGAGCTGGCTTGAGGTCGATGTACCTCTTCTGAAGATCATCAGCCATGGCAGCCTTCATCTCTTTCATGACTGCAGATTCACCTTCAATCACTTTCAGTCCATTGATCAGTGTGTCTTGGAGGAGAGAGACGACAGACAGTGTGGGGGTCTTCTCCTTGGACATGTACTGTGTAGCCTCCTTCATGGGCTTCAGCGCGCTGACTACTTCTTCAGCTGTTGTCACGTCTGACTCGGTCAGTGTGCACAGATCCTTCTCGGACTTCCTCACCTCACTTGTGAGCAGGGTTGCACAGATGGCCGGTTGTTGCTCGAGGAATCTTTCCAACATGTCGTGCGCACTGTTCCATCTGTAGTTAAATCAATACAAGAAATTATATTTAATTTATAGACCCATAGCGCCCTTCACAGCATGGTTAAACAGAATGCTGCTTTACATTTATGATAAAATAAATTAAGAATTATATATTTTTTTTAAACATAAAATAAAATAGTTGAAAAGTAACCACACACGAACCTGGTAACCACGTCCGTCATCAGCTTGTCCTGGTAGTTGTAGAAGCCTCTGCTTCTCTCTCAGCAGGTGATTGGCTTTGGTGCTTCGTCTGAAGAAGTTCACAATGCGTCTCACTCGTTCCAACAGGCGTGCAACTGCTGGGATTCTGAGGGCACGTTGCGCGGCCAGATTAAGGGTGTGTGCATAACATTTCACATCAAGTGTGAACGCTGCCTCCCCAGCTGCTACTGTCATATTGGCCGCATGTCAGTTACGATTACTGGATCCTTCTCTACGATTCCCCACTCAGCGAGAGCTTTTCGCAGAAATTCTGCCAGGTTATGTCCGGTGTGGCTCTCAGGCATGTCCCTGGTTTGCAAGACGTAGGTAACAAGCTCCCATCCATCGTTGATAAAGTGGGCCGTGACGTGACATATGCATCTGTTGTTCACGATGTCCATGAGTCGCACGTCAGAGCAACTCTTTCAGCACTGGCCAAGGAGGCTTTGACGTGGGCCTTTGTCTCAGTGTACAACCTGGGAACGCAAACCTTGGTGAGGTGTTCGCGGGTGACAATAGGATAGCGGGGCTCCATCGCGTTCACCATGCGCCTAAAGCCGGCGTTTTCCACCACCGAATACGGTCTCAAATCTTGACAAACAAAGTATGCGATTGACTCCGTAATTTTCCGAGACCTGGGTGAAGTAGGTGAAAACTGCTGGGAATAACCGCCGTCACTGTCCAGCGTGGTTTGTTTTGGGTCGCGCCGCGACTTCTTGGGCTCGCTTTCACTTAGCATTACCTTTCCCGGGTGGTGTCGTTTCAGGTGGGCTCGCAGGTTGGTGGTGTTCCCCGAGTACTTTACGTTTGTCTGACACAGCTTACAAACTGCCATACTTTTATCTAGCTCTTCGCTATCTTTTTTCTTTTTAAAGCCAAATTGCTCCCACACATCTGCTTTTAAACATGCAGGCGCTGGATTAATGCTCGCTGCCATTGACGGACTCTGCTCTAGCCGGAAGAGAAAGACGCTGGCTTCTCTGTTAGAAACGCTCTACAGCGACACTAGCGGCTGGAGGACTAAGTGGCTCTGCCTGCACTCTGCAGGAAGAGCACCTGTGCGGGACACGGAGGTTTTGAGGGGAGCTTAGAATATCGGTACCCACGGCTGAAATATCGATACTCCCTGAGAAATAAAATATCGATATATATCGCCGAATCGATAAAATCGCCCAGCCCTAATTGGAATAACTGCATATTCCATCCAAAATAGCAGACATCCTCTGTGAGTTAGAGCAGGGGTCCAAGAGACTTTTTTGTATTTTTCCCCATTGTTTTTTTAGTTGGATACATCAGTCAAACAATTTTCATCCATGTAGGTGAAAGCGTATGGTGGGGCTCGTCGATAAACTGAAAGTAGGTGACGCTATTGAGCCCATTTTTGTATGTCCAGGCCCAAAACCCATAAATTGCATAATCAACAAATTTGTGTGCAAAACTTAGTGAGTTTTTTAGCATATTAAGGCAAAAGGCAATTAATTTAGGAGAATAATAATAATAATAATAATAATAATAATAATAATAATAATAATGATGATGAACGTACGAAATACAATAGGGTCCTCGCACCCTCGGTTCTTCATAAATTGTGTTACAAAAGACAATCAAGACAATCGATCAGCGAAGTTCTGGTTGACTGTACCTTTAAGACCAGGATTTTTATTATTTTTTTTTTTTAAGGCATTATTGCACCGGAAGTAAACGTTTTCAATGTGACCTCCTTTGGATAGCAGCTATGTATTAACATTGTCTTCGAAAAGTGATTTAAAGTGTACAAAATGTTCCTTACTGCGTCTAACTGTAAGTATAGTAACAACCGTTGAATGAATGTCGTTAACGAGTTGGACAACTGCGCAGTTAGAAATGTAAACTGTGGTTCAGTTAGCTTCAAGCTAGCTAGCATGTCAACACGGTGTTTTCTCTTTGCTAGCATGTCAACACGGTGTTTTCTCTTTGCTAGCATGTCAACACGGTGTTTTCTCTTTGCTAGCATGTCAACACGGTGTTTTCTCTTTGCTAGCATGTCAACATGGTGTTTTCTCTTCGAATGTTTATCAGTCTAGCAAAGAAATACGTATTTCAACTTGTGTTTTCTGGACCGACGTCTTCATTGTGTCAGATTATAGGTTTATATTCCTGTATTCCTGTTATATTCATTAGTCAATAATACATGTAGCTTCTAATTAGCGTGTTCGCTTTGCGTTGATGATATTTCTTCTGCTTATTATTATTATTACTATTATTTGATCGTTATGACTACCAGTGTTCGGTGACGGACAGAAAATAGAAAACAAATGACAGGAATAGAAATGTACACGCATTTTTAATAACTTTTTATATTTGTAGATGACCAACAACAGTAAAACAGGAATCTGATTTATCAATCAACTGGGATATACGTAGTTAATTATTAATAAATAATAACAATACAGTATAATAGCACTCTGTTACGTTTAACGCTTTTTAATTAAGTCTTTTCTTCAATGTTTCCGCTCTTATACAGGAACTCTTAGTCTTATTATTTGAAATTTAAACACATGGTCTCTGCTCTTTTTCAGTGGCTAAAGCAAAATCCAAGTAAGTGAAGTGAATTTCTAAAGTATGTTAGATGGTAAAGTGTTTATTTAGTTTGATCAGTGCCCAGGGTTATTTGCAGTAATGTTATATTGTCTGTCAGGACCATCCTGGTCCAGATGATGAGCGCTGCGGGGACGGGATACTTCTTCAACACCAAGAGGAACCGCCTCAGAGACAAACTGGTGCTACGCAAGCATGATCCTTTTGGTAAGATGGGACTGACTGGTGTGTGTGTGGTTGTTCACATCATTATCTTAAATGTGATGTATATAAAACACAATATGTCGGGTGTACAGAAATAATTCAGCAGCATTGAGCCTGTAAATGTTTTTGTGCCATGGAAGCCGACAAATTGATGAACAAATTATAATGAAAAGAAGACTGCACAACCATATTCATTTGGATCACTTTTGCCCACAGTATGAACATAGCCAAACTTTTCTGTTGAGTCAGAACATAAGATCATAACTGCTGCTTTTATGTAGTTGTTCATCAATGTGTACAGAGAAATTCAGCTTTGCAGCCTTAGTCTGGACTATCAGAAAACTAACAGAGGACAGTGATCACATTGTTCTGCCATAGCAAGGGCCAAAACTGAAAAAGTAATAGTAATCTTACTAAACATTTAGTTGTTTCAAATATAATGGGGCACATGTAAAGAACTTCGTTGTATATTTAAAAATGGGACTCATCAGACAAGTCAATAATTGTCGATAGGAATTTTTAGCTTCTGTTAATTCTAGAGCTCTGGGAATGCTCAGGAACTGGGGGACCGGGCTCAGGAACTGGGGGACCGGGCTCAGGAACTGGGGGCCCAGGCTCAGGAACTGGGGGACCGGGCTCAGGAACTGGGGGCCCAGGCTCAGGAACTGGGGGTCCAGGCTCAGGAACTGGGGGACCGGGCTCAGGAACTGGGGGACCGGGCTCAGGAACTGGGGGTCCAGGCTCAGGAACTGGGGGACCGGGCTCAGGAACTGGGGGACCGGGCTCAGGAACTGGGGGTCCAGGCTCAGGAACTGGGGGTCCCGGCTCAGGAACTGGGGGTCCGGGCTCAGGAACTGGGGGTCCGGGCTCAGGAACTGGGGGACCAGGCTCAGGAACTGGGGGACCGGGCTCAGGAACTGGGGGCCAGGCTCAGGAACTGGGGGACCGGGCTCAGGAACTGGGGGCCCAGGCTCAGGAACTGGGGGTCCAGGCTCAGGAACTGGGGGACCGGGCTCAGGAACTGGGGGACCGGGCTCAGGAACTGGGGGACCGGGCTCAGGAACTGGGGGTCCAGGCTCAGGAACTGGGGGACCGGGCTCAGGAACTGGGGGACCGGGCTCAGGAACTGGGGGACCGGGCTCAGGAACTGGGGGTCCAGGCTCAGGAACTGGGGGTCCCGGCTCAGGAACTGGGGGTCCGGGCTCAGGAACTGGGGGACCAGGCTCAGGAACTGGGGGACCGGGCTCAGGAACTGGGGGACCGGGCTCAGGAACTGGGGGCCCGGGCTCAGGAACTGGGGGCCCGGGCTCAGGAACTGGGAGTCCAGGCTCAGGAACTGGGGGTCCGGGCTCAGGAACTGGGGGACCGGGCTCAGGAACTGGGGCCCGGGCTCAGGAACTGGGGGCCCGGGCTCAGGAACTGGGAGTCCAGGCTCAGGAACTGGGGGTCCGGGCTCAGGAACTGGGGGACCGGGCTCAGGAACTGGGGGACCCGGGCTCAGGAACTGGGGTCCGGGCTCAGGAACTGGGGGACCGGCTCAGGAGGACTGGGGGACCGGGCTCAGGAACTGGGGGACCGGGCTCAGGAACTGGGGGCCCGGGCTCAGGAACTGGGGGACCGGCTCAGGAACTGGGGGCCCGGGCTCAGGAACTGGGGGGCCAGGCTCAGGAACTGGGGGGCCGGGCTCAGGAACTGGGGGTCCGGGCTCAGGAACTGGGGGTCCGGGCTCAGGAACTGGGGGGCCAGGCTCAGGAACTGGGGGTCCGGGCTCAGGAACTGGGGGGCCGGGCTCAGGAACTGGGGGGCCAGGCTCAGGAACTGGGGGGCCAGGCTCAGGAATCCTGATCCATTTGAACTGATCCAGTTGCTTAACTTGTGACAGTCTTGGTCAGGCAGCGCTAAACTACAGCCTCTACTTCTGAGCATAAACCTGCACAGCAGAATAAGCTCCATTAAGAGTGCTTTAATTGCCTTTACTGTATTTGAAACCCTGCTGGATGACTCCAGCCAATGATGTTCTATTCCAGAAGATAATCTACATTTACTAGTTGAGCTGGTGTTTATGGGCATCTAAGTTATACATTATATATTGGGTGATGGTTATGAAATCTGTCTATCTCTTGATGCCAAATGTTCTTTTTTGTCTTTGCAGTAAACAAGCATGTCCTGTTCTTCGAAAAGAGGAAGATCAAATCAATATAACAATGAACACGCATATGGACTGCATAAAGAAGATAAAAGAAACCTTTTGGTCTCTCACTCATCAAAGACAGATTGGCTGTCTGTCTTTGGATATTTTATTTTTTGTGTTTCTTGTTTTTAAACAGTAAAGAGGCTGCAACTCTCCAAACTGCAGCAGTTCAGGATGATGCAAACCATGACTCGAGTTTCAAATGATTTTCATCAAGACTTGAATGAGGAAACTTCATTGTTGTTAAGAATAATATTTTATTTGCATCACTGATTATCAAGTATTTAAACTCTTTAAACACAGTTTGTGAGATTTGAGCTTTTTTGGGTAACCCAATAAATGATTTCAGTTGTTAACTATCCAGCAATTAGTAATTGTTATATTGGCTGACATTTTCAACAGTCTTCACAAATCCTGTTCATTGTCATGTTTTTTAAAGGCAGGTAGTTTGAAAAGAGCATTCAGGCGTCCCAGACTTGGTTCAATAAACCGGGTCTTTATGGCTGTTCCTGGAACAGTTCTGCTGGTAGGTCCCGTCTGAAGGGGTAAGACGACTGCGTCCCAACGGCTCTCACGCTCATCCCTGCCACCTGATTGGCTCTGCGGGCCATCTCCTCCAGAGGCATTGTGGGGTGATTAGCCATGTAAAACGCCAGCGCTCCAATGAAGCTGTCTCCAGCTCCCTGAGGAAAAACAATTGGACATGAATGCATTATTAAATTAAACCTGCTGTAAACTTTTAATCCACTGTCACACAAGTTGCTCAGAAAGAAAAGTGTGGAATGTGCTAATAAGATGTGACTTATCTGAAAATATGCCTGTTTTAATTTCTTTTAGGGAAGAACAGCATTTTTAAATCTATCAAGCTTCAACAGTAGGTGGTGCTGTGGCATTTGTTGCTCCTCCCATAGTCCTTCCTGAAGTGTTGATCACTTAGCTCTTATCATGAAAACTGTATTTGTCTTTTAATCACTGTCACACAATTTCAGTTAGAACAACATCTTAAAATGAATTTTACACATTTTCATTTGAAAAACTGCTTATTATTTACAATTTGGAAAAATGTAAAAAATAAATTGGGAACACTTAAACACAAATTTATCAAAGAAAAGGTTTATTCAGTAAACTGATGCAAATCAGAGGACTAAAAAAAGAATTTTTTTTTTTTTTTTTGGTGTAAAAAAACCAAACAAACTGCAGACTGAAAAAAGGTTTGCTAGTTGTTCTTCCAGCGTAAGCAGAGCAACACATGGCTGCTTTCTGGCTTCACTGTAAGCCAACAGCTTGAGTTTTGGCTTCACTGGAAGCACATCTATCCTCCTTTTTCCCTCATCTATTGATAAAGTTGGAATGTGCTGTCTACGCCCTGAAGGGTGGGGGGGTGGGGGGTGGGGCTGCAGCTCGCTGATGGGAAAAGGAACAGTGGTATGTAGGGACACACTCATGTTTAACCACAAATGCCCCCCCCCCATGCTGGTCCATTACTCATCACCTTGGGTCTAAAGAGAGTTCATTACATGTTTTCAGAGTACCACTATATCCCCCACCACTGTTACCTCTCCCCTTAATCTCAAAGTAACTATTCTGTCACAGTGATGGTTGTCGGTTGTTTGGAGATGAGTAAATGGCATGTGGCACAAAATCAAAATCCTAGTCTTGAATGTGTCCAAGGCTGAGGGGGTTTATGTCTCTGAAAACAGGCTCCTCCATTCAGCTGCTTGTAGTGTATAAAAAATACAAATAAAAAAGTGTTGGGTTGACATTTAAAAGGCAATTATTGCACCCTTCTCACCACGGGTATACAACACACAAATGGTGGAAAGAGTGAGATCAGAGATGAAAGCTTTTACAGGACTGATGGAGTTCCATATTTAAACCCGTGCAGTGTTTTCTGTCTGAGCAGAACTACAGCAAGCATTAGAGAAGTCTGGTCCCAACGGGTTTGGCTCTGGCCCATCTCACTGAAAATGTCAGAAGAAACGATGATGCCACTGGAGTGGGGGTTGGTGCTGAGGAGCATGACTGTCGCTACAGTACAGTGAAGCAGTGAGGTGTCCGTCTTTGTAGTAATTACAGTAGGTGGTTATCTTTTAACCACAGGCTGCTGCATCTTTTAAATTCATATTTCAAATCACACAGTGATGTGTTGGTAATCTACACTCAAGGAAAAAAGAAACGCACCACTGCTTTTTTACCACATTTTCTTTTGGTTACTTATTTTTAATGGAAATATTACATGTGCACATCAACCATATACCTGTCCCTGATATTCAGACCCAATTAATCAATGCTTGTGACAGTTTCAATAGCAATAACATGACCAAACAATAAAGCATCACAGTAAACAAAAACACAGTTATTTGATTCGATTGTCAGTAATTAACATGACCACCATTCGCCTCAAGGACACTGATAATTGATGGGTCCCAATGGTTTCAGCAGCAGTTCTTGTTGCTGGTCGAAACCTGTCACGGAGATGTGACAGCCGATTCGCTCGGTCCTGTGCGGCCGTTGTGACACGTGGTGGACCAGATCTTGGATGGTCATTGGAGGATCCAGTGGTCTGGAAACGCTCAGCAAGGCGTACAACAGTAGAGTGATGGACTCCAAACACCCTGGCTACAGCCCGTGTGCTCCTTCCAGTTTGAAGCATGCCAATGGCACGATCTCTCTCTGGTTGCTGTAGTCGTGGCATCGTGAACAAATGTGCTTTTTATCCATTTTGGTGTCTTTTTTATAGGGAATGGTTGTGCACAATTGAGGACAGGTCCAATTCATCTCTGAGTTTTACTCATGACCCAGACATAGGTGATTATACAAAACTACAATTGTTATTGCTGATCAAAATCAATCAACCGGAACCAGGAAAACAGTGATTTCATTTTGACTCAAAATTGTACTAAACTCATTGTAGTCTGTAATTTTTCACTGTCTATAATATTTTTGGAAAAATTGAGAAAACGAAAATGGTGCGTTTCTTTTTTCCTTCAGTGTACAAAGACATTTCTCTTTGTACACATCAATGAGAAAGGGCTGAAAAGGGTTTTTGACTAAATGTGGGGGGGGGAATCTGCGGATCTGATCCAGAAGGCGGATTTTATCGCAATCTCTATAAAAACATCGAGGTTGTTTAATTTCAATATATTGACTTTGGAAACAAATATTGCAATGAAATCTTTATAGCATTATTTATTTTTGTGTGCATCACAAAATAAAGGAAGATATGGTACTTTTTCAGCGGTCTCATATTGTCAGTGCTATATGTACGAATTTATGGTGAAAATCGCTACATGGGGGGATTGTTGTGCTTGGCGGAGGTCTGCGCTCTCCGAGTGCTTTTCTAGTTTAACTTTTTTTTATCACATCAGGTACAAATTTCATAAAGCAATACAATGTGTGGTGGCCAGCCAAGTAAATAGCCAGATGTCAATTGAAATACAGCTAGGTGTTGGCTATGCCAGCTAGCCATTCGCTGTCATCACTTTAGCTTCTAAGTGTTTGGCAATATATTTCCTTCTGAGCTGTGATTCTGTGATTGCTGTTGTGTTGATTGTACTGCCAGACCAGCATGGCTGACTGTGGTGTGCCTGGAGGGTCTCAGGATGAAGCTTAGCGAAGCAGCAGGCAGCTTGTGTTAAGCAGGCATCTGGGATACACAGCAGCCATTTTGGACGTCGCCACGAAAAACAAACTTTGAAACAGGAGGTCCTGCTGTGGATGTCCCCTGGCAGCTCCTCCAGCATGGTTCCAGTAGTGACACTTGAAATAAGGATGTTGGGACAGATTTGATCAAAATGAATAAAAAAAATAATCATCTTTGGTTGATAAAAGCAAAATCCAGCTAAGATGCTATAGCTAACTGTAACTGAACTAAGGTGGGTGGGTTCCAGCTGGCTTATCAGCGCTGTGCGTTCCACTCATTTACAACTGCGGTGGTGAAGAAAGCCCAGCAGCGACTCCACTTCTGCTCAGGAGGAACAACCTGGAGGAGAAGCTGCTGGTGCTGCTCTACAGAGCCTCCATCCAGAGCATCCTGGTGTACTGCATCACAGCCTGGTACCAGGGCGCTGCTCTACAGAGCCACCATCCAGAGCATCCTGGTACTGCATCACAGCCTGGTACCAGGGTGCTGCTCTACAGAGCCCCCATCCAGAGCATCCTGGTACTGCATCACAGCCTGGTACCAGGGCGCTGCTCTACAGAGCCACCATTCAGAGCATCCTGGTACTGCATCACAGCCTGGTACCAGGGCGCCGCTCTACAGAGCCACCATCCAGAGCATCCTGGTACTGTATCACAGCCTGGTACCAGGGCGCCGCTCTACAGAGCCTCCATCCAGAGCATCCTGGCGTACTGCATCACAGCCTGGTACCAGGCCGCCGCTCTACAGAGCCTTCATCCAGAGCATCCCGGCGTACTGCATCACAGCCTGGTACCAGGGCGCTGCTCTACAGAGCCTCCATCCAGAGCATCCTGGTACTGCATCACAGCCTGGTACCGGGGTGTTCCTCTACAGAGCCACCATCCAGAGCGTCCTGGCATACTGCATCACAGCCTGGTACCAGGGCGCCGCTCTACAGAGCCACCATCCAGAGCATCCTGGTACTGTATCACAGCCTGGTACCAGGGCGCTGCTCTACAGAGCCACCATCCAGAGCATCCTGGTACTGCATCACAGCCTGGTACCAGGGCGCTGCTCTACAGAGCCCCCATCCAGAGCATCCTGGTACTGCATCACAGCCTGGTACCAGGGTGCTGCTCTACAGAGCCCCCATCCAGAGCATCCTGGTACTGCATCACAGCCTGGTACCAGGGCGCTGCTCTACAGAGCCCCCATCCAGAGCATCCTGGTACTGCATCACAGCCTGATACCAGGGTGCTGCTCTACAGAGCCCCCATCCAGAGCATCCTGGTACTGCATCACAGCCTGGTACCAGGGTGCTGCTCTACAGAGCCACCATCCAGAGCATCCTGGTACTGCATCACAGCCTGGTACCAGGGCGCCGCTCTACAGAGCCACCATCCAGAGCATCCTGGTACTGTATCACAGCCTGGTACCAGGGCGCTGCTCTACAGAGCCACCATCCAGAGCATCCTGGTACTGTATCACAGCCTGGTACCAGGGCACTGCTCTGCAGAGCCTCCATCCAGAGCATCCTGGTACTGTATCACAGCCTGGTACCAGGGTGCTGCTCTGCAGAGCCTCCATCCAGAGCATCCTGGTACTGCATCACAGCCTGGTACCAGGGTGCTGCTCTGCAGAGCCTCCATCCAGAGCATCCTGGTACTGCATCACAGCCTGGTACCAGGGTGCTGCTCTACAGAGCCACCATCCAGAGCATCCTGGTACTGTATCACAGCCTGGTACCAGGGCGCTGCTCTGCAGAGCCTCCATCCAGAGCATCCTGGTACTGCATCACAGCCTGGTAACAGGGCGCTGCTCTACAGAGCCCCCATCTAGAGCATCCTGGTACTGTATCACAGCCTGGTACCAGGGTGCTGCTCTGCAGAGCCTCCATCCAGAGCATCCTGGTACTGCATCACAGCCTGGTACCAGGGCGCTGCTCTACAGAGCCACCATTCAGAGCATCCTGGTACTGCATCACAGCCTGGTAACAGGGCTCTGCTCTACAGAGCCACCATCCAGAGCATCCTGGTACTGCGTCACAGCCTGGCACCAGGGCGCTGCTCTACAGAGCCACCATCCAGAGCATCCTGGTACTGCGTCACAGCCTGGTACCAGGGCGCTGCTCTACAGAGCCACCATTCAGAGCATCCTGGTACTGCGTCACAGGCTGGTACCAGGGCGCTGCTCTACAGAGCCACCATCCAGAGCATCCTGGTACTGCATCACAGCCTGGTACCAGGGTGCTGCTCTACAGAGCCCCCATCCAGAGCATCCTGGTACTGCATCACAGCCTGGTACCAGGGCGGTGCTCTACAGAGCCACCATTCAGAGCATCCTGGTACTGCGTCACAGCCTGGTACCAGGGCGCTGCTCTACAGAGCCACCATTCAGAGCATCCTGGTACTGCGTCACAGCCTGGTACCAGGGTGCTGCTCTACAGAGCCACCATCCAGAGCATCCTGGCGTAGTGCATCACAGCCTGGTACCAGGGTGCTGCTCTACAGAGCCCCCATCCAGAGCATCCTGGTACTGTATCACAGCCTGGTACCAGGGCGCTGCTCTACAGAGCCCCCATCCAGAGCATCCTGGTACTGCGTCACAGCCTGGTACCAGGGTGCTGCTCTACAGAGCCCCCATCCAGAGCATCCTGGTACTGCGTCACAGCCTGGTACCAGGGCGCTGCTCTACAGAGCCACCATTCAGAGCATCCTGGTACTGCGTCACAGCCTGGTACCAGGGCGCTGCTCTACAGAGCCCCCATCCAGAGCATCCTGGTACTGCATCACAGCCTGGTACCAGGGTGCTGCTCTGCAGAGCCCCCATCCAGAGCATCCTGGTACTGCGTCACAGCCTGGTACCAGGGTGCTGCTCTACAGAGCCCCCATCCAGAGCATCCTGGTACTGCATCACAGCCTGGTACCAGGGTGCTGCTCTACAGAGCCACCATTCAGAGCATCCTGGTACTGCGTCACAGCCTGGTACCAGGGCGCTGCTCTACAGAGCCACCATTCAGAGCATCCTGGTACTGCATCACAGCCTGGTACCAGGGTGCTGCTCTGCAGAGCCCCCATCCAGAGCATCCTGGTACTGCGTCACAGCCTGGTACCAGGGTGCTGCTCTACAGAGCCACCATTCAGAGCATCCTGGTACTGCGTCACAGCCTGGTACCAGGGCGCTGCTCTACAGAGCCACCATTCAGAGCATCCTGGTACTGCATCACAGCCTGGTACCAGGGCGCTGCTCTACAGAGCCACCATCCAGAGCATCCTGGTACTGTATCACAGCCTGGTACCAGGGCGCTGCTCTACAGAGCCACCATCCAGAGCATCCTGGTACTGTATCACAGCCTGGTACCAGGGCGCTGCTCTACAGAGCCACCATCCAGAGCATCCTGGTACTGCATCACAGCCTGGTACCAGGGTGCTGCTCTACAGAGCCACCATCCAGAGCATCCTGGTACTGCATCACAGCCTGGTACCAGGGCGCTGCTCACAGAGCCCACCATCCAGAGCATCCTGGTACTGTGCATCACAGCCTGGTACCAGGGCGCTGCTCTACAGAGCCACCATCCAGAGCATCCTGGTACTGCATCACAGCCTGGTACCAGGGCGCTGCTCTACAGAGCCACCATCCAGAGCATCCTGGTACTGCATCACAGCCTGGTACCAGGGCGCTGCTCTACAGAGCCACCATCCAGAGCATCCTGGTACTGCATCACAGCCTGGTACCAGGGCGCTGCTCTACAGAGCCACCATCCAGAGCATCCTGGTACTGCATCACAGCCTGGTACCAGGGCGCTGCTCTACAGAGCCACCATCCAGAGCATCCTGGTACTGCATCACAGCCTGGTACCAGGGCGCTGCTCTACAGAGCCCCCATCCAGAGCATCCTGGTACTGCATCACAGCCTGGTACCAGGGCGCTGCTCTGCAGAGCCACCATCCAGAGCATCCTGGTACTGCATCACAGCCTGGTACCAGGGCGCTGCTCTGCAGAGCCACCATCCAGAGCATCCTGGTACTGCATCACAGCCTGGTACCAGGGCGCTGCTCTACAGAGCCCCCATCCAGAGCATCCTGGTACTGCATCACAGCCTGGTACCAGGGTGTTGCTCTACAGAGCCACCATCCAGAGCATCCTGGTACTGCATCACAGCCTGGTACCAGGGCGCTGCTCTACAGAGCCACCATCCAGAGCATCCTGGTACTGCATCACAGCCTGGTACCAGGGCGCTGCTCTACAGAGCCCCCATCCAGAGCATCCTGGTACTGCGTCACAGCCTGGTACCAGGGCGCTGCTCTACAGAGCCACCATCCAGAGCATCCTGGTACTGCATCACAGCCTGGTACCAGGGCGCTGCTCTACAGAGCCACCATTCAGAGCATCCTGGTACTGCATCACAGCCTGGTACCAGGGCGCTGCTCTACAGAGCCACCATCCAGAGCATCCTGGTACTGCGTCACAGCCTGGTACCAGGGCGCTGCTCTACAGAGCCACCATCCAGAGCATCCTGGTACTGCATCACAGCCTGGTACCAGGGCGCTGCTCTACAGAGCCACCATCCAGAGCATCCTGGTACTGCATCACAGCCTGGTACCAGGGCGCTGCTCTACAGAGCCACCATCCAGAGCATCCTGGTACTGCATCACAGCCTGGTACCAGGGCGCTGCTCTACAGAGCCACCATTCAGAGCATCCTGGTACTGCATCACAGCCTGGTAACAGGGCTCTGCTCTACAGAGCCACCATCCAGAGCATCCTGGTACTGCGTCACAGCCTGGTACCAGGGCGCTGCTCTACAGAGCCACCATCCAGAGCATCCTGGTACTGCATCACAGCCTGGTACCAGGGCGCTGCTCTACAGAGCCACCATCCAGAGCATCCTGGTACTGCATCACAGCCTGGTACCAGGGCGCTGCTCTACAGAGCCACCATCCAGAGCATCCTGGTACTGCATCACAGCCTGGTACCAGGGTGCTCAGCAGCAGACAGGAGAGCACTGCAGAGGGTGATCAACATGGCTGCTCTCTGCCCATCCTGGAGGACATCGCCAGCTCTTGCTACCCCAGCAGAGCATCCAGCATCATCCAGAACTCCTCCCGCCCTTGTAACCACCTGTTCCACCTACTACCCTTGGGCCGATGGTATCGGTCCCACAGAACTGGGACAAACAGGCTGAGGGACAGCTTTTTCCCCAGATCCATCACTGCACTGAACAATAACTGGAAATAACACTCTGGACTTTATACACGACCCTGAGAATAACTGTAATACTTCCAGTGCAATATACTAGTCGACAGAACACTTTATAGACTACATAACTTGGGTTACATTTTTGTATATACTTTTTAATATTTACTACATTGCCTTTCTTTCATTGTAAATATATTTAATACTATTAATATTCCTATCTACCTCACAAGTACCTTTTGGAGATGCACACAAATTTTATTGTAATGCACTTACAATGACAAAGGCGATTCTGATTCTGATTCTGAACATGGCACATGGAAAAAGAGGTTTCAAAACCATTGTGTAGAAAACCTATGAGAGATGTCTCTGAAGTGTTTGTCCAGATCTTTGTACAGTCAATAGTCAGCAGTATACTTGACATGTGGTTATAATAAACAGAGTAGTATTACTAACTGGAAAGTAAACATGGAAGAAGACTACAAAAATAAAACCAGTTGTCTAAATCCTGTGTGAGGAAAATGGAAAGAGGTCTTCAGCAGTTATTTTCAACCATATTCATCCATCCATCTATCCGTTATCTATGGCTGTTTAATCCTCCGTAGGGTCACGGGGATCTGCTGGAGTCTATCCCAGCAGGGGTACACCTGGACAGGTCGCCGGTCCATCACAGACCACTTAAACTGCCAGTTTTCTTTTCAGTGACTGCTAGCCATTTTTATTCTCAAAAGCAGCAATAGCTGATTTTTGCTGAGTGATAAGTATAAAAACAAATATGAACATCAGTGAATTAAGTTCTTTGTTCCTGACAAAATGCAAACACATTGTGATAGTTTGAGCACAGACAGTCCTCTCCAGATGAGGAAAACACTCAACATGGATCAATTAAGTTTGCTACATCACAACTTTTGAGAAGTTTCTATTGTATTTATCTTGTCAAGATTTTAAAGGGGGGAAAGGCAAAAAAAAAAACACCTTACTTTTACAATGCATTATGAAATGTTTAAGAAACAGCTATGTGATAGCTGTTTAAGGTTTTTAAAAGATGGCTCATCAAAATAAGAAATAACCATCATTCTCCAAACAGAACAAAGACCGTATAAAAAACTGATATAATCATGGTGATGTTTCCCAGTTTTGATTTAAACCCTTTTTTGAAGCCTTAAATTTGACATTTGGTCATTTTGTTTACCTTAGTTTTGTTGGAACAGAAGTGACCATACTTGGAAGAGGACCGGAGCTGGAGAATATTATTGAAACCTGGTTGAATAAAAGTATGCATGTTTGAGGCCACTTTTTTGATTTGGCAACTCATTAATTCACATAAAGTAGATTTAATTGCTGGATTGTGGGAAACATTGATTTTGAAATTGAAGAAGCTGAACAGAAATTGTCAGTGCAATGGACTGGCAACTTGTCTGGGGTGTACCCTTGTCTTTCACCCTGAGAGAGGTGGGACTGGCTCGCCCAGATCCCTGTGACCCTAAAGATGAATAAGTGGCTATAGATAATCGAACAGAAATTGAAGCCTTTAAATGTTATTCTATCAGACCCTGAGGTGTCTTGGAGTCATTGTCCAGTGGCCGTCAGTGGCATTACACTGTAAGGCACAACTACACTATCTATTATTATTATTATTATTATTATTAGATATTAGGTAATTGCACCCATCAATCTATGAGCCAGAACTGCAGAGGTCATAACACAATGAGTTGTCATTAAATAAGCATCAATCAAATCTCAAATGAAGGTAAACAAACTGTAAACTAGTTCTGGGCAATATGACGATACATATCGTGGGGACGATAGAAAAGTGTGTATCGTGCCATTTCTCTTCTATTGTTTCTATCGTTTCTAACCTAATTTTATCAATTATTACAGCAAATGTGTAATTAAATAACCTGCAACGATAAATTTGAAAGTAGCCTTGAAAGTAGCCTTTTATGTTTGCACTTTTATTCATGGTTAATGCCTTAAATAGAGTTCTCTTCAACCCCGATGTTTACTTTAGACACTTTATATTGGTTTGCAAACTTTGCACTACAAGGTTACAGATTTCAGAAAGTTAAAAAATAATTTGTGTTTATTTTTTATAGCTCAACTTCAGTGCAAAAATGTGTTTTTCCTCTCAGAAACTGTTGTGCACTTTAAAAAAAATGTGAGAGCTACTGTACCTCTGTACCTACCTGTTTTTGCTGCACTAAAATGTATGTTTGTGACAGTTCAGCTAAATGTCCTTTCAAAATAAAGTTGAAAAGTGAGCAATGAAATTTTTGTCAAACTTTTCAGAGAATAACTGAAAACATACTTTATTATGGTATATCGTGATATATATCATTATCATGATATAAAATAGTCCATATCGTGATATATGATTTTTTCCATATCGCCCAGCACTACCGTAAACTGTAACTCCTTGTGTGCAGTTACAAGTCATACAGTTCCCATAAGTCAACATTTATTTGCTGATTTTTGACCACAATCATTTCCTTTGCTCTTGGTCACATTTGACTTGACTTTTATCAACAGTTTCCCCTGTATACCTATCAAAAAATTGTTCTGAATGTTATACTAGCTCTCAGTTTATACAGCTTAATGCATATTGTATCTCCACAAACATGAAACCAGGCTGTAGAGAAGTTCTCAAAGCAGACTGTTAACCTGGTAGGTTCTCAGAAAGGTGACTGCCATCACGATTCCTAACCTCAGTGTGAGTACTAGCAGAGAAGAGGCAGAGGAAACTCTGCAGAGGTCAAGACATGGCAGACGAGCCCGACCAGCGAGAGCATCACAGCTCATCTTTGGCAAGTGCTTCTGTCACTTGATTGACAGAGCTCCAGATCTAACCTTCAACAAAGTGTGTCGAGGGCAGCAGTAGCGAGCCAGAAGGATAGCACTTGTCAGCCTTGTTGAGCATCCTTCATTTGATCCAGTAGTGTCACAAGCCAGTCTCATTGAAGGAGACATTCATGTGAACACAAAGAAAGGAATGGATGGTGTCTCATACAGTTAGTGAGCCGAAGGTTTGTTTGGAAATTTGAAGTTCTGTTTCATTAGTTTGTAAGTATTTATTTAGGCATTATATTTTGACTAATGTTTACAGTAAGGCTGAAGTAAAAGACAATTTTTCACAAACTATTTCAACAGATTACAATTGTGCAGATTACAGCTCATATATTATTAAATGTTATCATTATTGTTTTATCTTTTAAAACTAGGGCTGTCAGTCGATTAAATTTTTAATTGCGATTAATCACAAGATTTTCATAGTTAACTTGCAATTAATCGCACATTAATCACATTTTTTTTAATGTTCTGTTTATCTATCCATCACCTATACCCATTTTGTCCTATACAGGGTCACGGGGATCTGCTTTATTTTTTTTTTTAAACCTTTAGTTTGAAAACGGGAAGTCCACCAATGCTGGTGGACTTCTGGACTTCTTTACTGTACTTTACTGTTCTGTACTTTTTGGGGTCTAATTCATCAGCTTCTTAGTATATTTTGGGGCTGCTGCTTGACCGCAGTAATTTGCTGACGGTCCCTAAACTCCATGGCAGCAGCGATGTACTTAGATGGATGTTCAGCGTTGTTTCTTAGAGCAGCCATTCCCAAACTTCAGAACACCAAGGACCAATTTGAAATGTGAAAAAGCTCCTCAGCCCACCGAAACCTTTAATCACAACTGTGATCAACACACAGGACCAGGAACCATGTTCTGATATTAATGTAAGGAGTCAACAAATAATGTGACACTTGTCATATTAAGTTAAGATGACAGTAGAATAACACTTAACTGGTTTGTTTTGTTAATTCCTAATGTTTTTAAATCATGTCCTTAATATTTTACAGTAATTAAAAACATATTTTAAAAAGATCGAGGATCTAAAACATATTTGTTTAATTTTAATGACCTCTCACAGCCCACCTGCATTACCACGACGGCCCACCAGGGGGCCGCGGCCCACACTTTGGAAATCACTGCCTTCGAGTTTTTGCCACGCTCACTGAGCTTGGAGGGTTGGTGACACTTGTGAAATGTCTGGCATACTTATATCTACAAAATGAAAAAAAAACAAACAAGCGAAATGGCGGATGTGAAACTAACTTTACCGTGGCCTACGGTGGTAACTCAATTCACAGCGACAGCAAAATACAAATAACCTTTTATCTTGTCAACAGACCCATCTGGCAGCACCTTAAGGCTAAACTTGCCGTTCATAAGACCCTTTTCTGTCGCCATGTCTGACTGTAAATACACTTATTGGCCGAGGGTGACATTTACGTATGTGCGTTAATCTCGCGTTAAAAAAAATAGTGGCGTTACAGAATTTGCATTAACGCGTTATTACATGTTAACTTTGATAGCCCTACTTAAAACTTAATACAGAGACAAGCCAGGTTTCCTTCCAAATGTTTTCTTTGCTCAATATCTCAAAATATTCAGCAGAAGAAGTGACAATTCATGCAGTTTTCCATCCACCACCACTACAGGAAGTTGCACCTTAAAAGGAAAAACTTGATTGTATTATTTCTGCAGTCTTTAAGCCTGAGACAGCATGTTCACAACGTGGCTGTGAACATATTTAATGTATATAATATATGTCTTCCTTTCGTCCAGAAAAGTCCAGTCTGCCCTGCTTTGTCAGTTACAATAATGTGGCTTTGACACAAGAAGCAGTCTTGGTGAAAGTTGGTAAAACAACTGATCCTCACCTTTCTCACTATGATTGTGTACAAATTCAATCTGAGTCCCCTACGCATTATTAAATATTAACATTATTGCAGTGACGCCTTGCCAGTTTATGGTTTAAGTTCCGTGGTTTTAGTTATTCGGGGATTTTTTCAGAAATATATAATATAATTTAAAAAAAAAAATTCAAAATTGCGGAAACATCACAGGATGTTGTGCGCGTTCTCTCACAGTGAAGAAATGCTGTGACCCAGCCTGGCCCCTTTAAGAAGCTAGCCTTATGGGTAATGATGTGGCCTTATGGGTAATGTAGTGTGTGTGTCGTGGGACGGCAGAACTCAACGGGGTTAGATGAAAAGTGGAGTGAATATGGTGGAGATAAGTGCAGTGCCAGAATAAAGTGCCTGTTCCATGCAGATAAAACTGGACTTTTTCTTTTGTTGTTGTTAGCGTGTTAGCCGCTAATTACGAGCCAAAAATAGCACAATACCAGCAGTTTCTTTACTACAGTTCAGAGACCAGAGGCTGTGAAGGAAACAGAAAGACCACAGTTGAGCCTTTGTCTTGTTTCGCTGCAGTGCCTCAATACTTTTTTTGGGGGTTTTAAACATATTTTTAACACATTATTGAGGCTCGGGGGACTCCAGGCTCCAGTTCGCAGATTTTGAATTACATGGGCATTATTAATCATTAATTGTTACTCCCGGTTACTCCCTTCAGTAGGTATATGTTCCTCTGACCACAACAGTGAAATGACTGATTGAATTCCCTGGTTGTTCTATCTTTAATCATTTGGAATCGCAGTCTTACTAAGCTGGACCTAGAAACATTTTCAAACTATTTTAAACTGAAAACTACTGATTGTTTTTTTTTGGTCATGCTGCAGACTCTGCTTTCAGAGATAATAGTGAAAAAATTGACAGCTAACAGTTTTTTATTGCTCGTGCAGTGAAACTGTACAGGCAAATCAGAATTACATGAAAAGCATTTTTTGTGTTAGTGTGGCACAATAATCAATCATTTTAAACTGTTAAAAGTCTTAAAAAAATACCAATTGTTTCACTCATTAAAAAAAAGCAAAAATCCCTAGAACAACTAGAAAAGCACTCTGAGAGCGCAGACTTCCGCCAAGCGCAACAATTCCCCCATATAGCGATTTACACCATAAATATTATTCGTACATATAGCACTGACAATATAGGACCGCTAAAAAGTACTATATCTTCCTTTATTTTGTGATTCACACAAAAATAAATAATAATGCTATAAAGACTTCATGCAATATTTGTTTCCAAAAGTCAACATATTGAAATTATAAAAAACCTCAATGTTTTTATAGAGATTGCGATAAAATCCGCGTTCTGGATCAGATCCGGATCAGCCCATTGTCAATCCCTGAGTCAAATTTCATGGATTTTGGGAAATAAATAACCTAGATATTGAGAAACAAAATTTTTGGCCCCATTGACCGCAATGTTATCAAAAATTTGAAAGTGATCCAGAATCCAGGATTTCTTCCGGATCACAGCCAAAATGAAATCAGTTCTTCCTTTTCACTTTTCCAACAACTCCGGAAAAAAAATCCATAAAAAAATCTATCCATAACTTTTTGAGTTATCTTGAACACAGACAAACAAACAAACAAACAGAAAAACAGATAAGCACCGGCAAAAACATTACCTCCTTGGTGGAGGTAAAAATCACCCCTTGTACAGTTATTGTGAATACAACATGTAACTATGGGACCAAACCTGTTTTTGTACCAGGCTGTAGGTATATTTCTGTTGTCAAGTTGAGCATTTTTATATGGAAGTCAATGAGGATTTCTTCAGTTTGGGAGTTAGCACCTAGTGGTTAGTTGAGGTATTTCAATTTCTGTTATTTTCCGGATTGGCTTCAACCTGGAAGTGGATGTTGATGCTTGCTAAACACACACACACAAAAAGAACCTATCTGGTGCACCAGCGGAGGTTCTTTGGTCTCCTGAACTCACCTCTAGTGATTGAAAAGCCCCCTGAAGAGAAGAGACCACTCCCCCCAGGGCAGCAATGAATCACAGCAGTTCCCATGCCTAGAAGCTTCCAGTAACACTCAGCTGAAGATGAAGTAACACGGGTGGGAAGAACCAGATCAAAAACACATTTAATTGGACCAGTTAGGTCCCTAGCATCTTTGATCCATGTGCTGTGCTTCTTCATTTGTATATAACATGACTATGAAGTGGTCGAGGTCTGGCCAAAAATTTGGGTTGCTCAACAACAGCTGCTGCATCACGTGCAGACCATTATAGCATGGTGATGTGGCAGTTTTCTGCTCGTGTCATGCTGACCCACAGTTAGAAAAGTTGAGGAATGCAAAGCTCAGGAGGTATTCCCTTACCTCAGGCTTTCAGGAAGGAATCATGCAATCGCTTCTCAAATCTTCTCTCATTTGAAGGGGACTGGGAATAATTTGCTTGTCCAGACCTGCTGTAATGTCTGGTTTAGTCAGTACTATCTACCTTACAGACCTCCCAGAGCAGTGAAAAGAAAGGCCACCCAAGTCCAGCTGGGGCAAAGAGGTGCTGAAATCACATCTATCCGTCCACACAAAACAGGCTGTGATCTCAGCAAGGGAAGCCTGCGTTCAATTTAAGACAAAAAAAAGACTCAAATGGATGAAAGAAAAGGGATTGGGGAGACTTGCTCTCTCTTCATCCAGACTCAACACCATGAATCAGGTCATTTTTGCTCCTGCTTTGTCAAGTATGTCATTCAAACAGCTGGAGAGAGATGAAGATGATGAAATAGTTCCAGTCAGAAAAAAAAAAAGGTTTCGCACCCACAGTAGCACTTCATTAACCACGTATTCCAACAGTGATGAGTTGAAATAAAGTGAAAAAAAAATGATAAAAGTGGGATTTGGATTTTCTTATGCTGCCTGTGGTTCCTAGCTAAACAGTAGCCTAGCTAAAACGCAGAGAAACCGCAGATTAATTGGTGTGTTGATGTTGCCACTGACATTATGAGGCAGTCACAGCAAGAGCACGTAACCTTTCTACAACATCTCTGACAATTCAGACAGAAACAAAGCGACACTAATAATCCAGGGTAATCATAACCAAGAGGCCTATGTTACCAGAACAAGCAGAAAAGTGAGTGATTACAACCAGTTTGTTTTTTCCCCATCCAGTTAAGAAAGAAAAAAAAACTGAGAGCCTTACTGGAAGAGGGATTATGATGTCCAAAACGGTTAAACACAACAGGATTTATGGGGCCATCAAAGAACAGAAGTATGTATGTGTGTGTGTGATGGGGGGGGGGGACATGCAGCAGCCCAACCACAGTTTTCTGCTGACTGATGCAGACCCAAGAGGTGAGTCATGGGAGAGGAGGAGGCCATGTGAGGGGGAGTATAAGGGTGGTGCATAAGTAGTCCTCAGGGCTATTGAGAAAGAGTGAAGACAGTGAAAAAGGGTAGTTGTGTGGATGACGGGGTCACTTACTATGCAAAAAAGTGAAGAGCTGTGATAACAAGTAGACTGATATATATATATAGTCCATGCAACCTTCCTTATATTTGTCACTACTACACATAAGATTCACTTTTTTTTTTTTTGAAATAATTGCCCAAAGGAAAATATCGTGTTATTTAAGCACAAAAATGATTACACAAGCAATTAAATGTGATCAGGTTTGATTGAAGTAAAGAAATGATTAACACCAGTGCGCGATGACGTGTTTGGCAGGTACCACAAAGCCATCTGCGGCAGGAAATGCAAACATCAAGCTCAGGCTTGTGTGACGAAAACAGACCACAGAGGTCGGTGTGAAGTGACTCAACTCATGCTCAGCCTCATTTAAGGATTAGATTCAGTCCGGGGAAGCAGGTGGCGGTCGCCACATCCACAATGATCTCTACAAGAACAACAGAGTAGTACGACTCCTCTTGTCTTTGTTGAGTTCGTGGGGGAAAAAAAAGTGTCAAAGTTAATAACAGAGAAGCAGATTGGCTGAACTGTGACATTTTTCCATTTAAATTTTTGTTCCTTTTTACTAATGTGGAAAGTGCCTTTACCCATCTTGTCAGAATACCCTATTACTGGAGAATGCATTCAGAAAAATAAAAACAGTTAAACTTACTTTCAACAATACTTACTGAAAATGAGGTCACTTGTTATTCAGGATAAAATGTATTAAATCTAATAAATATACATATACTGTATAGAATATATAATAGTATATTACATCCATCCAGTCACGGGGATCTGCTGGAGCCTATCCCAGCCATCTACGGGTGAAAGGCAAGGGTCCACCTGGACAGGTCGCCAGTCCATCACAGTAGTATATTACATTGTATATTATATATGCAATTGTATATAATATACAATATAAAAATCAAAATTGAATATAAATATAAAACTAAAATATCTAATTAAAATAAGAAGACTGTAAAGGATTAGATTTCCCAATAATGTATATATACAGGCATGTAACAAGGATAATATACAACAGTATGAATGTACAGTTGGATCCAGAAGTATTTGGACAGCAACAAAGTTGGTTTTATATGATTTTGCCTTTATGCACTATTTCAATGGATTTTAAGAGAAAATAGTCAAGGTTTGATTAGAAATCAGACTTTCAGTTTTAATTTAAAGTGGTCTCATTAACAGTGGGTGGCTGTAGCTCAGTTGGTAGAGCGGGTCGTCCAGTCACTAAAAGGTTGGCGGTTCCATACCAGCTCCAACCGTTCACGTGCCAAAATGTCCTACACTGAACCCTAACTTGCCCCAGTGGGTTTGGCAGCACCTTGCATGGTAGCAGTGTGAATGAGTGCGGTAGTGTGAATGAGAGGCCACTGCTTTGAAGGCACCTTGATGATGTGGAGAAAGTAATATATAACTGCAATCCATTCAAAGAGCTTTCACAAAAGTAGCATTTACCATTTAGGAATTATAGCCATTTTAAACAAAGGGTGAATTCCAATTCCTCCCTTAACCCTCAATCTCAACCCTCAATCTCAAAAATGCGCGATCCCGTTTAGGGCAAGTGGTGTCCCGATTCTTAGAAAGTCAAATTGAGATTTTCCAACACCACCCTTGGAAGTAAGGGCTACCCAGAATGCATTGGGTAATTTTTAGCCAAGACATCTTCGAAAAGGATGGTGACAAAAAAAGCTAGCTACAAACCTGAGTATCTTCGTATATCTTAAAGATATAAATGTTACGAAACCATCTTATTGCCTTTGTTTGAGACTTTTTTCATGGATTATCGTTGTTGTGTAACATTTATTTTTTTTTACTTTACGATGACCGGCGGTCCCGGGACCGACCTGGACTGCTGACCTAGTCCCGGTCATTGGTGGCCGGTGGTCCTGGCCGGCTTCACGTTACTTGTATACCTTATTGTGTAGCGACGGAGGACTGAATAATGTATCCTCTATTGTGTTATTTGCTAATATTATTTGGAGAATATACAGCGCTCTTTTCAATGTTATCCCTGAGTCATTTCAGGGAATACAGAGACAACACGGCTCTGATACATTTCAGTCTGAAGACGTAACTGCACTCGAGGGGTGTCCCATTTCTAAGTCACAAGATAGACCTGACACTTACTTTCAAGGGTTAAGATTGAGGGCCAAAAATGTAGGGTTATGGGCGAGGGTTGAGATTAAGGGTTAAGGGAGGAATTGGAATTCGCCCAAAGTTCCTTCATTGTCAAGGGTTCAAAGGTATTTCAACTAAGTGATATCTGTATAAATAGAATCATATTTTTTTATACTTGGATGAAAGTCCTATGCTGTCATTGAGTATCAAACTCATGGAAATCAATAAATCCTGAGTTTTCCCCCTGGAAGAAACTCAAGAAGGCTTTGCCAAACCATCACTGTAGCAACCATCCCTTGCTGCCTGTTCGTGGGTCTTTCTGCCATCAGATTTGTCTTCAGTCACTGCTCTATTGGCTTGAGATCAGGCGACAGAGCTGACCATTTGAAGAATATTCCATCTTGTTGCCTTAAAAAAAATCTTGACCTACTTTCACAGTATGCTTAGGGCCTTTATCTGCCTGCACTGTGCAGGGTCTTCTTTTTAGTTTAATAGCAATTTTCTGAATGTGAGCAGAGAGTGTCGCTATGTACACCTCAGATTTAATATTACTACCGCTGTCAGCAGTCACATCATCAATAAACACCAGTGAGTCCATTGCAGCCTAATGGCCTCAATAATGATACATTATTGAACTTGAACATACTGTTTATCAATATCAACTCAAGACCCTTTATCTGCTTTATCTGTCTTAAAGTAATGAGGGATTGGACTGAGATTAAAGGCTAACTTCTTTTTAATCATTGTACAACGGTGGTCACCTTTAAATTAAGACCAAACAAAGCCTTCAGAGGTTAAGCCCCTCCCTCTCCCTAACCCTCAAATAAAAAATGCATAACAAATGAAAGACCAAGAACAATATCAGCTCAGAGCAGCAAGACTAATGGAGAAGAACTAGCTACCCCTGCTTTATCTGCAACTCGTGAATGTATCGCCTGTGCATTGGGTCATATATCCTTCCATGTTGATGATTAGCTGACAAAGACGTCCAGGTGGAGTGTGGTATGTTGACTGATTTTTTTTTAACAGACCTTGGAAACTTGAAGCTGTGCAAGAGCATCTTGAGAAACCCCATTGGAAAGATCCTCCAACACTGTCAGATTAGTATGCATGGCCACTGCGATTTAGTGCTTATAAAAACTAATGGTAAAATAAAAGCCATAAAAATATACTTTTTTTTTTCACTTCAGTATACAGTATCACAAATAAATCGTTAAAAAAAAAAAAAAAAAAAGTATGTTGCCATGGTTTGAAGGAGAGGTGTCAAACTGATCCGTAAAAGGTCCGTGTGGCTACGGGTTTTTGTCCAACCATGCAGAAACAGCTGAGTTGTTTCATTCAATCAACTGAACTGGTTCAGACCTTTAGTGAAGAAAACTAGTTGATTGACTAAAACTAGTCAGCTGTGCTGCTGCATGGATGGAATAAAAAACTGCAGCCACACGGCCCTTTAATGGATCGGTTCGACACCTGTGGTCTAAAGAATCTATATCGGTGGTGCGCAAACTGTGGTATGTGTACCACCAGTGGTACGTGGGCGTTTTCTAGTGGTATGCGGGGAACGTCATGACTTTCCACATTTTTTTCACATTTCTGTGGACATGGGTTGAATGTGTATGGTAGTTAATTAGTTACCTAACGTTAGTTAATTAGTTACTTAACCTTTCTGTCGTGTTCGGGTCAAATCTTACCGATTTCCTACTTCCATCAATCATAAATATTGTGATTTACATTTGATTCTCTCAGGGCCTTATGATATCCTCCACACTAGGCATTTGAACATATATCATTGCTGATCACCACTTTCATTGAATTTTGAGTAGTTTATTCAACTTTGTAACACCTGTGGTGTTCCCGGTCAAAAATGACTGCCATAGGAAATGAATGGGTGACCCTAGATTGTGTTCATCCATCAGATTGTACACAACCACAAATATATTACCACATGCAAACAAACACATACCACCCCACATGAACCCTTTCAGACTGAACAAATAGGTGTCTCCTCTTCCCACCTCATTCTGATGCTTATGTGACCACCCCCCCCCACATGAACTACAGCTTCCAAACTAAATGTATAACACTTGTTCCACATTTCAAAGTAAACAATTAGGTGTTTGTTATGGGAACATTGTGTTTCAAGAGGAGACTCTTCCTGGCAGAGCTCGGGAAAGCTTTAGTGACTCCTCTGATTCAACGGCGCCAGCACCTTCCCCGTGCACCAGCACCTTCCCCGTGCACCAGCACCTTCCCCGTGCACCAGCCTCTGCCAGTCTGGTGAGGATTCTACAAGCCCCAGCCACTGCCCTGCTGCTCTCCCCCCAAAACAGGGGCAGAAATAGAAGAGATGTGACCTCTGTGCCCCTAGAGACAATAAAATAAGGCTTATATGTTTCAAATGTGATGCCTACGTTTGCAAGGCACACTATTATCTGATTGCAAAATGTCACTCCTGTACTTCCCCCTGTATTTTTTGTATATTCATTGCAGTTATTCATGTAAACCACTAGTTTGAGACATTGTTTACAGCTTAAAAGGGAGTTAAATAAAATTTGGTGATGTGGTTTTTCTGTTAATGTAGGAGCAGTTAAAACAGGCCGGTCAAATTTGACCGGGAGCACTAAAGTAAGGGGGGAGAAACGAACACGACACAAAGGCTAATAATGTTGATCATAATTATGAATCATGTTATTGTACCGTTTTTGGGTTTTAATTACATGTGCCAGGACCCTTACTCAGCCAAGTTTTTTTGCGAGATGTAAGTGTTTGTCTTGCCCTTTCAGGAGATCCAGATTACCGTAGGAACGGTTGGTACCCTGCGATGGTGGCGTCAATCGATGGACTAGGGCTGATGAATAATGATTATGTTTGTTCAACTCTGTCTCGTTTCACTGTTAACTCATTTCTGCTTGCTTACCTCCTAGTTAGTTACTGCGGTAGAGACTTGGGGGTGTTAGTGGTGGTCAGTTGGAGTGTTAAGAACGCAGTTCGAGATGCAGATCTGGGGGATCTGGGAACTGTGGACGTTTCGGACGTGTCAAATAAAGGCAATGTGTCTATTCTGGATTATACTGTAGTACGGTTCACAGTTAACTCCGATCGGATCGAGGGTCCAAGGGGTTTTCTTTACTGTCTGTTTTGGTTACTGTCTTATGAGTCTTATGTCTTATGGGGCCTGTTTGTTTCTAACGGTTGTGTGCTCTTTAGGCATAGCGGGTTACGGTTCCCTATGAAAACCACGTGCGGGGTTCTGGGCGCTTGTGGCGTAGTTTGTGATCAGAATCAGAATCAGAATCAACTTTATTGCCAGATACGATTTTACACATACGAGGAATCGCAGATGGTGATGGGGGCAGGTGGGGCTGAGTTCGTCCTATAGTCCACAACCATCTCCACTGTCTTTAGAGCGTTGAGCTCAAGGCTGTTCTGGCTGCACCAGGTCACCAGGTGGTCAACCTCCCACCTGTAGGCGGACTCGTCACCATCAGAGATGAGTCTGATGAGGGTGGTGTCATCCACCAACACATCTCAAACTCACAGACCATCAGTACTGGACCCCCCCAGGGCTGTGGTCTTTCTCCCTGTACACTAACAGCTGCACCTCCAGTCACCAGTCTGTCAAGCTCCTGAAGTTTGCGGATGACACCACCCTCATCGGACTCGTCTCTGATGGTGACGAGTCCACCTACAGGTGGGAGGTTGACCACCTGGTGACCTGGTGCAGCCAGAACAGCCTTGAGCTCAACGCTCTAAAGACAGTGGAGATGGTTGTGGACTATAGGAAGAACTCAGCCCCCCCTGCCCCCCATCACCCTCTGTGACTCCACTATTGACACTGTGGAGTCTTTCCGCTTCCTGGGAACTGTCATCTCCCAGGACCTTCAGTGCGAGCTGAACATCAGCTCCCTCATCCAGAAAGCACAGCAGAGGTTGTATCTTCCTGAGGCAGCTGCAGAAATTCAGTCTGCTGGAGACAATGATGGTGCAGTTCTACACAGCCATCATTGAGTCCATCCTCACCTCCTCCACCACCATCACCACCGCCAAGGACAAGAGCAGGCTGAAGCGTGTCATTCAGTCAGCTGACAAGGTGATTGGCTGCAATCTCCCATCTCTTCAGGACCTGGACTCCTCCAGGACCCTGAGACCTGGACCTAGACTCCTCCAGGACCCTGAGGCCTGGACCTGGACTCCTCCAGGATCCTGAGACCTGGACCTGGATTCCTCCAGGACCCTGAGACCTGGACCTCCTGACTCCTGGACTCCTGACCTGGACCTGGACCTGGACTCCTCCAGGACTGACCTGGACCTGGACCTGACCTGGACTCCTGGACCTGGACTCCTCCAGGACCTGAGACCTGGACCTGGACTCCTCCAGGACCCTGAGACCTGGACCTGGACTCCTCCAGGACCCTGACCTGGACCCTGGACCTGGACTCCTCCAGGACCCTGAGGCCTGACCTGGACTCCTCCAGGACCTGAGACCTGGACCTGGACTCCTCCAGGACCTGGACCTGGACCTGGACTCCTCCAGGACCCTGAGGACCTGGACCTGGACTCCTCCAGGACCCTGAGACCTGGACCTGGACTCCTCCAGGACCCTGAGACCTGGACCTGGACTCCTCCAGGACCCTGAGACCTGGACCTGGACACTTCCAGGACCCTGAGGCCTGGACCTAGACTCCTCCAGGACCCTGAGACCTGGACCTGGACACTTCCAGGATCCTGAGACCTGGACCTGGACTCCTCCAGGACCCTGAGGCCTGGACCTGGACTCCTCCAGGATCCTGAGACCTGGATCTGGACTCCTCCAGGACCCTGAGACCTGGACCTGGACTCCTCCAGGACCCTGAGGCCTGGACCTGGACTCCTCCAGGACCCTGAGGCCTGGACCTGGACTCCTCCAGGACCCTGAGACCTGGACCTGGACTCCTCCAGGACCCTGAGACCTGGATCTGGACTCCTCCAGGACCCTGAGACCTGGACCTGGACTCCTCCAGGACCCTGAGACCTGGACCTGGACTCCTCCAGGATCCTGAGACCTGGATCTGGACTCCTCCAGGACCCTGAGGCCTGGACCTGGACTGCTCCAGGACCCTGAGGCCTGGACCTAGACTCCTCCAGGACCCTGAGACCTGGACCTGGACACTTCCAGGACCCTGAGGCCTGGACCTGGACTCCTCCAGGATCCTGAGACCTGGATCTGGACTCCTCCAGGACCCTGAGACCTGGACCTGGACTCCTCCAGGACCCTGAGGCCTGGACCTGTACTCCTCCAGGACCCTGAGACCTGGACCTGGACTCCTCCAGGATCCTGAGACCTGGACCTGGACTCCTCCAGGACCCTGAGGCCTGGACCTGGACTCCTCCAGGATCCTGAGACCTGGACCTGGACTCCTCCAGGACCCTGAGACCTGGACCTGGACTCCTCCAGGACCCTGAGGCCTGGACCTGGACTCCTCCAGGATCCTGAGACCTGGACCTGGACTCCTCCAGGACCCTGAGACCTGGATCTGGACTCCTCCAGGACCCTGAGGCCTGGACCTGGACACCTCCAGGACCCTGAGGCCTGCAGGAAAGATTGTGGCTGATCCCTCCCCCCCCCGGACACCAACTCTTTGAGTCACTCCCCTCTGGCAGGAGGCTGCGGACCATCAAGACCAAAACCTCACGCCACAAGAACAGTTTTTTCCCGTCTGCTGTCAGCCTTATCAATAAGGCTCGGAACCCCCCGACACCCCCCACTCTCCACCTCTGACTCTGACACTGCTGTCACATTGACAGAACTCAGAACACTATGCGTTACATTAACGTTCAGACTGCACTACCTGTTCATTTGCACATTTTCGTGGCACATCACTCTCGGTCGCTGTGTCCCCAATGCTAAAAAAAAAAAAAAAAAAAAAAAAACTGCTTGTGTATATATATTTATATCGCAATATTTTTAGTTTACATTGTTTGTATTTTTATCGCATGCACCATCATCGCCACAACAAATTCCTCGTATGTGTAAAACCGTACCTGGCAATAAAGTTGATTTTGATTCTAATTCTGACCTGCAGGTGGAGTCAGGTACGCTCAGCTGGGAGAGCTTCTCCTGTAGCAGAGTAGGAATGATGGTGTTAAAAGCAGAGCTGAAATCCACCAACAGGATCCTGGCGTAGGTTCCTGAGGAGTCCAGGTGCTGGAGGATGAAGTGGAGGGCCAGGTTAACAGCGTCATCTACAGACCTGTTGGCTCTGTAGGTGAACTGCAGGGGGTCCAGGAGAGGGTCAGTGATGGCTTTGAGGTGTGAGAGCACAAGGCACTCAAAGGTCTTCATGGCCACAGAGGTCAGGGCGACGGGTCTGTAGTCGTTAAGTCCTGTGGTTCTTGCCTTCTTGGGGACGGGGATGATGGTTGATAATGGTTGAGACTCGTTCATCAGTCTTAACCTCGGGTTAGTGTGGGACGTGCTATTTGGCTATGCTTCTTCCATGTGTGGGTGTTCATGATCCAGTATCCTGCCATCATGTTAATATGCAAATTATCCACGACGTTCTCAATTGAAGTTCAGGTTCTGCGCGTTGTCCTGTGTGTTTAAAGCTAATTGAGAAGGCATATATGGGTATATTTTAAAATTGGTCATCATGGCGGTACTCATAGAGCTGAACAGTTTCTCAGGTGGTACGGAGCATTAAAAGTTTGAGAACCACTGATTTATATGGTGCACAGTTTCTTACTTTATAATAACTATTTTGTTTGTGGACATTAGTTATACATCTGATTCCAAATATGGTAAAATAAAATTGAAGAAGATTCTTTTTGTGCTACTCCAAAACAAAACTCAGTATGAGTAAGTATTCAAGTTCTAAAAATAAAGCTAATCATAATGAGTTCAGTTGTCTCCCAGCCTGAAGACACACACACTCCTCTGTATTCTAGTGGTACTGCAGCTGATACTTCTCTTGCCTGCCAGACGCCAGAAGGATTCACAAGCTGTGGCTGAGGGGTGGGAGTGCAGACACTTCACTGATGTCCCAACGCTTGGTAGATGGACATAGATGATGTTTTAAACAGTTTTGTTCACCTGGGGCCCGTTTCAGAAAGCAGGTTATGTGCAAATTCTGAGTATGTTCAACCTGAACTCAGCAAAACTCACAGGTCTTCCATTTCACAAAGTGGCTAACTCGTACTCTGAGTCTGTTACCATAGTAACTGACTCTAAACTAAACCTGGCCAGGTTTATGTCCACACACACTGAGTTTCCTTCTGTCTCCTCCCCTATAAAAAGATGAAGCAGATTCAATTTATTCAGAGAATTAATCATAAAATGTGCATTTTGGAGACATCTGAATGATGACATGTTGCATTTGTGTCGGGAATGTACATTGAGGATCTGAATAGGATAACTTTTTAGTCAAATTCTTTATGGCTTTGGACCTGGTACAAACATGTTTTGGCACAAAAAAGCAAAACAAAACAAGAAAAACCTTTCATGCTATCATGTCAATATGGACCAAACTCTCCAAGGATTGTTTCCAGTACCTTGTACTGGATAAAGGCAGTTCTGAAGGCAAAAGGGGGTCCAACCCGGTACTAGCAAGGTGGACCTAATAAAGTGGCCGGTGAGTGTATGTTAAGAGCCAAATGTCACATGGCCACATATTGTATACATATTCAATATATTTAGGACCACATATGGAGGTCCATTTATACATTTTTGTTTTAAAACTTTGATCTTTTGGTACAATTACACCTGATGCATTTCTCCACCCTATTCAACTGCTGAAAAATGGAAACTTTTTGAACCCATGGAGACCCTGATTCAACCTGTAGACTCAACTGCTGTGTTGCAATGACAGATTTGCTCTTCTAGGTCACTATGTAACCTTCAACGATTTGCCAATTCCCAGATTTGCCAAAAACAAGAGTAACATATCCTACAGGTATCATTAACTAATCAGGGATTCTTGAGATAAGGGACAAAACAGGTTTTAAAAATCTTTTTTTTTAAATACACACTATATTCATTGGAACTGTATATTTCTGTAGAGAAGGGTCTTAGCTATTTAACCATGTAAAGGTACAGGTTCTAAATAAAAACACTTTTTTAAAACATGCTTCACTTTAGAACTTGATGTTTGTCAACTCCGTCAGACACACTCAAAAGTATAATTTTAATTCTTCCAGTCCAACAAGAATCTAAAGTCCTGAAGTATGTCGGTATAGTGTTTAGTTACTCTGATATGTAATAAAATACAATATATAAACTTATGTTGTGATTTCATACTATTCTGAAAAACCAGATTTCTAAATTTCTGCATTTTCAATCTTTGTTTTTAATTTTAAAATGAAAAAAAGCCTTTGTTTAGATAAATAAGACATACAAGGATGTAGATCAGATGGTCCTTTATTACATAAACAACATAGACTGAACAAAGAATAAACATTGTTTTCAAAAATGAACAAAAACATACATCTGACGGTGTTGACAAAAAACTGACGGTGTTGACAAAAAATTGATGTGTATCACTGATTAATGAACAAATATGTTTTTAAAAAGATGGAAGAGAGAAAAGATGAAGAACTAACTACTCTTAGTCTTATATTGAACATAAATCAGATAATAATAAACATACTGTAAATTCTCTTCTTTTAAGTGGTGTGTGTGTGTGTGTGTGTGCGTGTGTGTGTGAATGAGGGGTGGGGGGTGGGGGTGGGGGGGGGGGGGTGAGAGAGAGAGAGAGACTGTGTGTGTGTGTGTGACTGCCCTGCACTGCTTGATTCAAATTTTAAATAGATATTCCTTAACAACAATACTGCTCAAAATGCTTGCAACACATAAAATATTTTGCCTAGAAACAGGATCAATTAGCTAACTTAAGATTTCATTTTTGCCTTGCCTTGAGCAACAGGCGTCGGACATGCTCACGCTCTATGAAGTCCATCACATCAGGGGCTATGCTGTAGATCTCTCTTGTTCTTGATTGGACTGGTGATGCATCTCCCATTAGTTTCACTATGATGTTTTCAACTGAGCAGAAACAGACATCCTTCCTGCCAAGCTTAGGTTTAACCTTTGCTGTTGGACCATGGGGATGCAGAAACTCCACTTTCACGTCTTGGTGCTCGGTATCCACAGCAATGGTTTTGGCTAGCCACCAGTGGTCATCGTACACTACTGCTAGCCAGTCTCCATTGTTAAGGCTGCAAACAGTAGTTATTGTCACAGTACCCTCAGGAGCTTTCAGAGGCTCCTCATCCAACTCCCCGTCCATCACATCTTCCATCTCCATCTCCTCTTCTATATTCTCTTCCATCTCTTTTTCCATTTCCTCCATCAACATGGCCAAAGGTCTTTTCTTCCTTGCCCTCCTTGCATCCCTCTGCTGTTCTTCTGGGTAGCCATGGAAATAGATCGTAGCTGGGCTGAAGCACTGGCAAACCAACATCTCGCTGCAAAAGCAGGATAGTTGTCTGCGGTGGATCCTGTTCTCATGTGGGATGACCTGGTGTATCTGTCTTGTGCAGGGAACCTGTTTAATAGGTTGCATGAGAAGTGTGTCGTATCTTTGCATGTCTTCTTCTGCAATGTAGTACAGCTGAACACCCTTCAGACTGTTGGACACTTTTTCAAAGAATGTGTTTCCATCCGCCAGGTCATTTCCTCTCAGGACCAGGCTGTCAGCTGTTCTTTTCACTGTTCCACCAATGCCGTCTGGGGCACCTTTACCATGGGAAGTGGGGAAGAAGTTCCATGTTGCTCTTTCAAATCCCAGTGTAGGTGGGACACCAGACAGAAGAAAAAAATTCTTCTTGTTCTTGTACTGCTTGCTTGGACCATCAGACCAAAAGTGCATAGTGGTAACCTGTGGATATTTCATCTTGATGTCTTTTAGGACTGGATTCATGTGTGTCCAGATTGCTGCAGCTGTCTCTTTGACTCTGAAACTGAGCAGAATCCTGCCTTTGCACCCTTAGGGCCTGATTTACTAAGATCCTGAATAAAGAGTACTAAATTGCGTGTGCACTGAAAAAGTTTGCGCGTGCTGTTGTTGTGTGTTTTGCGGGTGATCAACTAAGAATGCTCGCGCAAATGATAACGGGTGCAAACCGCAGTATTTAAATGAGGTGTTGCGTGTCTTACGGTTTGCGCCATGGAGAGTCTGGATGGAAAGCAGGATAGATGCCAGCGCAAAATGAAATTTGACGAGTTGGAGTTAGAGATATTAGTGGAAGAGGCAAATAAACACATTCATGAACTACAGCAAAGACATTTAAACATTACCAAAAGAAACGCAATATGGGAGAAAATCTGCGATAGAATAAATGCAGTTGGTAAGACAAAAAGAACGGCAGATGAGGTTAAAAGAAGGTGGCAAGATATAAGGCGAAGAACTAAAGAAAAAGTGGCCTTTAATAAAACTTCGGCAAACAAGACAGGTGGAGGGCCTGCGGAGGAGATGCCTCTAACCAGCATTGAGCAGCAGGTGCAGCTCACCTTCTGCGAGGAGCAGATAACTGGGATACTGGGGTCTGACACGCTAGAGCCAACTGCAGAACAAGGTAGGCGCACAATAAGAAACACTTTTTTCTCCATGAAAACACGTGATTTATTTATTATCACAAATAAAAAAATGAATGTGCCTCCTGTGGCAACCTTTTGCTGAATAATACTCGATTTAACATTCAAATAAAATATTTCTCCTTTTGCATGTGCTTGTGACCGGCTCCAAATCAGCCCTTAAGTCAGGGTTTCCATTGTCTGGTAATTGCCGGACTTTGTCTGGTAAAATATGCGGAAGTCCGGGATTTTATAATCTCTCCGGTCAAAATGTCCGGTGAAAATACTCCTCCCAAGCACAATTTCAGTTGTAATAAAATGGGTTATTTCCACATCATTTTATGAAAAACGCCTCGGGATTCTCCCATAGGAGCTGGTGGAAACGGCCGGGGGATCTGGACCTCTCTGCTGAAGCTGCTGCCCCAGCGACCCGACTTCGGGTCCATCCATCCATTAGCGGAAGCTAAAATATATGGATGGATGGATGGATGGATGGATAAAATCCATCCATCCATCCATCCATCCATTAGCGGAAGCTAATGGATGTATGGATGGATGGATGGATGGATGGATTTTATGAAAAAACATATACTTTTTTTACGAATGAGTAGTGTGTGAGGACGAGTGGGCTCCAGCCACAGCTCCACTCATTGATGCCACAGGTGCGTGCAGAGACGCATCTCCGTAATGACAGCGCTCCGCGGTTATGGAGGCTTGAACTTCTCAGCGTCCTGTGAAGTTCTCATCGGGGATTTCAGTGAAATCTACCCCGAGTGGCTCAACTGGCCCAGATAGCCTGCTGATCCCTGTCTCCAGTGTGCCAGCAGAGAGAGGTTTCTCTCTGCAGAACCGCATTAAAACAGCGCAGCGGAGTCAGAAGAGCGCAAGCTTCTGCAATATTTATTTATTTATTTTTTTAAGTTACGCTCCTGAGTCAATTGACGGGACTTATTTTATTTGAAATAGCCTGTTTTTCAATAAAAACACTATTAAATGACTTGCATTGATATCGTACTACTGCATATGATTTATTTTTAACCTCAGTAAATTCATATAGCCTATGTGACCGGAATTTCAAACATTTGTCCGGTAAATTGAAAACCTGCCGGTCACATTGTCCGGTGCCAATTTTTTCTAGTGGAAACACTGCCTCAAGTTTCAACTATCTGGTTTTCATTCATTCCAAACAAATTTACACGAGTCCGAAAGACTCTCTCTCTGCGTATTCTTTGATTTTGGCGATGTCGCCTCCTTGCCACAATAACAGCAGCCATCGGTGCGTAATGCTGGGCAGATTAGCACCTTCCTTTCGAACGTATTAAATACAGACGCAATCACAATCCCCGCAATTACTTTCAGGGTTGGTAAATCTCATTGCGTGTGGTAAATGAACCTATTTGCATTTTCCCCTCCCAGTATTTAGCGCTTTCTGGCGGGTACGCCCCATATTGATTATTCATCAGGGCAAAAGCACTAAATGAACAGCGTGTGCTATTTTGCTCATTTGAGAGGCGCAGTCCTCTTTGCACGCTGTTAGTAGATCAGATTGCACATTGGTTTGCGGGTGGTGTCAAGTTTGCACACGTTTTTACGCACGCAAACCTTTAGTAAATCAGGCCCTTAGTGTAATACATTCCGGTATGCAGCGTTATCTGTGGCAGATTTTGTCCAAAATGGCAGGCCTGAACTTCAGATTGATACCTGCATCTCCAAGATTCCGAAAAGTCAACATGGACAATTGCTGTATTTTCATCACAGGTCTCAATTGTGTTTCTGTATGCTTTTGACTGGTTTCGCACTAAACACACATGTGTTGTGGTTTCATTTCTGAGTTTTTGCTGGTATAGTTTGATGAGCTCTGAAAGACGGCCACTGTGTTGGACGAGCTTAGTGTTGATATGGATACCATTGGCTGTGTCTTCTTCAACCCTCTCCCACTGCTTCCATTGAACATGGATTTTATCTTGCTCTTGGGTTGGAACTATACCTTTGTTTAGGCATCGTGAGCAGGTGCGAAGAAGGCAGGCCTCACTTGCTGGAGAGCAGCAAACTAATTGAAAACTGTCATCCAGTTTGTTTGACTTCACAACACCAAACGATCTAAGGACCTCGAGCATTAAGCATGCGTTTTCATGCATTTGACACAGACATGTTTTCCGGTCAGATGCTTTTGGTGCTGTAACATAGAATGGCCTCAGCTTCACAGTTGGATTCCTAATGAGGAAATGAGTGTGGAGGTTGATCATGGAGTCTGTCAGGATCATTCTCTGGTGCTTCATCTTGTTCCTAGTGATGGTGTCCCTCTTATCAGTTGTCACACGTGCAGAGTTAATGAAGAACTCTTGAACAGTCAGTGTGATACCCTGGATGAATGTTATCTTTTTCTGTGTTGTCTGTTTCTTTCCTCTCATTAATTTGTAAGTTAACCCAAACTGTTTGATTTTGTTAAGGAGGCGATACTTCTTCAGAATCCTGCCGGACAAACTCAGCGCTGGTGCCTGACGCTGTGACACAGGAGTTTGTTTGTTCTTCTTAAGCTCTCTTCTGAGAACGTTGTGGAAGAGAAGGGCTTTCTTAATGTTTGGATTTCTAAGTTTGCTTCCTGATAGCATTTTCTTAGTTTCTGTCCCTGGAGAGTCCAGTGTTGTTTTATTTGCAGCCTTTTTTTCTTCGCCATTCTTGCTTTCTCAGTTTGTTTCGCTGTTTCGTTACCTTCTTAAGCTTCTCTTTCAAAGTTTTTATTTCTTTTGAATGCCTTTTTCTAGTTTTACTTCTCTCCCTTTCATGTCTGTGAGACTGTCTGGTATTGCATTCTTCAAAACTCTGATCTAATGGACTATCTGGGGGGGTGTCTGCTTGCAGCACTGCACTTTCACTGGACCTTCTCTGTCTTGACCTTTTCTGTGCATCTTTCCAATACTTCCTCTGGTGCCTCTTTGCCATGTCTCCCATGTCACCTATTTGTATTACTTTTTTGTCTTGAACTCTCTTCTTCCACCTTTGTCTTTCCTTCTCTTGCATCTCATGTTTTCTCTCTAGGTCACTGTTTAATTTCTCTCTTCTCTTCCGTTGGTACTCTCTATTTCTTCTCTTTTGCTCCTCGACTGACAGTTTCTGTCTAGCCATGCTTTTCTAAAATACAAATTGAAATAATGAAACATGTATGAGCCCTTTATATGAACATAGAAGTGGATCCCTCCATAGAGAGGACCATTCAATGTAATATTCGGTTTCACCACAATATGTTGTCAAAATCTACAAACTGGTCCTTTAATGTAATATACAGTATAATTATAATATAAGCGCTGGGAAAGCTACACAATAATAAGCAGACCACAGCCTATCCATCCTCTACAAGTCAGAAGTCTAGGGTATACAGTACAAGGTCAAATAAAGTAATATGTAATGATTTAATTCATGCTATATGTGTACATTTATGTATAAATAAAACCCTGAAATAATATTTTAATTCTTTACTATGTTCACAAATGATATTATATTAGCATATCAAGAGGTTATAGGTGGATTTTTCAACTCCGTCAGCTTACATGTCAACTCCGTCAGGTTCTACACCTGACGGAGTTGACGTCTGACGGAGTTGACAAAAGGGCATGTATTTTCCCGCCAAAACATGTATTGTTCACTGCAGCTAGCTGGTTTTTCCTCAGTTGCTAACTGTCTCAATAACCTCACTAAAATACCTAAATTCAATCCACTACTGTTTAAAAACATTATCATAACAGAGAGACGGTGTTGACATGTTCCAGCTGTGACCATAGGAATATCAACATTGTTTGTCCAAAATATCAAAAAACGTAAAACCTACCAGAGTATGTGTGGTAGTGTTGCATTCAGAACAGGCAGGGAGAGAAAAGGGTGTCCTCAGGGATATAGCTGACCATTCTATTTCCTGATTTAGTGAAGATTGTAAAAAAAATCTGACGGAGTTGACAGAATCTGAGGACAGAACTTTGACAGGCAGGATTTTAGGGAAAATATTGTTTGAAGTTCACTTTATGTATTGTTTTATATATTTAAGACCACTTTTTGTTATTTAATATATATATTTGCACACTACATAGAGTTTTTTTTAAAGGTTTTTTGGGTGGGTCAATACTGTGACCTCTTGCTGAGGACAGGTATAATAACATGGACCTCTTAACTACAGACCATACATTTAAACAAATTCACAGAGAAAAAGTGTAAAATGCATTATAAAAACGACATAGGTATACACAGTTCCTTTAGATTTAACTTTGTAAGTATGTAAACCATGATGAATTTCTTGATTTTCAATATACATTAGACTTTCTTGTTCTTGTTTTGTCCCAACTCTCAAGAATCAGTGTAATAATTATGTTAAATGATAGTCCATGACCACACAATGGAATATGGAAGCACAATTAAGATTTGTAAAACTCCATCTGAACAAATGACAGAATATCTGGAGTAATGTCTACTGACAGATGAGACCAAAGTGGAGTTGTCTGGCCTTAATACCCAGCGCCATGTCCGCCAAAAACAAAATACATGATTTCAGCAGAAACATACACACTGTTAAATATGGTTGTGGAAGGGACATCTCCCGCTAGCCGCTACCTGCAAATTGCGGGTTTAGGAACCTCCGCTAACCGCTAATGTAATCTTCCGCTTCCCATAGCTATCTGCTATGCCGACACCCTTACTCACATTGTAGGTGTGCCAATGGGCGTGTCTTTTGCGCTTTCCACAAACTTGGTATCTTGCGATTGCGGGTACCCGCTACCAGGGCCGGAGTGGGCCCTTTTCTCAGTCCGGGAATTTAATTCAAATTCAGGCCACTCTGATACGGAGGACGAATTTGAGTACATAGAAAAAGATAAAACAAAAAACAATTATCTCACAATGCCTTTTATTCTATTTAGATTATGGCATACAATTATTCACGCCCCTTTAACAATGTATAATTGAAATTCAAATAAAATAAAGATAATGATAAAGAAGTCCTTTCACAAATCAAAGTTCCTTTACATAACTTCTGTTGTTCTTCTGTATGCCATATTTTCCATCATAAACGTCTATCTTGACTAACTCTCTTCCTCTACCTGGCCCTTCAGTAGTCCTGCCCTCGTCTGGATCATCAGTAGTGGAAATGGTCTGCTGCTTCGACGCTAGAAAACATTCCATAACAATTAAAAAGATATCTAATATTGAGTTGATAACAGTGTGCGCACCTCCCTCTTAGCATCTGACTTCATAGGCCTATAATAACAATTAAAAAGTAATGTAGGTTACATAGACAATTATTGATTAAACAGTGGTTACCTATTTCATTTGGTCTTATTTTGATGCATTTTCAACGATTAGTTCATTTAAATCCTGCTACCTGTTCCTCTGTGGTCCTGGCCTCTCCATGACTGCATTCGCCTTCAGGCACCTGATCTTCTGAGGCTACACAAACATTTCATTTAGGGGCTTCTTTATGTTGCTGAAAAACACACTTTATGTATTTGTCTAGCCTATCCTTTCATTCACTTATTCATTTGTTTGCATATTTAATTATGATTTTGTTAAATTATCTGCACTATTTAATCTCCACATATCATGGTTTTCTTCTGTAGACTATGCCATATTTTACATCCTAAACGTCTATCTTGACTAACTGTCTTCCTCTACCTGGCCCTTCAGCAGTCCTGCCCTCATCTGGATCATCAGTGGTTCTGGCATCCTGCGCTGATGCTACAAAACATTCCAGAAACATGAAAAACACAGTTAACATTGAGTTGTTTATGTTTGCGCCCCTGTGGAAATGCACGATGTAACAGCGAGACGAAACAGGCTACAGTTGCAGAGAAGCTAAGGCATGTAGAACGTGCACACTCTCGAGTAGCCTATTTTATTATTAGGCCTATTATTATTAAGAATATTTTTTTAATAACACCTGCCCCCACGCCCACGAACCAAGCGCAATATTGGTATACAGCACTTCTAAATAATGCGGCCTAAATAGCACGTTTGACATGCATTTAATACCCTAACAAATAGCCTGTTACACAACCTGTTTAAAATGTCTAATCGCGTTAACCTGTGCGCGTTGGTGCTAATACAGGCAGGCTACAAATAAAGCATGATGAAGCGTTTGGCAACTCTGTTCATCAAAATGGTTAACTGGCATTTAAAGCAACAAGTTTTTGGTTCTTCTATGGAAATATGAATGCACTTTAAGCATAGATAATCCTATACCTACATTGTGACATTTTTAAGTTGACAGTTGTGACAGTTGCAAACGCTCCATGGGCGAATCTACCGGGGTGGCATAGGGTGGCAAATGCCACCCTAAAATTAACCCTTGCCACCCCAGCTGCCACCCCAGTTGGCAGCAATGAATTCAAAGAAAAGTTATGGCCAATTTAACATTTACGAGCGCGAAGCTCCGATGTCCGACTACAGTGAATGCAGCACAAGAGAACGCGAGAGCGGCACGAGACTCTTTTGAGTTGTGAGGAAGGGAAACACGGGCGGAAAGAGGTTAAAACTGATAAACCATCTATCAAATAATGAAATAATAATGAAAGCACTGTAGGAGTATACTTGTAATGCTGATTTTGAGATGACAAAACTCAGGTTTAAGAACATTATTATTTCGCCAACTGTACATATAATGTTAGCTAGGTCTGACTTTAGTTCTGTGTAAAGTAAGCTACTAAAGCTAATATTGATTCAACGTCTGTCAAGGAAAACATTGTAAAGTTACTTTGAATCTCACAGAAATGAAGAGGAAAGGCAGCATATATAGTTTTTTCACACCAAAGAGACAGGCCAGAGAAATACTAAATGAGTGTATATTATATTGTCTACTATTTCTCATCAACTGCGATAACTGCCTCAATATATACGCCTGCCATATGTTGCCACCCCTCAAAAATCTCTGCCCCCCCTCTTGCCACCCCATAAATATTTTTCTAGATCCACCCCTGAAACGCTCGCCACGTTATATGATAAAATTCACAACCAGGCCAATTATCCATCTCTCTTTCAGTAACCTACCAGCTTGTCTTGAGAAGATGTCAGTTAATTTGGCACATTTGGCCGCCGCCTCTTTTCTTTTTTTTATTTTAGCCCTCTCCGTTCCGCCCAGCCTCTTTCTGCTTTCCATCACTGGCGCTCTGCTTCGCGCCAGTGTGATTTACAGTAAAGACGAGCCTTGGGCCAAACCACCTGAAACACATGGGAGGGGTCGGGGGGAATTATGCTGCTTACATGGTAGTAGAACCACAGATTTTCTAGGAAGGGGCTGTGGACCTATTTAATCCACTATGATGCAACGGGCGGTTGCAACTTAACTGATATTAATGCAAGAATAAGACAAAAGAAGTGACAAAAAAAATTGTTAAAATTAGTTGTCCCCGTGGTCCACATCGATGGGCCGGGAAAGCTCCCGATCACTTTAATGTGCAGCCCGGCTTTGCCCGCTACCCATGATCGCAAAATTCCGAGTTTGCGGAAAGCGCAACTCGCATGTCGGCGCGTAAAAGAGTGCGTCCAAATGGCATAAATGTGCGTCCACCTGGTCACAGGTGGACATGCACAAACGGCTCTACCTCTCAATTACGCATCACCGTATTCCTTCTATACGTTTTTATTCTCTTGAGGTCAGAGGATGTCTGGTCAGCAGTTGTGGTGGATGTGAGAATAGTCACAGCCAGACACGTCAGTCTGTACAGCTGTGGCATGATCTCATCCAGATGTCTGCTGTGGAGGAAACCAAGGAGATCTTTGGGACATTTTCCCTCAAAATCCGTCATGGCCGACATCACAGTCACTTCTGTTATTTCCGATATGTCTGAAACTGTTGGTGGTTGAGGAGGGACAGGAACATTAGTTGTTCGTGATCCTTAAATGCACATACAATGATTCGTTGTGCAGTATTTTAAAATGCACATCGGCTGCGCCAAGACGCACAGCTGTCTCAGACTCCCAGCATCCCCTGCTGAGAATATGTTCCCACGGCTCTGCCTGGCCGTGTTTACTGGGATTGCACCAACTATCTGGGACTTTCATGTTGCCGATAGGAATTGTTGTTTAAAATGGGAATAAAATAATTTTATGTATATATCAGTGCAGAGGAGGAGGAGGAAGGAAGAGGAAGAAGCTCAACAGCAGAGTCCCAGATGCGCTGTGCATGAAAGCTGCTCCGATCTGGGTGAAAAGACGCTCCATAGCAGTTTGCGGGTAGCGCAGCCTGCTCTTAAAGGCAATGACTATTGACGCACTGATTGGTTTAACTGATACCGATAACTGATAACTTTCAGCTCCTAACGGCCGATACCGATAACACACACATATACCTAAGATCATTACATCAATACTATGAACAAAATCAAAAATAGTTTTGACTTTTTAAATGAACAGATATTTATTTTTTCCAGTGAAAAACTATTGGCAAGCCTCTCAAACATTTTCTTAAAGCTTTCAAACAAACCTATTTAATATCTCACATCAACTTAAATAAGGTGCATTACTGGCTGATATAAAAATAAAGCCTCCTTGAACTGATGGAAATACATGCATCAGAATTACAAACTGAAGGAGAGAGGAGGGGAGACTGCTGCTGGATTGCGCATGTTAGCATTAGCTTCCGTTAGCTCACATTAGCGCGATTTCAAAACTCCATGGAAGTGATTGTTATGTTGTAGGTGGCTGATCAGGTTTTACGTATTAAAGCTTGTGCTTCCCTCCTCGTAGAATTCACTCGGAGGATTCGTCACAAATAACCACCAAACTATCTTCTTCTGAAACTTTAACGAAGTTCCACGCCGCCATGTTTGTTGTGATCAGCACAATGCATGCTGCATTCAAGGTGTAACGTAAATTCCGACGTTTCCTCGTTTGCTAGTCGTTCTTACAGCCTTTTCTATTTTTTTCTTTTTTTTATGTGTAACATGTGGGAAAATACTGCGAATATTAATTCAAGTCAGCAACTACTAAAATTATGACCGAGTTAACGAGTTGTTTTCTGGCATGAGGGGGTATTCTTGATTTTCCTAATTAAGTATTCCTTTTTCTGATTATGCCGACGTCACTTGAACATAACATTCACTGCTGGTCATTCAAGGCTCAGAGGGAGCGAGGCACTGCTGTGTTGACAGAAATATAAATGTTATCGGGGCTATTCGTCGTGATATCTGACTTATCGGGATGGATAGTTATGTATCTGTCCATAATATTTTCCAGAATATATCAGAACTTTTCTCAGTGCAATTACAAATTTTTTGTGCCATCAACTCATTATTAATATTAATCATTCGAACAGTAAACATTTTTGATTTAATCAGTCAAACTTCCCTGAATAGTTACAGGTTCAGAGAATAATTTTTGTAAAATGCTCCATTCAAAACACAGAATAAAATTAAACCTCCCACATCTTGGAATTACTGTAACTTAGGGAAGACTAGCATCAAATTCTCACAACTGAGAAATTGGAAAAAGAGATTATATAAAATATCATCTTTAAAAATGATGATTTATGGGTTGCTGGTTAGCTCGGTGGTTTAAGCAGGCGACCCATGTACAAAGGCTACAGTCCTGCAGCGGTCACAGGTTCGACTTTCCTGCATGTTTTTCAGATTCTCTGTTTGACACAATTTCATATCTCTCTCACTGTAAATAAAAGCCACTAGAGCCACAAAATAATAATAATAAAAAAAAAAGGATGAATATTGATTTTCTGCTTGCCTAGTGATCTCTGCATTTCAGCTCAGCAACTAAAGTATGAGGTAAATACATGTTGAAGGATGAAAAGAAAACATTCAAGAATCAGTTCATTCTGATGTGAACATGAAAGCAGCTAAGAAAATAAATTCACTTCAAAATACAGATGTAAAGAAAAAAAATATAGATTATGTTGACCATCAGACATCGGTAGCATTCTTACTGTAGTGTCCACGGATGTAACTGCAGTAGCTGGAACATGTGTTGGTGTTGAGTCCTGTGCCTGGAGCACCACACAGCCTTGGGGTCCTAAAGTGATGATGACTGCCCCAGAGCCTCGCCTTAGCAGCTCCTGAGCGGCGCAATGTGCTTCTTCCACATTAGTTACTCTACAACCAGTAAGTAGCTCTGCCTGTAATAACATAAATAAATATCTTAAAGTCAGGGAGCCATGATAATCGGAGGTTAGGATTTTGCAATTAAAGATAGAGAAAAACCTACACTGGCGTAGGATTCTGGGATAGTATAAAAAACTGGATAATGGAAAGTCTCCAAAGTAAAACCGGCAAAGCCCAGTGCCATGTGCTGTGTGTAGTATGCAAGTTATCAAAGAAACAGGTTCATCTTCTGCTTTCTATATTAAAAATAATTGTTTTGTCATTTTAACAAATATATCACAACCACACATCTCTAATTAGAACTTCATTAGTACAGCTTATTATTGTGTGTTAACAGACAGTTCTTAATTATACACTGACCGTAGTCAGACAGACTCAGTCTGTAAAGGATTTGCAGGCTTCGTCAGTGGTCCACAGGCCACACATTTTCTAAGAAACAATCGTCTGACTGTTGACTGTGCTGCTTCATCTGGCTTTACAATGACTAAACAGTGACAAAGCAAGAATTAACAGCTGATGTTTGTGAGGCTTCAAGTAACTCACAACCACAGCAGCTCTCCTCAGGGCCACAGAAAGCCTTGATGAAGATGAGCCAGAGTGTTTACTGCACAGCAGGAGGTCATTTTCAAACAGGAGACACATACACCACTACAAACACAGTTATTCAAAGTTGTCGGACCACTTTGGTCATGCACCACCCTAACACTGCTTTGTTTTAACTGTTCCGTCATCTCATTTGTCCACAATGTTTAATTAATATTTTCTATATCTTTTACTTCTGCTCTTCTGTCCATGTTGGATGAAGCATAGCCGGTTTGTTTCTCTGAGGAGTGTCTTATTTCTTCTTATTAGCGATGCACATGGTTAACTATTTAACCGTTAACCGATAACAGCAACTCTTAATACTAACAGTCTATTTTGTTTTTAAGCTACGTAATTCAATCAGCTCATGGGGGCGTGTCGACAGGTGCAACAGGCCTCTGATTGGTCAATTCTACATCCACGTAGAAAAGAGCACGTCATCGAAGAAATGAGGAAGTTCCCACATCTGTACGATTCTGGTTCTCCGCACTACAAAGACAGCACATATTCTAGTAATTCATGGAGGGAGATAGCGATGAATGTGGGTCTGGATACGACCGAGACGGTGAGGAAGTGGAAAAACGCAAGAGATAAGTTTAGTAAGTGTAGCTAGTTCGTGATTGTCTCTCTTGCGTTGTGGCGTGGAATAACATAGCGCTAATATAAATCAAAAGTGACGGCGGCATCTCTGCGACAAGCTGACGGCGACACATTGCTGCGAGAGTATACATGGGGAAGTGTCCGCATGCGTCCACGACAACGCGCGCAACATTGTGGCAGCCAACACTCCCGGACTTATCGGTTAACGGTTATTAATCGTTAAAGGGCGTTGGTTAACGGTTATTAAAAAAATCCAAAATATGCATCCCTACTTATCTTTCCTGGAAAGGGTATTTAGAAAATCAAATGCTTCAAGAACAGAAGGAAGTGTTTTCTGCTAATATTCTGCTTAAAATTAATACACTAAATTATAAATAAATGCACTGTAGTTTGAATTACAACTCCAATTCCACAAAAGCTGTGACACTGTAAAAAGCGTAAATAAAGTAAAATTGTAAATAAAAACAGAATGTGAGTAAAAATGGAATGTTTCTATTTCATGGAAAATATTAGCTTATTTTGATTTTGATGGCAGCAACACAGCTCATCCCCACTTCTTTTAACAACTGTCTGTAAACATCTGCGAAGTGAGGAAACCACCTGCTTGAGTTTTAGGAGGCGGATGTTGTTCCATTCTTGTCATTCTTGCAGTATTCTAGCTGCTGAACAGTCCTGGGCCATGTTGCCAGATTTTTCATTTTATGATGCCCCAAACGCTTTCTGTTGGTGAAAAGTCTGGACTACAGGCAGGCCAGTTCAGCCACACCTCTCCTGTGAAGCCATGCTGTTATGATGGATGTAGTCCCCTCCCCCCGTCTTAGTTTAAGTTTGTCTGCGCTCATTTGTGCTGAAGTGTTTTTTTAAAATGATATTTTTTTTTAATCCTCTTCTCTCTCCCTATGATACCTCGTTTCCTTATCTACCAGTCAGGTTGTCGGCCACATCACAGCACTGAGATTGCTCTAGTTAAGGTCCTTAATGACATCCACTTGAACATAGATAGTGGAAACAGTTCAGTCCTGGTACTACTGGATCTCAGTGCTACATTTGACATGGTTGACCATAACACCGGCTGAAAAACTGGACAGGACTTTCTGGTACTGCAATAAATTGGTTTATGTCCTATCTAAAAGACAGGGACTACTTTGTGTCTATAGGTAACTATAAATCTGATCAAACTAAAATAACTTGTGGAGTTCCCCAAGGCTCCATCTTGGGGTTACTGCTGTTCAACATCTACATGCTTCCACTAACTCAAATTATGAAAAACATCAAAATATGTTACTACAACTATGCTGATGACACACAAATCTACATAACCATCTCACCAGGAGACATCAAACATTGACCAGATGCATTGATCAAAGTAGAGACTGGATGTGTCACAACTTCCTTCAGTTAAATGAAGACAAAACTGAAATAATAGTTTTTTGGAGCCAAGGAAGAAAGATTAAAAGTCAGCACTCAGCTTCAAAGAGCGGAGTTAGAAACCAAAAACAAAGCCAGAAATCTAGGTGTAGTCATGGACTCAGACCTGAACTTCAGTATCACATCAAGACAGTTGTGAAGTCAGCTTATTATCACTTAAAGAACATATCCAGGATTAAAGGACTGATGTCTCTACAAGATTTAGAAAAACTTGTCCATGCATTTATCTTCAGTAGACTAGACTACTGTAACGCTGTCTTGACAGGTCTCCCTAAAACGACCATCAGACAGCTGCAGTTAGTCCAGAACCTGCTGCTCCAGTCCTCACTAACACCTGGAAACTGGATCATATAACTCCAGTCCTCACTAACACCAGGAAACTGGATCATATAACTCCAGTCCTCACTAACACCAGGAAACTGGATCATATAACTCCAGTCCTCACTGACACCAGGAAACTGGATCATATAACTCCAGTCCTCACTAACACCAGGAAACTGGATCATAACTCCAGTCCTCACTAACACCAGGAAACTGGATCATATAACTCCAGTCCTCACTAACACCAGGAAACTGGATCATAACTCCAGTCCTCACTAACACCAGGAAACTGGATCATATAACTCCAGTCCTCACTAACACCAGGAAACTGGATCATATAACTCCAGTCCTCACTGACACCAGGAAACTGGATCATATAACTCCAGTCCTCACTAACACCAGGAAACTGGATCATATAACTCCAGTCCTCACTAACACCAGGAAACTGGATCATATAACTCCAGTCCCTCACTAACACCAGGAAACTGGATCATATAACTCCAGTCCTCACTGACACCAGGAAACTGGATCATATAACTCCAGTCCTCACTGACACCAGGAAACTGGATCATATAACTCCAGTCCTCACTAACACCAGGAAACTGGATCATATAACTCCAGTCCTCACTAACACCAGGAAACTGGATCATATAACTCCAGTCCTCACTAACACCAGGAAACTGGATCATATAACTCCAGTCCTCACTAACACCAGGAAACTGGATCATATAACTCCAGTCCTCACTAACACCAGGAAACTGGATCATATAACTCCAGTCCTCACTAACACCAGGAAACTGGATCCATAAACTCCAGTCCTCACTAACACCAGGAAACTGGATCATATAACTCCAGTCCTCACTAACACCAGGAAACTGGATCATATAACTCCAGTCCTCACTAACACCAGGAAACTGGATCATATAACTCCAGTCCTCACTAACACCAGGAAACTGGATCATATAACTCCAGTCCTCACTAACACCAGGAAACTGGATCATATAACTCCAGTCCTCACTAACACCAGGAAACTGGATCATATAACTCCAGTCCTCACTAACACCAGGAAACTGGATCATATAACTCCAGTCCTCACTAACACCAGGAAACTGGATCATATAACTCCAGTCCTCACTAACACCAGGAAACTGGATCATATAACTCCAGTCCCTCACTAACACCAGGAAACTGGATCATATAACTCCAGTCCTCACTAACACCAGGAAACTGGATCATATAACTCCAGTCCTCACTAACACCAGGAAACTGGATCATATAACTCCAGTCCTCACTAACACCAGGAAACTGGATCATATAACTCCAGTCCTCACTAACACCAGGAAACTGGATCATATAACTCCAGTCCTCACTAACACCAGGAAACTGGATCATATAACTCCAGTCCTCAACTGACACCAGGAAACTGGATCATATAACTCCAGTCCTCACTAACACCAGGAAACTGGATCATATAACTCCAGTCCTCACTAACACCAGGAAACTGGATCATATAACTCCAGTCCTCACTAACACCAGGAAACTGGATCATATAACTCCAGTCCCCACTAACACCAGGAAACTGGATCATATAACTCCAGTCCTCACTAACAACACCAGGAAACTGGATCATATAACTCCAGTCCTCACTAACACCAGGAAACTGGATCATATAACTCCAGTCCTCACTAACACCAGGAAACTGGATCATATAACTCCAGTCCTCACTAACACCAGGAAACTGGATCATATAACTCCAGTCCTCACTAACACCAGGAAACTGGATCATATAACTCCAGTCCTCACTAACACCAGGAAACTGGATCATATAACTCCAGTCCTCACTAACACCAGGAAACTGGATCATATAACTCCAGTCCTCACTAACACCAGGAAACTGGATCATATAAACTCCAGTCCTCACTAACACCAGGAAACTGGATCATATAACTCCAGTCCTCACTAACACCAGGAAACTGGATCATATAACTCCAGTCCTCACTAACACCAGGAAACTGGATCATATAACTCCAGTCCTCACTAACACCAGGAAACTGGATCATATAACTCCAGTCCTCACTAACACCAGGAAACTGGATCATATAACTCCAGTCCCTCACTAACACCAGGAAACTGGATCATATCTAACTCCAGTCCTCACTAACACCAGGAAACTGGATCATATAACTCCAGTCCTCACTAACACCAGGAAAACTGGATCATATAACTCCAGTCCTCACTAACACCAGGAAACTGGATCATATAACTCCAGTCCTCACTAACACCAGGAAACTGGATCATATAACTCCAGTCCTCACTAACACCAGGAAACTGGATCATATAACTCCAGTCCTCACTAACACCAGGAAACTGGATCATATAACTCCAGTCCTCACTAACACCAGGAAACTGGATCATATAACTCCAGTCCTCACTAAACACCCACACCAGGAACTGGATCATATAACTCCAGTCCTCACTAACACCAGGAAACTGGATCATATAACTCAGTCCTCCTCACAACACCAGGAAACTGGATCATATAACTCCAGTCCTCACTAACACCAGGAAACTGGATCATATAACTCCAGTCCTCACTAACACCAGGAAACTGGATCATATAACTCCAGTCCTCACTGACACCAGGAAACTGGATCATATAACTCCAGTCCTCACTAACACCAGGAAACTGGATCATATAACTCCAGTCCTCACTAACACCAGGAAACTGGATCATATAACTCCAGTCCTCACTAACACCAGGAAACTGGATCATATAACTCCAGTCCTCACTAACACCAGGAAACTGGATCATATAACTCCAGTCCTCACTAACACCAGGAAACTGGATCATATAACTCCAGTCCTCACTAACACCAGGAAACTGGATCATATAACTCCAGTCCTCACTAACACCAGGAAACTGGATCATATAACTCCAGTCCTCACTAACACCAGGAAACTGGATCATATAACTCCAGTCCTCACTAACACCAGGAAACTGGATCATATAACTCCAGTCCTCACTAACACCAGGAAACTGGATCATATAACTCCAGTCCTCACTAACACCAGGAAACTGGATCATATAACTCCAGTCCTCACTAACACCAGGAAACTGGATCATATAACTCCAGTCCTCACTAACACCAGGAAACTGGATCATATAACTCCAGTCCTCACTAACACCAGGAAACTGGATCATATAACTCCAGTCCTCACTAACACCAGGAAACTGGATCATATAACTCCAGTCCTCACTAACACCAGGAAACTGGATCATATAACTCCAGTCCTCACTAACACCAGGAAACTGGATCATAAACTCCAGTCCTCACTAACACCAGGAAACTGGATCATATAAATCCAGTCCTCACTAACACCAGGAAACTGGATCATATAACTCCAGTCCTCACTAACACCAGGAAACTGGATCATATAACTCCAGTCCTCACTAACACCAGGAAACTGGATCATATAACTCCAGTCCTCACTAACACCAGGAAACTGGATCATATAACTCCAGTCCTCACTAACTAACACCAGGAAACTGGATCATATAACTCCAGTCCTCACTAACACCAGGAAACTGGATCATATAAACTCCTCCAGTCATTCCTCACTAACACCAGGAAACTGGATCATATAACTCCAGTCCTCACTAACACCAGGAAACTGGATCATATAACTCCAGTCCTCACTAACACCAGGAAACTGGATCATATAACTCCAGTCCTCACTAACACACCAGGAAACTGGATCATATAACTCCAGTCCTCACTAACACCAGGAAACTGGATCATATAACTCCAGTCCTCACTGACACCAGGAAACTGGATCATATAACTCCAGTCCTCACTAACACCAGGAAACTGGATCATATAACTCCAGTCCTCACTAACACCAGGAAACTGGATCATATAACTCCAGTCCTCACTAACACCAGGAAACTGGATCATATAACTCCAGTCCTCACTAACACCAGGAAACTGGATCATATAACTCCAGTCCTCACTGACACCAGGAAACTGGATCATATAACTCCAGTCCTCACTAACACCAGGAAACTGGATCATATAACTCCAGTCCTCACTAACACCAGGAAACTGGATCATATAACTCCAGTCCTCACTAACACCAGGAAACTGGATCATATATAACTCCAGTCCTCACTAACACCAGGAAACTGGATCATATAACTCCAGTCCCTAACTAACACCAGGAAACTGGATCATATAACTCCAGTCCTCACTAACACCAGGAAACTGGATCATATAACTCCAGTCCTCACTAACACCAGGAAACTGGATCATATAACTCCAGTCCTCACTAACACCAGGAAACTGGATCATATAACTCCAGTCCTCACTAACACCAGGAAACTGGATCATATAACTCCAGTCCTCACTAACACCAGGAAACTGGATCATATAACTCCAGTCCTCACTAACACCAGGAAACTGGATCATATAACTCCAGTCCTCACTAACACCAGGAAACTGGATCATATAACTCCAGTCCTCACTAACACCAGGAAACTGGATCATATAACTCCAGTCCTCACTAACACCAGGAAACTGGATCATATAACTCCAGTCCTCACTGACACCAGGAAACTGGATCATAACATAACTCCAGTCCTCACTAACACCAGGAAACTGGATCATATAACTCCAGTCCTCACTAACACCAGGAAACTGGATCATATAACTCCAGTCCTCACTGACAACACCAGGAAACTGGATCATATAACTCCAGTCCTCACTAACACCAGGAAACTGGATCATATAACTCCAGTCCTCACTGACAACACCAGGAAACTGGATCATATAACTCCAGTCCTCACTAACACCAGGAAACTGGATCATATAACATATAACTCCAGTCCTCACTAACACCAGGAAACTGGATCCATAACTCCAGTCCTCACTAACACCAGGAAACTGGATCATATAACTCCAGTCCCCTCACTAACACCAGGAAACTGGATCATATAACTCCAGTCCTCACTAACACCAGGAAACTGGATCATATAACTCCAGTCCTCACTAACACCAGGAAACTGGATCATATAACTCCAGTCCTCACTAACACCAGGAAACTGGATCATATAACTCCAGTCCCTCACTAACACCAGGAAACTGGATCATATAACTCCAGTCCTCACTAACACCAGGAAACTGGATCATATAACTCCAGTCCTCACTAACACCAGGAAACTGGATCATATAACTCCAGTCCTCACTAACACCAGGAAACTGGATCATATAACTCCAGTCCTCACTAACACTAGGAAACTGGATCATATAAACTCCAGTCCTCACTAACACCAGGAAACTGGATCATATAACTCCAGTCCTCACTAACACCAGGAAACTGGATCATATAACTCCAGTCCTCACTAACACCAGGAAACTGGATCATATAACTCCAGTCCTCACTAACACCAGGAAACTGGATCATATAACTCCAGTCCTCACTAACACCAGGAAACTGGATCATATAACTCCAGTCCTCACTAACACCAGGAAACTGGATCATATAACTCCAGTCCTCACTAACACCAGGAAACTGGATCATATAACTCCAGTCCTCACTAACACCAGGAAACTGGATCATATAACTCCAGTCCTCACTAACACCAGGAAACTGGATCATAAAACTCCAGTCCTCACTAACACCAGGAAACTGGATCATATAACTCCAGTCCTCACTGACACCAGGAAACTGGATCATATAACTCCAGTCCTCACTAACACCAGGAAACTGGATCATATAACTCCAGTCCTCACTAACACCAGGAAACTGGATCATATAACTCCAGTCCTCACTAACACCAGGAAACTGGATCATATAACTCCAGTCCCTCACTAACACCAGGAAACTGGATCATATAACTCCAGTCCTCACTGACACCAGGAAACTGGATCATATAACTCCAGTCCTCACTAACACCAGGAAACTGGATCATATAACTCCAGTCCTCACTAACACCAGGAAACTGGATCATATAACTCCAGTCCTCACTAACACCAGGAAACTGGATCATATAACTCCAGTCCTCACTAACACCAGGAAACTGGATCATATAACTCCAGTCCTCACTAACACCAGGAAACTGGATCATATAACTCCAGTCCTCACTAACACCAGGAAACTGGATCATATAACTCCAGTCCTCACTAACACCAGGAAACTGGATCATATAACTCCAGTCCTCACTAACACCAGGAAACTGGATCATATAACTCCAGTCCTCACTAACACCAGGAAACTGGATCATATAACTCCAGTCCTCACTAACACCAGGAAACTGGATCATATAACTCCAGTCCTCACTAACACCAGGAAACTGGATCATATAACTCCAGTCCTCACTAACACCAGGAAACTGGATCATATAACTCCAGTCCTCACTAACACCAGGAAACTGGATCATATAACTCCAGTCCTCACTAACACCAGGAAAACTGGATCATATAACTCCAGTCCTCACTAACACCAGGAAACTGGATCATATAACTCCAGTCCTCACTAACACCAGGAAACTGGATCATATAACTCCAGTCCTCACTAACACCAGGAAACTGGATCATATAACTCCAGTCCTCACTAACACCAGGAAACTGGATCATATAACTCCAGTCCTCACTAACACCAGGAAACTGGATCATATAACTCCAGTCCTCACTAACACCAGGAAACTGGATCATATAACTCCAGTCCTCACTAACACCAGGAAACTGGATCATATAACTCCAGTCCTCACTAACACCAGGAAACTGGATCATATAACTCCAGTCCTCACACACACACCAGGAAACTGGATCATATAACTCCAGTCCTCACTAACACCAGGAAACTGGATCATATAACTCCAGTCCTCACTAACACCAGGAAACTGGATCATATAACTCCAGTCCTCACTAACACCAGGAAACTGGATCATATAACTCCAGTCCTCACTAACACCAGGAAACTGGATCATATAACTCCAGTCCTCACTAACACCAGGAAACTGGATCATATAACTCCAGTCCTCACTAACACCAGGAAACTGGATCATATAACTCCAGTCCTCACTAACACCAGGAAACTGGATCATATAACTCCAGTCCTCACTAACACCAGGAAACTGGATCATATAACTCCAGTCCTCACTAACACCAGGAAACTGGATCATATAACTCCAGTCCTCACTAACACCAGGAAACTGGATCATATAACTCCAGTCCTCACTGACACCAGGAAACTGGATCATATAACTCCAGTCCTCACTAACACCAGGAAACTGGATCAATATAACTCCAGTCCTCACTAACACCAGGAAACTGGATCATATAACTCCAGTCCTCACTAACACCAGGAAACTGGATCATATAACTCCAGTCCTCACTAACACCAGGAAACTGGATCATATAACTCCAGTCCTCACTAACACCAGGAAACTGGATCATATAACTCCAGTCCTCACTGACACCAGGAAACTGGATCATATAACTCCAGTCCTCACTACACCAGGAGGAAACTGGATCATATAACTCCAGTCCTCACTAACACCAGGAAACTGGATCATATAACTCCAGTCCTCACTAACACCAGGAAACTGGATCATATAACTCCAGTCCTCACTAACACCAGGAAAACTGGATCATATAATATAACTCCAGTCCTCACTAACACCAGGAAACTGGATCATATAACTCCAGTCCTCACTAACACCAGGAAACTGGATCATATAACTCCAGTCCTCACTAACACCAGGAAACTGGATCATATAACTCCAGTCCTCACTAACACCAGGAAACTGGATCATATAACTCCAGTCCTCACTAACACCAGGAAACTGGATCATATAACTCCAGTCCTCACTAACACCAGGAAACTGGATCATATAACTCCAGTCCTCACTGACACCAAACTGGATCATATAACTCCAGTCCCCACTAACACCAGGAAACTGGATCATATAACTCCAGTCCTCACTAACACCAGGAAACTGGATCATATAACTAACTCCAGTCCTCACTAACACCAGGAAACTGGATCATATAACTCCAGTCCTCACTAACACCAGGAAACTGGATCATATAACTCCAGTCCTCACTAACACCAGGAAACTGGATCATATAACTCCAGTCCTCACTAACAACACCAGGAAACTGGATCATATAACTCCAGTCCTCACTAACACCAGGAAACTGGATCATATAACTCCAGTCCTCACTAACACCAGGAAACTGGATCATATAACTCCAGTCCTCACTAACACCAGGAAAACTGGATCATATAACTCCAGTCCTCACTAACACCAGGAAACTGGATCATATAACTCCAGTCCTCACTAACACCAGGAAACTGGATCATATAACTCCAGTCCTCACTAACACCAGGAAACTGGATCATATAACTCCAGTCCTCACACACCAGGAAACTGGATATAACTCCAGTCCTCACTAACACCAGGAAACTGGATCATATAACTCCAGTCCTCACTAACACCAGGAAACTGGATCATATAACTCCAGTCCTCACTAACACCAGGAAACTGGATCATATAACTCCAGTCCTCACTAACACCAGGAAACTGGATCATATAACTCCAGTCCTCACTAACACCAGGAAACTGGATCATATAACTCCAGTCCTCACTAACACCAGGAAACTGGATCATATAACTCCAGTCCTCACTAACACCAGGAAACTGGATCATATAACTCACTCAGTCCTCACTAACACCAGGAAACTGGATCATATAACTCCAGTCCTCACTAACACCAGGAAACTGGATCATATAAACTCCAGTCCTCACTAACACCAGGAAACTGGATCATATAACTCCAGTCCTCACTAACACCAGGAAACTGGATCATATAACTCCAGTCCTCACTAACACCAGGAAACTGGATCATATAACTCCAGTCCTCACTAACACCAGGAAACTGGATCATATAACTCCAGTCCTCACTAACACCAGGAAACTGGATCATATAACTCCAGTCCTCACTAACACCAGGAAACTGGATCATATAACTCCAGTCCTCACTAACACCAGGAAACTGGATCATATAACTCCAGTCCTCACTAACACCAGGAAACTGGATCATATAACTCCAGTCCTCACTAACACCAGGAAACTGGATCATATAACTCCAGTCCTCACTAAACACCAGGAAACTGGATCATATAACTCCAGTCCTCACTGACACCAGGAAACTGGATCATATAACTCCAGTCCTCACTAACACCAGGAAACTGGATCATATAACTCCAGTCCTCACTAACACCAGGAAACTGGATCATATAACTCCAGTCCTCACTAACACCAGGAAACTGGATCATATAACTCCAGTCCTCACTAACACCAGGAAACTGGATCATATAACTCCAGTCCTCACTAACACCAGGAAACTGGATCATATAACTCCAGTCCTCACTAACACCAGGAAACTGGATCATATAACTCCAGTCCTCACTAACACCAGGAAACTGGATCATATAACTCCAGTCCTCACTAACACCAGGAAACTGGATCATATAACTCCAGTCCTCACTAACACCAGGAAACTGGATCATATAACTCCAGTCCTCACTAACACCAGGAAACTGGATCATATAACTCCAGTCCTCACTAACACCAGGAAACTGGATCATATAACTCCAGTCCTCACTAACACCAGGAAACTGGATCATATAACTCCAGTCCTCACTAACACCAGGAAACTGGATCATATAACTCCAGTCCTCACTAACACCAGGAAACTGGATCATATAACTCCAGTCCTCACTAACACACCAGGAAACTGGATCATATAACTCCAGTCCTCACTAACACCAGGAAACTGGATCATATAACTCCAGTCCTCACTAACACCAGGAAACTGGATCATATAACTCCAGTCCTCACTAACACCAGGAAACTGGATCATATAACTCCAGTCCTCACTAACACCAGGAAACTGGATCATATAACTCCAGTCCTCACTAAACACCAGGAAACTGGATCATATAACTCCAGTCCTCACTAACACCAGGAAACTGGATCATATAACTCCAGTCCTCACTAACACCAGGAAACTGGATCATATAACTCCAGTCCTCACTAACACCAGGAAACTGGATCATATAACTCCAGTCCTCACTAACACCAGGAAACTGGATCATATAACTCCAGTCCTCACTAACACCAGGAAACTGGATCATATAACTCCAGTCCTCAGATCTTTACACTGGCTTCCTTTTGTCAAAGAATTGACTTCAAAATTCTGCTGTTAGTTTACAAAGCACTGAATGGTTTAGGGCTAAAATACATTCAGGATCTTCTGGTTCATTATGAACCCACCAGATCCCTCAGGTCATCAGGGTCAAGTCTACCTTCTGTTCCCAGAGTCAGAACTAAACACAGAGAGGCAGCGTTCAGTTTTTATGATCCTCAAATGTGGAACAAACTCCCAGAAACCTGCAGGTCTGCTGACACTCTCAGCAGTTTTAAATCAAGGTTAAAAACTTTTTTGCCACCTTTTATCAAAACAATTAACTTTTACTTCTTGCATTTTATGTCGTGCAAAATTTTGTTATGTCTGCATAATGACAATAAAGAGACTTGAATCTTGAATCTTTTATCTAAATTTAAATTCCTTTTTTTTTTTAAATCAAAAACAACTGTTGATTAACTATTTGCATTTAATATTTTATCTTCTTTTTATTTCCTCTTGTTTTAATGTACTCTTTAATGCTTTGTAATGCTTCTAATGTTTTATGTAAAGCACTTTGAATTGTCAGCCTCAGTGGACTGTCGATCCATGTCCTACTATGTTTGTCTGTTTCTTGTATGTTTTTTAGACGATGTACTGGAACGTAATTTCATTGTGCTGGGACGCTGGCTCAATGACAATAAAGGAATCCTATCAATTCGGCGAAGGACAGATCAACACTGACTGCGAGACAGAGTGGTGATCCTGTTTACTTCTAGTGTTTTTTTTTCTGTTGCCCGGACAACGCCTGGCATGGACGCTTCTCGCTGCTGCTCCGGGACTTATCCCTGCGACGCTGGACGCTGGACGCTAGACGCTAGACGCTGGATGCTCCAGTTTGTGCCCGGATTGTGGTGATCTGCGGTCAGATGTCTACATACTGTCTGCAGGGGGCAGATCGGTCCTCTTGCGGCTGGTGGAGACCTGCCGCCATGGACATGGACGGTGTCACTGGAGGCCGGTTCGGGAAAGCTAAGCTAAGTAGCCCTGAACTGCTACCCGTGGCAACCACCGCCACTGGATCCGGGCTGCAGCGTCACTGAGCTGGGACGGGAGCCCCCGACGTAGCAGCGGCGGCATGCTGCCTCCGTCCAGCAGTCTACACGCCGGGTGGGTCAGCTGACCTGGCAGAGGCCGTCTGGTGACCTGGTTGGGCCCAGCACCGCCGGGGGAGACGACAACGGCCTGGTCCGGTCTGCATGATGAACCGGGCTCTGGGACGGTCGGCTCCGTCGCTCGCCAGACTGAATGGAGCTCGGTGTTCCCAGAGGAGACGGTCTGGTTCATCGGTGTTTCCTCCTCTGACCTGGAGATATCTCACTTGTCATCATTATGGAGATATACTGGTTCTAACGGCTGTTAACTGTTTTAAGGGCTGTTAACAGCTGTTAACTGGAGTTAGCACTCGGACCACGGGACCTGGCATGAAAAGGAGAGCTGGACACTAGCAGCTCCCCTAGTACACCAGATTTTTCCTGGTGTACTGAAACTTGAATTTCCCCCTTGGGGGATTAAAAAAGTATTTTTGAATTTGAATTGAAAGAGAGAGGTGTGTCTGTAAAGACCCAGATAAGTGTGAGTTCTACCCCCTTACACATCATATTCTGGGCTTGTCAGGTTGCTCCCATTCTACATTGAGGAACATTGTTCTGAAATTCTTCCATAATTTCTAGAAGCTGTTTGTTGCAGGTTGGTGAACATTTGCCCATCTTTACATCCTCTCCAAAATGCTCCTTTTAAGCCAAGTCATGTTACTGACCTGTTGCCAATTAACCTCATTAGTTATCAAATGCTCCTCCATTTGTTTTTTGATTTGTGCCAATTTTCCAGCCTTTATTGCCACTGTTCCAACTTTTTTGAGACACATTGGTGCCAAAATAAGCTAATGTTTTCCATGAAAATGTCTCACTTTCACATCTCACATCACTATCTTCGTGTACTATTGAGAATAAAATGTATGGAGCCCCGTTCGGGTCATAATATCGGGTCACTATTATGCAATAAACTAAGATTAAATAATAATAAAAATATATCTCATAATAATTAATTTATTTTCATAATAATGGGAAATATTTCATGATAATACACATATATTTCATAATAATGGTAAATATTTCATAATAATACACATATATTTCATAATAATGGGAAAAAATTCATAATAATACACAAATATTTCATAATAATGGGAAATAGTTCATAATAATAAACATGTATTTCATAATAATGGGAAACATTTCATAATAATGGATACGTATTTCATAATAATAAACGCCTGTATTTCATAATACTAGATTCATTTATTCATTGAATTATGACCCAAACGGGGCTCCATAAAAATGTGGGTTAATGGGACTTGTAAACCATTGCATTCTGTTTTTATTTACGTTTTACCCAACATCACAACTTTTTTGGAATAGGGTTTATTTTGGACTGTACATATAAGTATTGTTATTTTGTGTGAACAGTGTACAAATAAAACACAAGATTTTATGTTCATAAAAAATGCTTGTTTTGTAATTTTGTGCTGCTTTTTTTTCAATTGATAGACAAAAAAAAAAATACAATATTTAAAAAAAAAAAAAATCAAAACTATGTGTACAAAAACAGTTAAAAAAATGTAATTTTATGCGTTTACTGAGTTAAAGACCAATCCCTCACTTGACAAGATTAAAAATGACTCTGCTCTAAAAAGGAATAGCAGTATTTAACACATCCAAGCATGAAAGAAAACATATTGCTCCCTTGCACGGCAGATATATTTTGATAATGGTGGTCCTTGGGTGGACATCAAAGATTATTCTCACTATAAAGCATTTTAGCGTTGTATGCGGGTTGAGGATCAAAGAGCGCCTACACTCTGTCATCCTTAAGTCCCCCTTAACCCTTAACCCCCCCCCCGTGCCTGAGCACTGTGAGACCACACACATGCAACTGCTCCGAATGTTTGCCAGCTACAATATCATATGGAAAGTCAGCTGACACGCTGACATGAGTGTTGAATAGTCCACAACCCCACAGCCCAGACTCAAGACACAACCTGATCTGAGCTCTGTCAGAGAGAACAATGACCCGTGACGGTTCAGAAATAGACCAGAGTGTATCGGCGCCTTCAGGGCCTCCAGCCCCCCCACTGCAGTTGGATGCCAACAGAAAAAAAATAAATAGTTAGTCATCAGCATCAAACCAGGGCTGGGAATCAATCTACCTCCAACTGTGTGCAGGACTATGAACACAAGGAGCTACTTGCTCTTTGAGCCGGTGTGTGTTTTTACCACACACACACAAGAGTTCCTGTTTGTTTGTTTTTTCCAGAGTAAGTTTTAAAAAGACATAAAGTATTGCTTTTTTTCTTTTTCTTATCTGCTTCACTCACACTAGAGCAATTTATATTCTGATATTTTATAAGAAAATGACCATCTTCCAGTGAGATAGAATCACAAAAATGCTAAACTCAAGAACAGAAAAAGCTCTCTGTCCCCACACAATTATGAAATAAAATATTTTATGAAGCCCTGAAATAATGCTTGAGAAAGAAAAAGAGCTTAATGTGACTTTTATTTTAGTTTGAGGACTGTGTATAAAAGTTATTTTCTTGTTAACAACTTATACTAATTTTTTTTGCAATCAAAAGGAAATTAATATTTTATATATATTTTATTTGATTAATACTACGTTAACTAATTTTTCTCCACAACACCTTTAATTACCATCATATTTATTTAAGGTTTCATTCTGATGTTTGGAGCATTAATCCAGTTCATCTCTAAAGAATATGTTCTGCAGTAAAATATAAATCACTGATACGAACAGAGAATATTTACCAGTTTGTCCATGTATCATTTTGGATGTGTTCTTCAAAACACAAGGCCTATTTGCAAAAACTAAAGTGCAGGGACATGAACCACTCTTAAATGTACAGCTTGATGATCAATTATTTTATGTTGGTTAAGATTTTGTATGTAATAAAATGTGCCGGTCAACTATTTTTACGCCTTTTTAACACTACAATCACCATCAGTGGTTTCATCAGATAGTAGTATAGCATATTCAAACATATGCAATGCTTTTTAAAGATCTCGTGTTATTTCTAACTCTCAGTTTTATCAACTTATCTGCAGGGGCCTTCATTGCTGTATTCAGTATGAAATATTAAAACTGGTTTTTGATTAAATCGACTGACAGTGATTTAACTTTGATCAGTGCTGCCGATGACACAGAGGGTACATTTCTGAGGATGAGTGTGTCAAGACCAAGAATCTTCTATGAATACAAACTAAGATTTTAATGTGTGATTACAAAAACAAACAAAACAAACAAACAAAAAAAAAAATCACCCCCCCCCCCCCCCCACCCCCCCCCCCCCCCCCCCCCCCCCCCCCCCCCACCTTTTGTTGCTCTGCAGAATCTGCTCCACAAACCATCTTCATATGTTATAATTGTTATAAGAACAGACCATAACAGACAGTGCTTTTGTGAACTCTCCCGTTTCTGTTCCCACACCTGGCAGTGACACCTCAACCTTGCATCACTACATCAAACAAAGACTCTGAGGCAACATTACATCCAGCCTATGCCCAAGGCAGTCTCTATATAAATTAAAGAGCACATCTGCTGTGTTGTTTTTCCTGCCATTCCCATCTATCCCTGCTGCTTACCTGTCATCACTCGACACGCAACAAAGGCGTCTTGACATAGTTTTTACTGTAAAAGGGTGGAGGCATACTTGTTGGCTTATTCATAGCAGAGAGTTGACATGGATAGATGAAGGCTGCAGGAGGATTATCGATGTGCTTGGGGGGGTCATGACCCAGGATGTGCAGATGGATCTGTGAAAATGTGTGCATGTGTGGGAGATCATGTAAAACTTTACATCATTTCCTTCCAATGTGGTTGACTGGACATCTGCTGATTTTGCATGATTGACCCTCCTAAACCCAATTATGCAATGGAGTGTGTTTCTGCTCTGACATAAGCTGAAAAACATAACTTACAGCCACAGGTTGTGAGCAATCAGCAATCATCACTTTCATCACTCTTCTTCTGTTTATGTAGAGTGGAAATATAAAGAGGTTGTAACCTACGTCTTGTTTCAAAGATAAATATCCTCCAGTGTTTTAATCCACAGGAATTTAAATAGGAGGTTTACGCTCATAAATCATTTACCATTTAACTTTTTGTCTCAAATACAGTATGTATCCAAGTTCTGCTTTAAGATGGTTCTAACTTTAAAATGCTGGAAACCCTATGAAAAAGAAATTTACATTAAAAACTACTCCAATAGAGCTTATCATAAAAATATTTTCTGATCTATTTGATATGGAAAACAACAAGAAGACAACAGCCTTATTGCCAGAGACAGAGCAGGACCAACAGGACGATTCTTCCACTCTGTTGTATGAGCAATCAAGAATCACCATTCAAGCTATCATGCACAGGAAAAAACCCAGACATAAATGGAAAGAACATGTCAACTCCATACAGAGAGGCTTCCATAAACCAATGTCTAAGGAAGTGTCTGAAAAACATGACTCTTTGTGGTTGTTGTTTAAAGATTACTCAGTGACAAGTCATTGAAATTTAACCTTGATAAACTAATTCAGTGAAACAGAAATTTTGAATCCTATTTCTATTCCTATTTCTGTTTTTGAGAGGTAAGCAAATCACTTCATATTTTGTTATGTATACGAGCTCCTCATTTCCATATTTGAAGGCAGACTAAGCTTCAATTTGTGGTTTCTGCTTGAATACAGAAAAACACAGCAGTCAAACTGAAGCCCTGCACTTCTGCTCTACAGGTCAGAATCAGGAGTCAGTATCGCTGTTTAATAAATAAAAGAAAAACTGCAGACAACTCCAAAACAAAGCATTTAACCAAATCAACTTTTTTTTTCCTTTTGTGCACAAATAAACCACAACCGAAAATTTCTACACTTTAAACATCTCAACAACCATGTTTTCAGGTAATTTTACCCAAAAGACCAGAGAGGGAGGGGAAGATGCAATTTTGACTCATCAAGATGTTGTTTTACTCCCCCAAAAATATTGCAAACAGTAAAAAAACAAGGAATTTTGGAAAACCGGGAATTACTATATATTGTGACTATATTGACTTCTGGTAGTCTGCTTAAAAAAAAAAAACAGTTGTTTTAATGTAAGTTAAGGGATGCTGCACCGTGATTTCTATTAGTTAAAACCAAATTCAGTTTCAGTACTTTCACTTAAATGTTTTATTGGTTACAGTTAATATATCCCAAGACAAAAAAAAAAGACTTTGGTGTTTTTCTTTATGTTTGTGTAACATCATGTGGTTTCCTATAGTTTCCTATAGTATGGCGGTCTAACAAAATCCAGTTCAGGTCTGAAAAGGACAGTTAAGTAAAGAAGCATGACAGGAGTTGTGTGTGTGATGGAGATTATTCACCTCTGACTCATTACAGCAAAACACATCAGAGACTCTGAAGAACTCGTAATCCAAGTCAGGGATGGCTGGTGCTGGGTTGAATATTGTCTTTACTACAAAAGAAAACAACAGTAATTCATCTTATTGAAGACACATTACAATCTACAGGTCAAACAGGGAAACATGCCAACATAACTGTTAATAAAACTGCAGGGATTATTATTATTATTCAGATTATTTTCTGAATTTCTCTCAATGACACATTTTTCAATTTTGCGTTGTTGTTTTTTTTTTGTTTTGTTTTGTTTTTTTCTGAAGCTCACTGATTTGGTGACACCTTAATTAAACTTTCATTAGCACCAAAGTCTAGCTGCCTACCACTGGGGACTGCTAAGTTTAAGTGGTTGAGCTTCAGTTAAAAAAAAAAAAAACAAAAAAAAAAAAAAAAAAAACAACTTTAAAATAATTATATAAAAAATACAATTAAATAAAAATAAATTTAAAAAATATGGTGAAAAGATCAAATACCAATAGTCTACTATGCCATGTGTTGTTGTTCACTTAAGGTTATATTTACCAAATCTTAAGAACTGATGAAGGCCGGATGATTTTAACTATTCCCTCATATATAAAACCTTTGAAACTGAAAAGAAGGTATACTTTCTTTTTCATATGACTGTACATATGAGCATGTATATGTGTTACTGTGTGGGTGTGATGAGTTGCGACCCTCTCCATGCGTTGAGGAGAACGACAGAGCGAGAGTGTGTGTGTCTGAAGTAATCCTCTGAATGTGTTGCAAATCACTGTCTAATGCATATTCATGAGCATGGAGCATTAATGCATCTAATACCATGATTTCTGTGTATGTGTGAGGATAAGCCCAGCTTGAAGAAGCGATTAATTCTGATATCTCTGTGTACAAAATAAAGCCTTGTGCAAGTGTGTCTAAGGGAAATATACGTATCACTGCTGGTGACATCAAAGTGTGTTTGTGTAGAAGTATGTGTGTGATAAGTGTGTGTTTGTGTGGGCAGAGCAGCTGCGTGGGTTTGTGGAGGGCTCTGGCCACCTGGTACTTTGAGGTGGATGCTGGGATGCTCACAAGTAAAAGTGGAAATAATCTCTGCCTCTCTTATTCAACACACATGCACACACACAGTAGTTATACTGTATTTTTTGTTATATCTATTGACAGGCATCAGGCAACACTCTCTCAGCTGAAGTCAGTTTCTCTGTGACACCTCTGCTTTATGGAAATAGGAAGAATATCTGTCAACTCCCTCTTTTAGAAAAAAAAGTGCTTTAAATTATCTTATTCCCATATTTCTTTTGACCATTTTCCTATTAAGTGTGATAAAACTTTAAATGCAACATAAACGTTTCTTTACACAGCTCTGCTTATCAGCTTATCTGTAGTGTTATGCCTTTCCATAGAATTACATTTGAGTCTCACATGAACTACTTCAGTCAGATCTAAAACATTAATATTTTCAATATTTTACTGAATTTAGTTTGAAATAAAAGTTATTTCACAGTAAGGCTAGACAACACTGGAAAAAAAATAAAGCGGTAAGTTTGCAAAAGTAATTTTGGCTTGGTGGTTAGCACTGTTGTTTCCATGTTCTCCCCGTACCCGGTGTCCTCCGGGTACTCCGGGTACTCCGGGTACTCCGGGTACTCCGGCTTCCTCCCACAGTCCAAAGACATGTCAGGGTAATTGGTGGTTCTAAATTGCCCGTAGGAGTAATAGTGAGCACCGAACACACCGAACCTTTATTGTAATATTTCTTTGTTTTTGGGACACTGATATTGGAAACATTGACATTGCGATAATGTCAGATTTTCAACACATCGTGCAGCCGTACATTACATTGTCTCAGCTGTCAGAAACACTGACATTGTCTCTACGAAGTCTGAAGCACTTGCCAGTCTGTTTAATAGAATCAATTGTTAAGAAGTAGTACACAGCATTATTAAAAAACTAAATAAAATAAGTCCATGGCATTATTCTATAAGACACCAACCACTGCAGCCAAACTCAGTGGTAACAAAGTTTCCTCTCAAATGCTTGATTAAAGTAAAATGGTTTATGGTTTATTGTAGAAACATTGATAGTAGTGTGGTGCACTCCAGAACCAGGCTCAATAGTTAAAGATACTCCATGTCAGAGTAGCAGTATGAGTCAGTTATCACAGTGTTTGTGCACCAGTTGGGCAGCCAACAAGCTCAATACCTCTGCTGGGATAGTTGGACTTAGTCAGGCTTTTAGCTGCTCATTGATCTTCCCCTATCTTTTTCGCTCTTTGTAATGTTTCAGTGTTCTACAGCCAATACTTTTACATGTATGAGTCATGTTGCAGACATGCAGATAGACGCAACTCATAGATCAGTGACTGAAAAAGTTCTCTTGTTCACAGTTTTTTTATTGACGTGTTCATGCTGTTAGGCTGTAGGGAAAATACAGTTGCATTCAGTTTGGTTTTAAAATACATATGAGAACTAAAGTGCATTTAAATTGTGCTTTTCCAGTCTCAACTCAAAGCACATTGCATTACAAGCCACTTTCACCCATCAGCAAATTATGACCTTTTTTTTCAAATGTTGACACAATATTCTAAGGTAGTAATGAATTGTCTGTGACATGATTTTGTCAAAATGCCACAAAGATACAGTACAAAATCACTCTTCAAACATATCTTTATTCCTACATCATTATCCGTTTTAGGGGTTGGACTCAGCCTCTCTAGTCCATTCCTCCCTTTCTTGAGAATAACTTTGTTTGTTTTGATTCATCTATGAGAAATGGACTGTATTTATGAGAGCTTATCACGGATGGTTGAGGATTTCTATGAACAGAACAGCTGGATACTGTTACTGTATATGCTGATGCCAAATGGCCAGAATAGGTGTTCATTAGGAATACATTAAATAACAATGTGAGACATGGCTGACTTTGGAATCTTAACAATATTTATCCCTAATACACAAATACATGAAAGAATCTGCCTAATTAATGTGTCGAGCTGCAACTCTGTGCTTCATCTTAACTGATGTGTCGATCTCAGGTTGCTGTGTTTTGGTTTCCAGGTGTTAGTGAAACCGCACAGACCAACGCACATACGGGCTAACAGCTGGTGGGACAGATGTGGCAATTCTGGGATGTGTGCATACTGAGTCATGTCTGGCACCAGAAGATTTGTATTTGTGTGTCATAACTCTGGGCTTTCAGCTCACAGGTTCAAAGTCTGGTCACACATGAGCTGAAAGAGAAGTCAGAGGAGTTCTAGAAAGATAGAAAAATATTAACGTTTGGTGCTGGAGTTGATTCAGGAGGAAAGGTGGAGGATTAATAAAGCCAGAGCTCTCTCTCTTTTCCCCTCTCACTCACTCACACACGCACACGCGCGCACACACACACACACACACACACACAAAATGAGTCAACAGTGAGTATGTGGAATATATTTAAGAGGCTCTAATTGCATCTGGTGTGAAATATAATAGCAGCTTGTGGCTTAGAAAAAAAAGAATAAATAAATAAATATAAGGAGGAAAAATGGCAGAAAACTGTTACAGGAACTACTTAAATTGCATTATCTTCTCCGTAATAAATGCTACATGGTAATAAATTATGCACATAATTATGTTTCCCCTAAAATATAGAGTAAACGTTTCTTCGTAGGTTATCAACACTTTCTAAGATCTGGTAGTGACAGAATGTGTTCCTTAATGGTGACATTTACGTAGTTTGAGTGCAACTTCACCCCCGCATCATTTAATCCTAGCTAGCAAACCCATTAACACCCAGTCTCTCCAAAGAACTCTATTTACGCAATGCACTAGTGTGGCAATGTTGAGGTGGCATCTTTGCCAAGCGTCTCCATTTGCTTTGCATCTCTTCTGGCACCTCATGCGGAGCTGAAATCCGTGGTATGGTTAACACGGTGAGGAGCGAGGCTCGGGGAGGGAGGGGGGCACTCAGAGAGGCCATCTGGGTATCCCATCTGCAACACAGTTATGGCTGTGAATCTATCCTTCTGGCAGCCTGCAGAAAGCCATTATGGATGACAGGCCCTGGTGACGGGGGCACAAGGCTCCCCAGACACCTCAAGTGACGTGTAGAAGTGCTAATAATAGGACGATTAGCTCAGTAACCTTGTTATGAAAAAATAAAAAAGGTGGAGCGAAGAACTGGTCAAAGAGTGGATTGTAATCCAAAATGGGTCTTGATGGTTAAGGAGTACACAGAGTACACAAATCCCCAACATCATGACATCTTAGAACTGACTTTAGGGTGTAGAAATGCTGATCGGTACAGAATGTGGAACGGCATTTACTTCTACTTCTTCAATTTTTACTTGACTAAGTTATAAATGTTAGATGAATATATGGAGAGCCGATGTTTATTTTACTGTGTATGAATTTTGTCAGTTGCTTTAAAATAATGAAAACCAGGGTGATCTCTGAAACAGTCTACATATTTAGATATAAATCTTCTATTCAGAGAAACCTTATTTGAAAACAAGATTGTAAAAAAAAACAATCCAAGCAAAGTTTGTTCCAACATTGAAAAAAGTGCTAAACATTCTTGAGTAAAGAAACAAGCAGCATCTTAGGTTTACCTTGGTTGGTCCTGTGACCCAAAAAGGAACCTTAATCAGGTTGTGAATGATGATTAAGACAGACCAGTGTGTATACTTATATTTTAGTAAAATTGTAAAGGCTTCAAACAGACTGGGAACGCAGACAGCCTGCAGATATGTGACTGCATAAGTCATTTGTTTAATCTTTTGATGCATTTTGGACTAAATTGTCTAGATTGTCTAACCATGACTTTACAATGATCATGGCCATTGTTTTTTTTTTTTTATCTATTTATTTTTATGTGTTCATACCTCTCAGGCCAACATGGAAATAACGCTATAAAGGAAATTATTTAATGATAGAATGTATGACCATTATAAAAACTTGATTTTTGGTTTACAGAGACAGTGATATTTATATTATCAGTTAAGAATGAACTTTTATCACAAAAAAAGAAAAAAAAATCAATGTGCCTGAATACATACCTCTAAAAAAAAAAAGAAAAAACAAGATTAGGTCTTTAATGACTAAAGCAGTGACAGTCAATAAAAAGAAATTCAGCTAATGAAATGGAAATGCAATCACCCGCTCCATGATAAAACAATTCAATTATGTTTCTATTTTAACTTATTTTCAGATTTACTGAGGATGAATTCACTTCTTACCTTAGAGAAATCTGTTGACTCTGACACAGTGCATTGACATTAACTGACCTTTATTGTGGTGAGCCATTTGTAAAGCCTGCAAGGACGTCTTGGGATCGATCTCCAGTTGACAGAGCAACACTTTGGCTTTTCTGATGGCTGGAAGAGCTTCCTGGAGCTCCTCTCCGCCCAGCAGCATGTTGGCACCAGCCACGATCACGATGGCATTTTCACCTGCCCGTAGACACCAGAGGATATTTGAGGATACAACTGTGGCTTTATCAAATGTGGGATTACACAGGAACTCTAAAGTTCATAAATATACTATAAATAGTGGTGTAAAAGTCTGTGGATGCTTACTGTGCATATTAGTATAAAAAAACCTCAAGTGCCTTGAAGAAACAGATTTTTTCATTTCTTCACTTATTTACTAGATTGATGTGCACCCTTTTCATAAAATGATAAAGACATTTAATTTAACTTACTCTATCTCAGTACAATTTGAAATGGCAGAAAAGTGAATATATATTGAAAAACTTGGAACCATGTGCATCTAATTATGCATTTGTGTGTGGCAGCATATTTAGTGATAACAGCCTTTATAATTTGTTACTCAAAGGCAAAGCTGAATGCATGAGTATGTATTGTGTATGCATATGATAAAAGAGTGTGCTGACAATCCATAAGGACAGGGTGTGTTTGCATTACATCATTTCTACAGTTTAAAAAGTTTTTTTGAATATTAACAGGGCGGTACATGTAAGTGGCTCAAGCGTTTACCTGCATTGTTGACGATGATGGAAGCAGCTCCTGTGGCTGCATCAGAAGTCTGCCAGACAAAGCCTGAAAAAGTATTTATCATTTGTATTTCTCAGCAAAAAAAAAAAAAAAAAAAAAATCAGCAAAAATTCCTCTGTGTGTAAAAAAAAAAAAAAAAAAGTGTGTATATATATATATATATATATATATATATATATATATATATATATATATATATATATATATATATAGTGTTATTGATGAGCTGATGATATGGAGCCCCGTTTGGGTCATAATTAAATGAATAAATGAGTCTATTATTATGAAATACAGTTGTTTATTATTATGAAATATTCCCCAATATTATGAAATGCATGTTTATTATTATGAAATATTTCCCATTATTATGATAATGGTTTCGTTTTTCATAAGAATGAGCTTTTACATAATAATGGTTACGTTTTTCATAAGAATGAGCTTTTACATAATAATGGCTTTGTTTTTCATAAGAATGATTTGTGTGTCAATCACAGAAGAGAGGGCGGAACCATTTATGTGATTGGCTGCTCTTTCATTCAGGCATAAGCAGCAGAACAGTGAATATGGTCAAGGTTTCCCGTAGCTCAGTCCAAGCTGCCATAGCTACAATCGGACTAGGAGCGCACCTTGATGACATCACGGCCTGCTGCTAACGGGACCTCACGGCCAAAACTAGTCGATGTCAGAGCGTAGAATAGAGAAGGATCAGCCAATGAGCGTGCAGGTCAACCACTGGTCCCGCCCACTGGCAAAATGTCATTATTATGTAAAAGCTCATTCTTATGAAAAACGAAGCAATTATGTAAAAACTCATTCTTAGATAAAAAAAAAGCCATTCTGAAATAAACTATTATGCATTAAACTAAGATTGAATAATAATAAAAATATATGTAATAATAATTACATTTTTTTCATAATAATGGGAAATATTTAATAATAATACACATATATTTCATAATAATGGGAAATATTTCATAACAATAAACATGTATTTCATAATAATGGGAAACATTTCATAATAATGGATACATATTTCATAATAATGAACACCTGTATTTTATAATAATAGACTAATTTATTCATTGAATTATGACCCAAACGGGGCTCCATACGATGAGATTTTTAAATTTCCCCCTTGGGGGGTGAATAAAGTACATCTAATCTAATCTAAAAAGATATATTTCTTCTGTCTTAGTTTTAGACACAGTGGAAAAAAAATTAATTTTAACAAATGGTTCAACAAGATTTGATTAGATTAGCTTAGATGTACTTTATTCAACTTGGCTATAACAGCAGAGCAAACTTAGACATGTATCTAAAAACCTTAAGTAACTAAAAGTGACCTGATGACACCCAGACTATAAAAAAAACAATGCTCTGTATGTGAACTTTTTTTTGCAGTGCACCACCATTTTGGCACATAGTATAAAAATCCCCCTCCATCTTACCTGTGTGCACACCATTGTCCTGAAAATTCTGGATGTAATTGTCTCCAAAGAAGTCTTTACCAACCTAGAAAAGATTGAAGGCAAAACAATTCCAACAAAGAGGATGTCAAGCGGGGTCAGACTTGGTTTGCGGCAACTTTTGAAAACTGGGTCTACTCAAATCTCAGTTGGGCTGGATTTTTCGAGTGCCCTGCCAGCATCCTGGCATGGTGCCGTCGCCGAAAATGTGCAAAAACGAGCACACAAAGAAAACAGATGCGCACACGCCCAAACACACGACCAGCTGCGCCAAGCCTTGAAGACACGATAACCCGTAATAACGCCTCTTCATGCCCACCTTGCAATCGTTTGCTTTCCCTCCTTCCCCTCTTCCCCTGATCCGCTCTGGGATGTCCACATCTGTAGCTACTTTGGGTTGTGGAAGGGGTCCCCACCTTGCCCCGAGGCGTCTACTTCGAACCCACGCTTTCCAAAAAATAAAAAAATAATTAAAAAAAAAAAAAAAACGTGCCAAAACGCGGGCACTTCTAGCTTCCTGTGATAGCGGGTTAAGATGGTATTGGCTGCTTGGCCCCATTCTCTTTGAAGAGTGGCCTTTCGCATTGGATGTTTTTGACAAGCCCGGTGTCTATTTTTGGGTTCTCCCAATGCCCGAAGAGCTCTTCTCGCACTAGGTTTGATATATCGATCAGGCCTCTTTGTTCTGATAGAGGTGGGGCTTTGGTGCGTTAGCGCTCAGGTTTAAAGGCCACGCTAAGCTTACTGATTGGAGACCCTGGGTTCTATGGTATGGGAATAGGCTTGTTTGAAGGCGCGCTAGCGTAGGTGGGCGTATGCATGCACCATAGTATTGATCAAGAGAAAATGAGGCATAGAGACTTGATGTTGTAAAATGACTGAAGGGTGAACGAAGCCAAAAGGTTTTTTGAATTGTTAATTAGCTAATGGCTGATTGTTTTTACTAAGACATGGACGAGCCAAAGGTTGGATAAGTAAGATGAGTAAAAGTACCTGTTTTACAACAGATGAATTCATTCTAGAAACCAAGCAAACACACATTTCAACCCAAACGCATACAGCTCCGCAGTAACAGTAGTAGTGTTCAATCATACCTTGCAGATCATAGCAGTTTTGACCCCCAGTCTGGCAGCTTGTATACACTGGTTGGCCCCTTTTCCTCCAAAACCAATGAAGAACTTGTGACCATGAATGGTTTCCCCCGCTTTAGGTAGTCTTGGTGCCTGACTGAAGGAAAAACAGCAGGTACAGCTGAAGGAGTGGGCATTTACTAAAACATCCTCGGCTAAGGTATTGAAAAAAACTGGATTTTGACATGCTATTATTACTAATTTTTTAACTTCTATCAAATGTGATAATTATCTTTAAATTTTTAATTATATTATCACAGAGAAATGTACGTAATGACAAAGAGAAAAGTTTTCTGTGCAGTCCATTGATGATTACATCTTTTGATAATGTATTTTACAAACATTACTGGAATGAACAGAGTGAATTAGCCTCCTCCTTTTCTTCTAAATTAAAACACAACACAACCTTATTAAGTAAAAACACAGTATGTGCAGTCAAAAAGTATTTCATCATTTTAAAAATTCCTGTTTTAACTAGACATTCAATCAGATAGGCTGATGCAAGACTCTCCAGATTTGAAGTGATGCAACAAGTAAACATTATAGAGGTCTCAACTTGACTGCATAAGTAATGGCTGACTCATCGGGGTTGGCCGGGTCCGACCCATCCCTCCAGGGTGGTGCGCCATAGGTGGGGGTTTTTGGGAAGAGCACTCTGTACCCTGAATCCTCCAATCACAGAGGTGAAGTGGGCAATGAGTAACCAGATTGAGAGACGACAGACAGCCTCGTGGTGGATGTCAGAGCTACTGTGGTTTGGCCCTGAGCAGTACTGGCCTGAGGCCAGTTTGAAGGTTTATGGGTGGTAAAATCTTGTCATAAACTTGTTTTTCACCCTGCTGTTGAATTTCTTCTGAAAGCTGCTTATGTCAGTGTGATTGTGGCAGGTGTGTTGTTACGGTAAGTTTACTCATTCCCAGGATTTCCAGTAACTGAGCGGCTTGTTGTTAAAATGCTGCTGTTTTTTGCACGTCAGTGTGAAAACATTACAAAACGCAAAGCTATAACAGGATGCAGCGTCATTGAGACTGACATGTGGCGAAAAGGAAGAAGAACAAAGGTTGCAGTTATAAACGCTGAAAAACATGTGCGCAAACACACACACACAACCTATAACTTGTGTTTTTGCTAAGTAGTTTTATATCAAATATTAGGGTGCTATATGTTGCCTGAAAAAAAAAACCCCATAAAATTACTATTGTTATTTTCTTCTGCTTAGTAACAGATGGGCTAAGCATTGTTTTGCAAAAATATTACATGAACATACTCCTTTATTTTAAAGATTTTGTGGAACTTGTGGCCTTTACTCAAAATACACAGGCAGGAAAGCAAGGCAGAGAGAGAGAGAGAGAGAGAGAGAGAGAGAGAGGGAGAGAGAGAGAGAAAGAGAAAAGAAGACACATAGAAAGGGTCAAAGGCCAGGAGTTAAACCTGCGACCGCTGCAGGTTGACTACAGCCTCCATTTATGGGCTACCCGCTCAACAAAATAAAAAACCAAACTACCAACAGTTACACAGTTGTGATACACAGAGGTTTATGAAAATGTACATATGTATTTGTATTTTTTATGCATGCATGCCAGATCTATTTACTTTATACAAGCATAAAGAACAAGCTAACAAGCTAACAAGCTAGATAAACACTACTAAAGTACTGAAGAAATACCACTGATTCCTGTGCAGGATCACAGGGATCTACTGGAGCCTATCCCAGCTCCCAGTACACTCTGGACGGGTCGCCAGTCCATCACAATGAGTGCAATGAAAATGACAACAAGGATTTTGCAGTGCAAAGCATAAGGAGGAGAAACATCTAATCCTGGTTTGTTTCTGATGTTGTTTTATTTGATATCTGGCTTTCTCTGGTCCCCTTATTTTGCCTAAATGGCCTTCTCTTACACATCTGGATCCTCCAAGACATCAACATGAATGTGGAGGAAGGCAAAGGTGGGAAGGAAGATTGGATGGGTAGCATGCATTCCAGTCCAAACCACAAACCATCCAGCAGGTTGGTTTTCCTGCTTAGGCATATATGCAGATTTAGCATTAGCACCGTATTCACTGGATCACTGTATTCCCTTTTTTTTTTTTTTTTAAATATATCTTTTTTTTTAATCTCCTCCATATAGAGTGCAAGTACAGAGGTATAGGCATCTCAATATAGGTACGTCTCAAAAAACGCAGCTTATGGGGGGGATATGCTTTCTAAAGCTGTGAAATGTCCTCAACATATTTTTTGTAACATCTGATGGCACAGAAAATCATTCTACTGAGCAAATCAAATTCTTGTCATTAATCTTTCTTTTAATGCAATACAATGTTTTCTAATTAATTTGTTTTATCTAATAATACATGCCTTATATACAGTATGCGCATTTATAAAGCCTTGTCGAATTTGGTTACGCTGAGATATCATTTATATTTTTATCCTGTTAAAAACATCTAATTTATCAGTCTTACTATGGGGAAAGACTTTTACAAATGTGTGAGTAAAATGAGTTTCACAAAAAGACTTCCAGTTTAAATGAAGTATGTATAATATAACAATATGTCAGATGAAATGCTTCAACTTAGACTTAATTTACAGTGATATAATGCAATATAATGCTGGAGAATTTGACTCCTCTTGATTATCAGTAAAGTGCTACTCACCTCTCGGATAAATAATCTCTGATGAAAATAAATGAAGCCACATCATCTTTTTGTTGCTCATTAACTGATGCTAAACAAAGCCATGGAAACTGTCTATGAGTCCTGTATCATACTAAAAAAATACATAATGTTTATATATATATATATATATATATATATATATATATATATATATATATATATATATATATATATATATATATATATATATATATATATATATATATATATATATATATACACACATATATATATTAGGGATGCACATGGTTAACCATTTAACCGATAACAGTAACTCTAACCGATTAATACTAACGGTCAATTTTGTTTTTAAGCTACGTAATTCAATCAACTCATTGGGGCGTACGACAGGTGCAACAGGCCTCTGATTGGTCAATTCTACATCCACGTAGAAAAGAGCGTGTCATCGAAAAAATGAGGAAGTACCCACATCTGTACGATTCTGGTTCTCCACACTACAAAGACAGCACATATTCTAGTAATTCATGGAGGGAGATAGCGATGAATGTGGGTCTGGATACAGCCGAGACGGTGAGGAAGTGGAAAAACACAAGAGATTAGTTTAGTAAGTTTAGCTAGTTCGTGATTGTCGCTCTTGCATTGTGGCGTGCAATAACATAGCGGAGACCGCGCTAGTATAAATCAAAAGTGACAGCGGCATCTCTGCGACAAGCTGACGGCGACACATTGCCGCGAGAGTACACACGGGGAAGTGTCCACATGCGTCCACAACAACGCGTGCAACATCGCGGCAGCCAACCCTCCCGGACTTATCGGTTAACAGTTATTAATCTTTAAAGGGCGTCGGTAAACGGTCATAAAAAAAATCCAAAATGTGCATCCCTATTATATATATATATATATATATATATATATATATATATATATATATATATATATATATATATATATATATATATATATATATATGTATGTATGAATATACATATCCATCCATCCATTATCTATACCCGTTTCATCCTTGAAGGGTCACGGGGATCCTATCCCAGCCGTCTACGGGCGAAAGGCAGGGGTACACCCTGGACAGGTCAAATATATATATATATGTATGTATAAATATAATATAAATATATAAATATATATATATATATATATATATATATATATATATATATATATATATATATAAATAAATAAATAAATAAATAAATATATATATATATATATATATATATATATATATATATATATATATATATATATAGAGAGAGAGAGAGAGAGAGAGAGAGAGAGAGAGAGAGAGAGAGAGAGAGATAGTTTGAGTGGCAACTCAGGTAGCAATATTAACAAAACTTTCAAAACCCTTTGTTGAAGATGATTGCGTCATTCCTCCATGTTACATCAGATCTGCTCCATGTGTTCACTGTCCTGCTGTTCTCTAGCTGGTTACTTCAGTACGGCTTCATCTAGTGGCACAGATGTGTAATGACAACAGAAAGTCTCATCCTCGATTATAAAACGACCCCCATTTTTGAGAATATGACTTCTAGATTAAAATATTGTCCTATATGGGTCAATACGGTAGTTTGATCAATGACTTCTTCTACAGCAGATGGGTGTCCTGCAATGCTGGAAATGAGCATCAGAAGATTCTGTGCTCGTCAGGATCTGAGGAGACGACACAGAGCTGGAGAGGCTTTGGTTCATCTACAGTCATGGAAAAAATTATTAGACCACCATTTTTTCTTCACTTTCTTGTTCATTTTAATACCTGGTACCACTAAACGTCATCATGTGACTAAAACAGACAGAAAAGAAAACACTGAATGCATAAAAGCCGTGTTTTTGGCAGTACAACGCCATAGCTATTGATGTAAAAACTTAAGTGATTTAGGTTATAATCAAGAAAACCATGGAAAATGGTAAGATATCAGCTCTTAAATAAAACTCTTATGAGCAATCTTTGTGGTTATCGTTATGTATGTTTAAACAAATGTACCTTTAGTTGTACCAGGCATTAAAATGAACAAGAAACTGAAGAAAACAAGGGTGGTCTAATAATTTTTTCCATGACTGTATATATGAGCTGAGTTTTCATTCAGATTTACACAATATTGATAATATTATAGTATGTGATTCCAGGGCCGCCATGATACCTGACCTGCCACACAAAGACATTTCAGGGTCACTAAACTGGACAATTAAATATTAAAAACAAATTCAGTCCCGTGGCCCATTTTTTCATTTCGTATTTTTGATCAAAGTCTAAAATTGAAATATAAAAGAACAGGCTATTTTTGGTGTTGTTTTTGTGGTAGATTAAAAAAAAACAAAATAAAATGTCACTTTTTAATTTTTAATTTTAGTTTAATTTGTCACTAATTAATTTTTTTTTAGTTTTGTTGGTAGACTTTTATTTTTCATAAAAACAAGATGACATTAATGCCCTGGCAGTGGCAATAAGCTTTATTTTATTTGACATTTTTTAAAGATGAGATTTACACTAAATATGTGTTACTGACAAGTGCTGATGTTAAAAGTGTTCGAACAACAAATGTTATGACACTTTAGTTCATATGGTAGCAGAACATTTTAATAAAAGTGACTTTTACACTACTTTTGAATTCATTATTTGATTTTGCGATTAATCGTGATTAATCAGGGAAATCGTGCGATTAATCGTGATTAAAATTTTGAATCATTGCCCAGCTCTAATATATATATATACACACACACATATATATATATATATATATATATATATATATATATATATATATAGATATATATATCTATATATAGATATATATATATATATATATATATCTATATATATATATATATAGATATATATATATATTTATAGTTGTTGTTGTTTTTGTTGTTTTGTCTTTTTTAATAAACTGACTTATCTGTGTCCGTTCAGCCAATCACAGACCAGAGATGGTCACACTGACACCTTGAAAATGATTCAGCGCATCACTTTATAAGAGATTAGTTTTAATCCCCTGGCAGCACGGTGGCTTAGTGGTTAGCACTGTTGCCTCACAGCTAGAAGGTTCCTGGTTCGAACCTCGGCAGGGGGGGGGTCCTGGATTGAACCTCAGGGCCTTTCTGTGTGGAGTTTGCATGTTCTCCCCGTGCTTGCGTGGGTTCTCTCCGGGTACTCCGGCTTCCTCCCACAGTCCAAAGACATGCATGTCAGGTTAATTGATAATTCCAAATTGCCCATAGGGTGTGAATGGTTGTTTGTCTGTATATGTGGCCCTGCGATGGACTGGCGACCTGTCCAGGGTGTACCCCCTGCCTTTCGCCTGTAACAGCTGGGATAGGCTCCAGCGGATCCCCGTGACCCTTCAAGGATGAAACGGGTATAGAAAATGGATGGATGGATGGATAGTTTTAATCCCACCAACGTAGCAATATGTATATTTCTTCACTATGACAGTCTTCTTACTCTGCCATGAACTATTTCGGTACTTTGTCTCCTCAGGTCTAACTTTAGTCTGGTATTTGATGGTAAACTGGATGTTAGCACAGTCCACTGAGTTTTCCAGCTTTCCCAGTTTGACTTTTACTGAGAAATGTATAAAATCATATGTGTGAGCACAACTTTAAGGGGTTTATAAAACAATCTCAGAAATTTTAAAGTTTTAAAATAATAGTTATAGCTTTGGCTGGCAGCCACCTGAAGCCGGATAACTGACAGGTAAGATAAACAGATTTTCAAATTCTTAAATAAACCCACCCACGCCTCATAAACCCTGAGAGACACTTGGCTATTGTTTTCTGTGGTGAGTGCACCAAGCAAACAGGGCCAATATGTGCCAAAGTGCAACCTCAGAGCATTTTCTCCCACGGTACCAAAAGGCCAGAACAGGTGTTCAGTGACGTGAAGTGTTTGCTCTCATTTCCCTCTCTGCCGTCTCTGTTCAAATAACACCGGAACTTTTGTGAGAAATGCTGGGAAGTAGATGTAGACAAAAACAAACACAAATGTTGTTTTTACAGTTTTTAGCGTCCAACAAGGACTTAGTTATTAAAAAAAATAACTAAATGCTTTTTTTTCCTTTATAAAATTATTGAGAAGTGAAGATGTAAATTAAATAGATGCACTAAACATACTAAATGATTTCTTTTAAGTGCAAAAACCTCCAGGTTATATTATGACTCAGACGAGAGACTTTTCCAAGTCAGTGGGCCACTCCGGGGAAACTGCGGGGAAACTACGGGGAAACTGCTCTATCTTGTGCAACTGCTCTTGTCTTCAAAATTTCTGTCGCTGAAATTTGAGAAAATCAAGTTGCCATTATGCACTTTGTAGTCAGAAGCCTATACGACGAGATATAACAAGCCACTTATCAAGCTCTTCAGTGTTTGAATTGCTCTCTGCTTATGGAAACATCTCAACCCTATTTATTTATTTCATATCTTCCACTCTTCTTTCTGAATAGACAAAAGACACTGAGTATCAAGCTTAAGACTTAGTACACAAAAATACCATTTTAAAAAGTTTATATTTACCCACTGAGTTTTTTGTGCACTGCCCATTTTAAAACAGTTGTCCTTGTCTTTTGTAAGCTTGTAACGATTGTATTTTTATTTTGTTTTTTTTTTGCTTCTATTTCTGTTTATATGAATTTAACTACCTTCTGAAAATTGCTTTTATATATCATATTGATCTTTTAATCTGCTGTAAGTTGATTTATTTAAAAATATAATAAAATAAAAATGATATTTTATCTATTTAAAAATATAATCAAAAGTAACATTTACATTTGACCTTTGCCCTTTGCTCTGTGGAGCTCCTGGTGTTAAACTTGCATTTTAAAGGTGCTAATTTAAAAAGAAAAAAAAAACTATGTTGATAAAGCAAAGGAAGGACCTTTAAGTGGCAAAAACAAAAAGTAAAGTAAAATGGTTAAACAGATATCAAAATGGTTGCTGTTAGATCAGCAACAATCATCTTAGATAACACACTTTTACCGAGACTGAATTTAAAAGAAGGAAGTCATTTGATTCTAACTTGGTCCATGAGCCATCTTCTCATGCACATCTATCCATGAGTTTTTGAGTCATTCTGTGATTGTAATCTTTAAAAATGATATTTTCATCTTGCAGAAAGAAATTTTAAACAATGTGGGGTTTGCTTGAGATGAAAATTCCAGTAAAATATGACTTATGTATATTTTGGTAAGCAGTAACAGTTCTGTTTTATCTCTTGGTTCTGATCCATAATTTGGGCCAGTCAGGTACGAGTGAGAAGCGTGTCCACCAAGCGTGCTGCAGCAGTAGGGGGCGCTGTATTTCTTTGACAACGGATTGAAAGCCTGAACAGATCTGCACCTCCTCTTTGTGTGCTGCAGATATTAGAAATAACATCTCATTAGCAACACGTGTGACAACCTGACTAATACGTTTAACACTAAACACTAGAAGGTGTGCGTGTTTGGCTGTTGTGAAGCAGAAAGATAAAGAGGATGGGTGTTTGCCTTAGCTGTCAAATAGTCAAATGTACTGCCACTTAACCTCTTACTTGATTTCTAACTTCAAAGCCATGCATTTTACTTTCCCCAATCCATACTCTAACCCCCATCCACAAACCTCTCTCAACAAGCAGGCTGTTTTCTGTAAACTTATTGAGGTCTTAATTGAAAACTTCTGCCCTTCAAAGCAGAAATTCACTAGTTGAACTTCAACAAATGAGCAACACAAGAAATACTACCTAACAAAAAACCCAATAGGAGAAGGCATGTGTTTCTGATGACTGAGAGTGTATGAATCTGAGAAACAAAAAACTACCCTGAAACTCTTCATCAACGCAGCAGCAGTGACTTCTGTTCTGGTACCGGGAACAGATAGATGCTGTACGACACAAACTGCTGCACAGCCGCAAATATGCTGCTTAGTTGGCTTTTGACATTAAAGCTGCTTTAGGTGCCTTTTGAGATTGTGTCATTGCTCACAAAGAGGAGTGACAAAACTGTTTTCAACTAGCACATTGTGCGCAGCTGATGACTAATGATTTGTGGGAATGGATCCTACTTGGCTCAACAGATCTCAGCACGTATGAGAGTGATGCAACACTGACATTTTCGCAAGCAGCAATTATACAAGATTATCTGTGCACTTTGAGTGTTTGAAACCACAAGATGGATTTAACATTTAATATGAATGATTTTTTGGTTGCAATCTGCACCGGGAGATGATCAACTTTTGTATGTTACAACAGCACTTCATGTGAATAAAAATCTATTAATACTGTTGTTTTCAAGTTCACATTGTTTTGATGAAGCAAAATCACCTGAAGATAGTTAATTGTTGTCTGATTATTGATGTTCTCTGTAGCATGTCTAGGACAAATATTGAAAATGCACCAGCAATGTCTAACTTTAGACCACTTCCGCAATTTGTGTGTAGGCAGAACTGTACAATCCATTTCAAGCCACAATGGAAAACACCCTTCAGACCAAACGCCATATTTTCCACAGAAGTGTAAAAATACGATCCCTGCTGGAAAACGGTGGTTGTTAACAAAAATTAAGGGAAAAACATTTTAGGCTGATCAGTATCCCCTGAATTATTTCTGTGAGGCTTGATGATAACAGTGGTAGATTGTGATACTTGTCATATTAAGTTAAGATGACAGTAGAATAACACTTAACTGGTGCTTTTATTATCTCTAAATTTTTCTCAAATCATGTTATAAATATTTTTACAGTAATAAAAACATATTTTTAAAAAATCGAGTATTTAAAACACATTTGTTTAATTTTAATGACCTCTCACGGCCCACCTGCAGTACCGCGACGGCCCACCAGGGGGCCGTGGCCCACACTTTGAGAATCACTGTCTTAATTTAACCAAAAGCTTCATGAAAGGGGGCTTTTTATTACTTTATAAAATTGCATAACATTAAAATTCAGAATCATAAATGCATCCAGCTGGTTTAATGAGCTGTAGCCTTGCTAACGAAGATATAATTAGCTCAGTCAGTTGTGTTTGGTAGCTACATACTGAATTAGGTACTATGTGTAATAATTCAGCATCATTTTTAATCTCACAAAATAAACCTTTTTCATGAACTGTCATGCATTGCTGGGTCCACCTAAGGAAGCAGATGAGCTTCCATTCAGCCAGTTTTCTACAGAAGCTATTAGGGGTGCACGATAACTATCGGGCCGATAACAGGAAATTATGACGTCATCCCAATAAGTCCGATATCACGATGAATAGCCCTGATAACATTTATATTTCTGTCAACATGGCAGTGCCTCGCTCCCTCTGAGCCTTGAATGACCGGGAGTGAATGTTATGTTCATGTAACGTTGGCATAATCAGAAAAACGATTACTTAATAAGGAAAATCTAGAATACCCCCTCATGCCAGAAAAAAACTCGTTAACTCGGTCATAATTTTGGTAGTTGCTGACTTTAATTGATATTCGCAGTATTTTCCCACATGTTACACATAAAAAAGAAAAAAATTGAAAAGGCTGAAAGAACGACTAGCAAACGAGGGAACATCGGAATTTACGTTACACCTTGAATGCAGCCTGCATTGTGCTGATCACAACAAACATGGCAGCGCAGAACTTTGTTAAAGTTTCAGAAGAAGATAGTTTGGTGGTTATTTGTGACGAATCCTCCGAGCGAATTCTACAAGGAGGGAAGCACAAGCTTTAATACGTAAAACCCGATCGGCCACCTACAACATAACAATCACTTCCATGGAGTTTTGAAATCGCGCTAACGTGAGCTAATGGAAGCTAATGCTAATGTGCGCAAGCTAGTAGCATTCTCCTCCCCTCCCTCTCCTCTCCTTCATTCCTCTCATCTAAAGCTTCCATGAGATTAAAAAATAAAAACTACTGAACCTCATTTATTTTAATTAAAGGTATTAATTTAAATGGAACCACAAGCCAAAATCCTTTAAATGTTAATCTTTTTCAGTTTGTAATTCTGATGCATGTATTTCCATCAGTTTAAGGAGCCTTTATTTTTTTTTCATATCAGTCAGTAATGAACCTTATTTAAGTTAATGTGAGATATCAAATAGGTTTGTTTGATAGCTTTACGAAAATGTTTGAGAGGCTTGACAATAGTTTTTCAATGGAAAAAATAAATATATGTTCATTTAAAAAGTCAAAACTATTTTTGATTTTGTTCATAGTATTGATGTAATGATCTTAGGTATATGTGTGTGTTATCGGTTATCGGTATCGGTTTTAAAAAACAGTTATCATGCATCCCTAAGGAATATCACAACTCAGCAGTTATTTAGTAGCTTCGGAGCGACTTTGTAGTTTGTTACTCACCTGACCAAGTCAGTCATACAGGAGCCGACCACCACCACATCCAAACGCTCCTCAGTCATGATCTGATGATCAAGACACGCATTTGTGTTAATTTCTCAATTCCCTTTAATGTTTTGTTTATTGTATATTATTATTCATTTAAATTACATGTTGAAGATTCAGGACATTAGTAAATGTCTTAGCGCTGTGAAACATAATAAGGCCATTACCTGCAGCACAGCTGGGGAATTTGAGGAAAAACATGTAAACTAGCCTCATAACAGCCTTTAAACAAAAATCACTCCACTTTATTTATCTCCTGCATTAGCATGAGCTTGACAGAGACAAGGAAGAAGGTAAAAATAGAGCATTCATCGCAGGCTGAGTTGGATAAATTCCAATCTTACAGTGGGTGGGTGCAGTGAGATGGGGGGGGGGGGGGTGCATTTCAATGCTGAATGCACCACAGCCCAGTGAAGTCTTTAATTAATTCAATCCTCTGCTTGTATCAGAGCTAATGCTAGCGTGTTAATCTCCTCAAATCTCTTCCTAGGCAGTGGAAGACTTGGAAAGCTTGCCCGCTGGCTGTAGGACGGCTCAATTCTTTCTCCCACATCTTTAAGAATATTGCCTTCATTCTGCAGGCTTGAAAAGTCAACCTATAACTCTCTAAACTTAAACTATAGGAAGATCTGATGAGACCTGTATTTTCTTACCACATAAAAAAGAGCAGGGGACACCTTTACAATTTTTAAGTATTTACATGGAGGGTTTTGTGTCACAGAATAAGTGTTAACACAAGCACTTATGCCCTCTGGGATGGCAGGGTTATTCAATCTAAATGCAAATCAAGGCTGCTCACAACTGCTCAACAATTTCAACTCAAAATACTTCTGAACCTATTTCAAAAATCCTTGCAAGATCTTTTTGCGCATGTGGAGTCAGGCAGTCAAGACTTAATGGGTTAACGGCCATTATTACACTAATACGACCATTTATGTCAAAAATATGTTCCACAAGTTTATTTAATGACTAACCCTTCACCCACTAAACACAGTTTGTGGTCATTTTGTTACATTTATGCAGCCTTTTAATTTATAAAAAGATGAACTGTAGCTCCCTGTGGAAAAGGACTCAGCTGCTCACTGAAAGAATCTCAGTAATGTCTGGATGATAACCACCTGGACGTATTCTGCTGTGACTATGTTCACTGGATGCTTTCAGACTGATTCTGAATCACCCCCATGAATGTGGATTTTCCCAGTCATGACTCAGCCAAACTGTCCATCATGTAGAAACAGCTGATAATGCTGCATGCACTGGCTTTTATAAGCTTGTTCTATTAGCTTTTACCATATTAGGTCCTTTTGGTACCAGTCAAATACATTTTAGATGCAGAGGTGAAATTTCTATTTCTTTTCCATCTGATATTTAAAAAATTAGTCTAAAGGAGGTTAAATGGATATTCATGCTGCATTTTTGTCAAGTGTTTGGTTACATATAGCTTTTGAAATGTCAAAGTACTTTTAAGTAGACAAAAAGAAGCAAAACTTAAAACAAAGTCTTATTTTAAATACACTCTCTGGCCACTTTATTAGGTCCACCTGTCCAGCTGCTCGTTAATGCTAATTTCTTATCACATGGCAGCAACTCAATGCATTTATTCATGTAGACATGGTAAAGATGATCTGCTGCAGTTTAAACCAGCAGCAGAATGAGGAAGAAAGGTGATTTAAGTGACTTTGAATGTGTCATGGTTGTTGGTCTGAGTGTTTCAGAAACTGCTGATCTACTGGGATTTTCACCACAACCATCTCTAGAGTTTACGGAGACTGGTCCGAAAAAGAAAAAATATCCAGTGAGCAGCAGTTCTGTGGGAACAAATGCCTTGTTGATGCCAGAGGTCAGAGGAGAATGGCCAGACTGGTTGGAGCTGATAGAACAGCAACTGTAACTCAAATAACCACTGGTTACAACCGAGGTCTGCAGAAGAGCATCTCTGAACATACAACACGTCCAACCTTGAGGTGGATGGGCTACAGCAGCACCTGGTGCCACTCCTGTCAGCTAAGAACAGGAAACTGAGGCTACAATTCACACAGACTCACCAAAATTAGACAATAGAAGATTAGAAAAACCATAGCCTGGTCTGATGAGTCTCGATTTCTACTGCAACATTCGGATGGTAGGGTCAGAATTTGGCGTCAACAACATGCAACAAGCAACGGTTTGGGCTGGTGGTGGTGTAATGGTGTGGGGGATATTTTCCTGGCACACTTTGGATCCCATTAGTACCATGAGCATCGTGTCAACACCCCAGACTACCTGAGCATTGTTGCTGACCATGTCCATCCCTTTATGATCACAGTGGACCCATCTTCTGATGGCTACTTCCAGCAGGATAACGCACCATGTCACAAAGCACCAGTCAGCTCAGACTGGAGATGACTGGACTCAAATGACCTCCAGTCACCAGATCTCAATCCAGTAGAGAACCTTTGGGATGTGGTGGAACGGGAGATTCTCAACATGGATGTGGAGCTGACAAATCTGCAGCAACTGTGTGATGCTAGCATGTCAATATGGACCAAACTCTGAGGAATGTTTCCGGTTATTGAATCTATGCTACAAAGGATTAAAGCACTCCTAAAGGCAAAAGGGGGTCCAACCGGAACTAGCAAGGTGTTCCTAATAAAGTGGCCAGTGAGTGTATATCTAAAAAGTATAGGACATAAAGAACACACCTGAAACCATAAATGAACATGCATTAAAGGTTTCCTTTGATTTAGAACATAACACTAATTTGGGAGTGTCAGAATGTGTGAAAACTCTCAATTAAGGTGGTTGAGAATTTTTTCTTCTTGTTTTTTTGTTGTTGTTGTTTTATAGTCCAACAGAACTGAGACAATTGTAATTACTAATAAAAAAAAAAAGGCTCTACGAGAGAGAGAGAGAGAGAGTGAGTGTGTGAATGAATGAATGAAGGAATGAAGGAAGGAAGGAAGGAAGGAAGGAAGGCAGGCAGGCAGGGAGTCAAACCCGTCACCCCTGCAGAGGAACTGTAGCGTCTGTACATGGGCCCAGAAATCAAATTCTAAAAATTGTGTCGCACTGATCTGTAAAATGGACACTGTGTTCTACTGGTCAGAGTGATTTGGGAAACGAACTCTGTTTTCTAAATTGTAACTAGATTATATCTGGCTTGAATAATTATAATTCAAAGTGGAGTATGACCTAACCCCAATTAGACAAACGCAAAGTTTAAATGAAAGTATGCTGGGCATTCTATGACGAATTAATATTCTACGAATTCTAAGACCGAAATATGAGTCAATATTTACCTTTATTTAAAATGTTTTCTTGCAGAGTGGAAAACTGAACACCCACAGCAAATTGCCGGTCAAAGTGCCAGGTGACAGCTACTTAACATTGCAGCGAGTGCCAAACCGAATATTATCACTCAATCGAATCATACACATTTATCTTTTGCTTCATACCATTGAAATATAGTTATCTAAAATCTTAATTTATTTGTCATATAGTACTAAAATAGGTTACCACTTGAGGGAAAAAATAAAATGAAATATATATTTAAAATTAAAAAAATGTTTTTGCAACAGGCAGCATTATAGACGGCTAAAGCGGGGCCTACCACAAGGACCCAAGTAACATGTACCGGAAAGTTTGAGTGTATGAGATAAACATTGTAGTAACAGGCTCAGATAAAGTGGCTTCCAGCTCTTGCAGGTACTTGAACAACACATCTCATTGTTTATGTGAACGGACATAGCGTGTCACTTCTCTAGGGTGCTCAACATTTAAATTTTGTCAACAATCTTCTTGTCTGTGGTGAGCTAACCATAGCTAACGAAGCACCGCCCACCTCAAAAAGGAGTTTTAAATAAACGTTACATTGATCTTTTACAATGTGAGTTTTCACATAACATATGCCTAGTTTGCATATTTATAAGATGGCGATTGCAAGTAATGTCTACTAGATGTCCTTGCGTGCGACACTCTTAACACGATTTCACTTTAACGTGAACTACCAAGAGTAATGTTGTCATATGCATATTTCCTAAAATATTTTTGCTTCTACTATAGAAAGCAGAAACATCAGATTCTAGAGCAGATAAGTAATTCAGACCCACCTACAAATATTTTCATGGTACCAGGAAATGACAGCTTTAACGGCCGCGTACTTATAGTCCTTTGAATGCAACTTGCAGAGCAATGTTTTTGATTGGTTTTTAAAAGGTAATATTTCTTTGGCCCCACAGCGGGTACAATGAATAACATGTCACCTGAAGTTGCTCTCCACCGGATCTCACCTGAGCTGCGGCCCTTGCTGTGCAGCGTGGTCCGGAACGGTCGGGTTGGGCTGGACTCCACGAACTGTCTCCGGGTCACAGACCTCAAAACCGGGTGAGGGGAACCGCATGATTATCACAAGACCGTGACTTTTGTATCGGCAAGATAGGTGACCCATTACTTGGGTCCTCCAGACATGACATTAGTTTTATGTTTATTGATGTATTATACTCTTGTAATCTTATATTTAAACATACTTTTTTCCAGTTGTAAGTCCCAACATCATCAGGCACCCTTCCTCATCCTTCATAATAAAAATGAACATCAGTGGAAAACTGGTAACATGAGGAATTGAGTGATTTGAGTACTCAGGTGGACAAATGTGTTGGTACCCTGATGTGTAAGGGAAAAAAATAAGCCACATCTGTCTCTGAAATAACTTCCAAGGCTCATTGAGGGCCATTGTGAGACATTCTGGCTTTGTGTTTTGGTTAGTTATCCTGTTGGAGGATTCATGCCTTGCTATTGCTGGGTTGTATGTTTCACTCCAGAGGGCTACTGCACAAAACCAAGATAAGGGATTACACCAGGATACGTCAGTCGCTCTGGCTGAACAAGACCTCAGATTGGGTCCATGAAAGCAGGGGTGGATAATTCACATACCTGGATTTCTTTATCCTGCTGCTTTTTTAATTCAGTCAGTTGTCACCTTCATTGAAAAGACATTTCATTAACAGTTTTTCATGATCACATGCATGCATGTTACCTCTTTTTTTTTTTTTTTACTAGCCTGCATCAACATTTTACAGACAAATTTGTCTGAAACAACACTTTGGTATTATGATCTTTATATATTGTTCATTTAAGCTATTATAATAAAGGCGGTGGACTTGATGAACGCTGGTATTTGTATTGATGTAGGGCTGTTCAGTTATGTAAAAGACATAACATTGAAATTGAAACCACATTTATTTAAAACAATTACCCACTGACTTTTTAAGGACTTTTGCATTTATTGTACCTTGAACTTTCCATAGTAAACTTACATTTCAGAAGCTGAAACACTGAATATTGACATAAAAATACATAGGTAAGCAATTAAATATATTAACAGGTATGCACTAAGAGTAGGGAATAAATAAATGAATTAATTGAAATATTAATTAACTAGTTAAAATAATATAAATATATATGTAATAAAAAAAACTAAACAGAACTCTAAAATTTAGGCAAATTAAAAACCAAGCAGATAATTTAAGAGCTAAATTAAAAGTTGCATTAAAAGTGTCCACACTCTCAGTTGCCCTCAAGTCTCGTGGTAGATCATTCAACAAACATGGGCCGTAATAATAAAACAAGGTTTTACCATATGCTTAGAGTATTTTGGAGTTATAAAAAAGAAACTTGTCCTTTTAAATCTTCATTCTCTTGGTTTCCATATTTTGTTTTTCAAAGAAATCTCTAATTATCAGTATTAATGCATCTTTGTCTGATTTTTGTATTCAAATTGATGTTAAAGTTAATTTTGCTTTGCTGTTGTGTTGTGTTGTTCAGATGCACATCTCTCACGCTGGGTCCTTGCTGTGATCGGTTTAAACTTCACATCCCCTACGCTGGAGAAACCCTGAAATGTAAGTAAAAGATTCCAAAGTCTTGTTTGTGCAAGTTCAGACATGTCCAACAAGGTTTTAGTCTTTAATACTGGTTGAACAAAGAGCCACTTGGCACACACTTCAGCTAGTGCCATAACTTTGATTTTTTTTTTTTTTCCTTTTTTGATGGAGCGATTACAATTCAGCAAATCTAAGTTTAATTCTTGGAGATGATGAGAGATGTCACTAGCCAGTTTAAAGTGCTTTAGGGTGAACTAATTCATTAAATATTACAATATCGTACACAGTTTTAAGTTTATAAAGTTTATAAATTGTTTATAAAGTTTATATATTTATAAACATTGGTGGTTTATACATTTGGAAAGTTTATACACTTTACAAGTTTATAAATTGAAATGCACATTAAAAAAATTAGTATGATTTTAATATTCAGTAGCATTGGATTATTTTATAATAGGAATAAGTGAACAGTGATTCTCAATGGGATTAAGATCCGAGGAGTTCCTGGCCAAGGGCCAAACATCTTAATGTTTTGTTCCCAGAGCCATTTCGTTATGACTTTTGCTTTATGGCAAGGTGCTCCATCATGCTGGAAAAGGCATTCTTCATCACCAAACTGCCCTTGGATGGTTGGGAGAAGTTGCTCCTAGTGCTAGAGTGGCCAACAGTGGGTAGATAGTGTAGTTGTTGTGTTGCCACACTTTTAAGCTCTTTGCTTCAGGCTGGTTGTCATGGAAACATGAGGCTCTGCCAAGACTGCTATTGAGTAATGACATTATTGACCATGTCACATGACATTTGATGCACCTTTTGGGCTGCAGTGAAAACCGCATAATGTGACCACAAATCAAACTTTTTGAAAAATGATATAATGTAATTTGGTGTGCACTGAAGCCGGACCAGGATGCACGTGAACATGTGTGAAAACAATGTTAGTGTTGAGTGCAAACGAGCAGACCTAATGATAATCAGCATTGTGTAATTTACCACTGACACACAAATGCATAGATAGTTGGCTTCTGAAATTGTAATTGAAATGTTGGCTAGCTTTCATTATTTATATCTGATTTACTGACCAGCCTATTTTTACCTCATTAATACCACCAAACTTTAATGAACTGGATGTGGTCCTTGGACTCAGAGTGTTGCGTCAGCAGTCCTGATGTAGTTAGCAGGATTCTAGAAATGATCTGTGTATCTGATGAAGGCATGCAAAGTAGAAATTCCCTTAATATACAATCCAGTCCAATAGTTTTTATCAAGACTTTGCTGAAATATGTTTCATCCACATTTATGTTCTATGTTACAGGCTTACATATAACTTTGGAAATTTTCAGTTTATTACCTCCACCAAGGAGGTTATGTTTTTGCTGGCGTTTATCCGTTTGTCTGTTTGTCTGTGTTCAAGATAACTCAAAAAGTTGTGGATGGATTTTGATGAAATTTTCAGGAGTTGTCAGAAATGTGAAAAGGAAGAACTGATTTCATTTTGAGTGTGAACTGGAAGAAATCCTGGATTCTGGATCACTTTCAAATTTTGGATAATTGTTGCACTTGGCGGAGGTCTGCGCTCTCTGAGTGCTTTTCTAGTTTCAAATGATTCTGATATATTCTTGTTAACTGTCTTGTTGGTGTGCCACTGCCTGGTGGCCCTTTGGTAATGTTGAATTCCTCTGCACTAAGGGGCAACACAGAAGAGTATGTGTAATGACAAAACTTCAACTAATGTTATGGTGTGTTCATTAAAAAAGAAACAAATAATTATAGATAAAACAAGAATAAAACATGAAGAGCTGCAGAACTCTTTCAGTCATGTTGAGTGCAAAATCTGTGACATCTGTGACCCAATATAAATGGGCGGGATTTGTGTTTAATATCACAGTTAAGATTAAGAGTACGATTTCATTTGTTTGTGTATTAGGTTTGGCTCAAATGTGGCCTTACTTTTGGAATAAACCTATGGCAACACAGAGGAAGTATACTGTGGTTACTTTGCACAGTTTGCAGAAAATCTGGTTCAGACAGAAGTGGTTGTGACCTATATCAGGAAGTTGGGGCTCAACTCGGAGAATGTGTTTATTTATTATACAATGTAAAGCCTGTGGAAAAACTTGGCTTTAAATCTTTCACACACTTTCATATTTAAAACACTTAACCTGTCATCAGATTTCTGTGGTATCAAGTCAGTAAGAGCACAATGAACCACAGCAAAAAAAGAAAAAAAGAAAATTTAAGTTGCTTTAAGGCTGATTTTTGCTTCTGCATAGCAGCTATGAGGGGCCTTGTGCCATCTCTGGTGGGGTTTTTTTTTTTTTGTTGTTGGTATGGACGACGCCTGTTGGTATGGAGGCTACTCGCTGCTGCTCCGGGGGAGTTAACCCTGTGACGCTGGACGCTGGATGCTCCAGTTTGTGCCCGGTGTGTGGTGGTTTTGCGGTCGGATGTCGACGTGCTGTCTGTGGGTGTGAACCGGTCCTCTTGTGGCTAGTGGAGACCTGCCGCCGCGGACATGGACGGTGTCGCTGGGGGCCGGTTCAGGGAAGCTAATCCTGAACTGCTACCCGCAGCAACCACCGCCACTGGATCCGGGCTGCAGCGTCGACTGAACCGGGACGGGAGCCCCTGACGTGGCAGCGGCGGCATGCTGCCCCTATCCAGCAGTCTACACGGGTCAGCTGACCTGGCAGGGACCGTCCGAGGACCTGGTGGGGCCTGGCACCGCCAGGGATGATGCCAACAACCTGGTCTGCATGATGAACCGGGCTCTAGGACGGTCGGAGGGTGCTGGTTTGATTATTCAGGTGGGCCAATAAAAGTCTCACCAGAACTTTAATGATGTGGGATGTTAGGGCTGTAGGTCTATAGGCGTTGGGAAAAGGTGGATGAGATCCCTTTGGATCCCAAGAGCAAGGCAGGATGTCTTCCACAGCACTGGAACCTTCTGCTGGCTCAGGCTGAGGTTGAAGAGGTGCTGTAAAATCCCAAAATAGCTGGTCTGCACATGCTTTCAGAACTCTGAGGCTGGAACCATCTGGACCAGTAGCCTTTTTTCGGTTCAGTCTCTCCAAATTCCTCTTCACTTGACTGCGGGAAGGGGAGGTGGAGAGGGGCTCCAGCATCTCCTGATGTGGTTGAAGACAACAATGGAGCAGCAAGATCCTTTACTAAAGGTGAAAGATGAAACGGCTGAGATGCAACAGGGAAGTGGTGGGTCCAGGGAGGATGGGGGGTCTGTTTGGCTGGAGGCAAAGAGGAGGTTGCTGAATTTGTCTCTGAACTGAAACTGTTGAGGAATGCATTCAGTTCATTTGCTCTGTCCAGGGATGATCCTTCTCCTGCTTGAAGCCTATGAACTTCTTTATTCCTGACCACACATCTGATGTTGCTCTGATGGAGTTTGTTCTTTAGCTTTCACCTTTACACCTCCTGTTGTCCACACAGAAGTTAATGTAGGCAGCCACACACACTCAGTCATGGCATTAATGTCATCTCCATGTAGCTCACATGTGTCTTCAGCTTCCAGTGACCACGTCTTCACAATCCTTCTGGTCACAGGTTGCCTCTGGATGATGGGTTTCTAGATGGAAGAGTAAATGACTATTAATACTACTACTACTACTTCTTCTTTCTTCTTTCTTCCTTCTTCTTTCTTCGTCCTTCTTCGTCCTTCGCCTTCCTTCTTTGTCCTTCTTCATCCTTCGTCTTCTTCTTCGTCCTTTGTCTTCTTCTTCATCCTAATGGCATACTCATTTATGAAATCTACAATGAAAATAGCAGTAATGGTAATGTTAACCCAGCTCATCAGGTCCGAGCAAGATTTTATAAGATTTTAAAAAGAACAAAAAAACAACCACATGATTGATTTTCAAACAGATTTTACACCAGAAGCGTTTCCTGACACAACCAGGGTTCGAACTGGGATTTACACTTTCATGTATTTTATAATCTCCTGTTTCCCGAGTTTTAGCGCAGTTTATTTGAAAACACCAGCAGCGTTGACTCCTACAGGCATTGTGTTTAAATCATTATCGCTCTCAGGAAGTGCATCTTCAGCCGCAGGAGCACACAAAATCAAGAGACAATTCACATCATAACACAAAGATTTATTCCAAGTAAACAAAACAAACCCAAAAACACCAGCAAAATATACTTTTGACTTAGTGTTGCTACTTTATTAGTGTGGTTTGGCAAAGTTACTTGTGGATCATGACTAAATGTAAACGTAATAATTTTGTTAATGAATTCCATTTATGCAGAGCTTTAAACTTCCGGGCTGGACATAAAGTACTGTGCAAAAGTGTGGGCACCCCTCGTCTTGTTGTTTTTATCAACATTTTCATGGCATCCATATTTGTTTTTCAGTCTCTTTAAGATCCAAAGAGAAAACTGACCTTTGCTTGTGGTCATTTTGTTCTGAATTTTGTGTGGCTTAATTTTGTGTCCATGTTAACTAGAAGTTGATCAATATGGATTGTTCAGTGTCTGATGAAGATTATCAAAAATAGCCAATAATCAGCCAGTGGATTATCTGACTAACCAAAGACATTTGCACAGTACTGTACCATTGTCCATAAAATGTTTGGCAGATTCAGCCTGATTGAATATGAATCATTGTCACGGCCTGGGTCGGCCATGACAGAAATTCTTTGTTTTGTGTCAAGTTGGCATCTCTCCCTGTCTCTAGTGTTTCCTGTTTTACTTTGAAGGTCTGTCTGTTCTTCATTGTATTTGGCTTTTCTTCCTTCTCCTTGTTATCCTGATTGTTTGCACCTGCCTCTTGTTTGTTCCTCTGTGTATTTAAGTCCTGTCCTTTCTTTTGCTGTTCGCTGGTCCATTTGTCGATACTCCTGCTTGTCTCCCTACTTGTTTCCTGGCTCCCATGCCGGTTTCCCCTCTTAGATGTAAGTTTAGTTTGGACTTTTAGTTTTGTTTAATACATCCTTGCTTGAACTCCTGCATTTTTCGCAACAGCAGAGCTGATGATGTCACATGCCACATCTGCACCAGCTGATGGTGGGATGTAAACTGCCACCATAATAACACTGGTTAACTCTCTTAGTAGGTAGTATGGATGGAAACTTACAGCTAACAGTTCAATAAAAGTTGAACAAAAAGTTCACAGTACCATGTCCTGGATTACACCATCTGTTGTCAAGTGCTGCAATTCCACAAACCTTGCTTTTTCTCCTACTCTTCATACCTCTGTCCGCCCATATTGTCTCAAAGCTGGACGCTGGAGCCGGGAATATGCTCCTGCAACCATGTCTCGTTGAAACGCATTAAACTGCTTTGCCGAACCTCCAGATTTGTCCTCATCAGTGCTTCAAGCTTGTCCTTCTTATTAGCGAGAGATCTCATGTTTCCAATTATGATGGAGGGAAGAGTTGGTTTCAACCGCCTCTTTCTCTCTCTTCGCTTTGCTACTGCTCTGCATCTGTGGTGTTTAATCTTCGGGTCTCATCCTTGATGAGACCCGAGTCTTTAGTTTCCGACCATGAACCGAACCGAGATTCCTGAATAGAACCGAAACAATTCAGCCCATAGTTGCTCATGTTAAAAGTTGTCTAGCATTGAATAAAACTTGATTTTATTACCTAAACATTGTATTCTACATGATGTAAACAACAATAAATCTACGTTGTTATTTTCTTTCTGGATACATATGCTATTTGTAGCAACTGCTAACACCAATAGCCTACACCAGTCAGGACGTGTCATGAACATATTCTCTCATCCAACGTTATCATGTGGCAATCCGTTGTGTTTTATAGCTGCCCGTTATGCCCAGGCATAACGGTAATAACATGCTACGGCAACATGATTGTTTTATGACAAACATGCCACGTTAATGAATAATCATTTAAATGCCCAGAGTCCTGACATAGGCGAAACCAAACTTTGTTTGTTTACTTTTGCATGACATGTCACCTGATATTTTGCAGCCTATTGGACAGTGGCGGCTGGTGAAAAAAAATGTTGGTGGGGCTGGTGTGCCAACATTTTTCCCTGCCTAATCTAGCATAAGCATTAAAATGAACAGTCGGAAAATGACAACAGGTCCACAATAATAATTTAATTTCAGTTTCCAGTTTCAAATAAGAAGTAACAATTTACAGCTATATTAGACTTTATGCTATCAAACTCTATACAATCAATGGGGTAAATTGTCCCTCCGGAAGGATGCTGTGCAGCCTCTCCAATAAGACACCAGCTGTTGAATCCGTACAGCTGTTGGGTAGCTTGATGAATCAATAGAACCGCTCCTGTATATTGTTGGGTCCATCAATGTACCTCAGTACCAAGACTAGCTGACATTATGTCCCCACATTGCTTATTCAATAGCACCACAAAATTTAACACAACTGATTATCTTGGACACAATATTACGGTTTTTATCTACCTCTTCATTGTGCCTTCTTTCAGTAATGTGGTGCCCATCATCTGGCTGCGTTGCTATGCTAATCTTTCCGAGCACAGCTAGCTTTACGCAGTTTTCCATGTGAACTTTGGATCTCTCATGTTTCTTGAACCGTTCAGAGGTGCTTTAAGTCAGTTAGTCCAGTCTTTGTCCAAGTCCAATCACATCTGTCACTTCTGAAGAGGATACAGGGGAAACAGAAAAGTGCATTAGCTGCTCCACAACCTGCCAGCCACGTCTCAGGGTTTAACCAACTCTGACAAAAACTCAGTTTGTATGATTTACCTTTCTCCTTCGTTTACTGGAAAATGTTAATTTCAGGCTTGTCGGGTCCCAGCTCCTTAACGAGAAGTTTTTTCTCCGTCGTCCGTCTCACAAAAGGGAACATTAATAATGATTTCACCGAATTAGGTGGAAGCTGCTCTTGAACTCCAGTTGTCGCCATTTCTCTTCCTCGTCGCCGTATTTTTTTTCTCCCGACGTAGGACAGAGTCTGGGAGTCGCTCTACGAAATAAAACTACCGCTGGCCCTTCACGTAGCTCTAGCTCATAAACCTTCACGCATTTTACGTAGCTGTTGGGGCGACATTTCCAGCGCCCCATCGGCATTAAATTTGGTGACGATGATAGGCCAATTATCAATCATTTTTATCTAGCAACCATAACCGGATTGGCTATTTAGCTGCAGGTCAGGGGCGCTTTGCCGAGCGCCCCGTGAGAGAATGACGCACTGTAGGTCGGTGGAAATTCACTGTTTAATGAGTGTCAGTTGGTGGAAATGTTGTCTAAATTATTTAAATCGCATGTAGGCACACACATACTATTAATTAATCTGATGCTGATCAAAAAAATAAATAAAAATAAAATAGAATAAATATTTTTCCCCTCCACAGCTGGTGGGGCGGCGCCCCAGCGCCCCCTATGGGCCAGCCGCCTCTGCTATTGGATGGAAGGGGATGGGGGCGCTGAGTATCTTTACCTCTCTCGGGTAAACGTGGACCCAGCCTGTCAGAGAGCACTGACCGGACCTGAGACTAACTGTACCGATTCAGACCCGAAGCCGGATTCGAGTCTTGTGAATGGACCCTAGAACCAATTTGGGTCGGGTCGGGTCGCGTTGGAACCTCAGGTTGATCCGAAGACCTCTCGTAAGGGCTTTTCACTTTTTTTTTAAACACAGACAATTCCTAAAGTCCCAGATAGTTGGTGCGCTGCCGGTAAACACGCTCTGGTCGTCTATGGTTTAACTGGCAAGCAAGCAGTTTTAAGACAATCTCTGCCATTTTCTCAGGGGTTCAAATGAGGCCAGATCACGGTTTTTATACAAGAGTTAATTCGAGAGGTAGAGCCGTTTGTGCAGGTCCACATGTGACCAGGTGGACGTGCATTGACGCCATTTGGTCACGCTCTTGTACGAGCCGACATGGGTTGCGGGTGGTCGGACCACTCGCTATGCTTCTTCCTAAACCCGCGATGGCAATATACAGAGTTTGAGGAAAGGGCAAAAGACATGCCCATTGCCACACCTACAAAGTGAGTAAGAGAGTCGGCAAAATGTGTAGCGGCTATAGTGGGCAGAAGATGGCATTAGTGGTTAGCGGAGGTTCTTATATACGCAATTTGAGGGTAGCGGCTAGTGTTAATGGGTAAGGAGAAGTGTACGATCAGTTCAGGTTCTAGATAGAGCAATCAATTTAAAGCAAGAATACCAAACTCAGTTAGTAGGTTTTTTGGTTATTCAATTTAATTCAATTCAATTTTATTTGTATAGTGTCTGTTACAATGTCAATTGTCTCTAGGCGCTTTACAGAGACCCCTGACCCCTGAGCAAATATCATTAACTAAAATTATAATATAAATCCCAATCAAGGATAATGAGAAGTAAAAAACTCCCACAGAGGGAGAAAAAAAAACACAGATGCACAGAGAAGAGGATGTAATTACCCTCTTGCTTAACACAAGGGTTGATGGCAAAATAAACCAATACCCAAATTGTTGGAGTATCCCTTTAAGTGAAATCTGGCCTGAGGAAACAGATTTGTTAATCAAGAATGCAGAGCTGAAGATTTCTCTGTGCCAGTCTGTGGACCTCTTACTGATGGCATGCAAAAGCAACCCCAGCCCCGCCTCCACTTTACCACTGTGGCTGCAAATAACAATTTTGGTCTTTGTCCTTACGCCCATTAAGCCTTTATGACTTTAGTAAAATGTCTGGCTGAAAAAGAAGGAAGCTTTTGGGGGAAAAAAATCGTGCAGTGACTGACTGCATTTTTGAGTGAGGCTTTTTCATTGCTGCGTCAGGATGTGTGAAAAATCAGCATGTAAAAGCCTTAGTTGTATTATTTAAACTTTGCATTTCCAAGACTTTCATTTCCTTTTTCAGCCATTCCAGGAGCTTCCTGACAAACTCGCAGTGGTTTGTAATAGATTTACAACACATCCTTTTACTTCCTTGACTCTTCTTCACTGTAAAAAATGCTTCCATATGTGTACATATGCCCGACTGTTACTGGAACGTCAAAAAAGCAGAACTGTATAGTCTTGCAGCACATGGAATTGTGTAACATAACAGACCACTGTTAACCAACCCAAGCAGCATGTTGTGGAATCACGTTCTTTCATCACTTGAGGCTTTCTCTAGTGTGTGGTAGGGCAGATCGATTATGGAAAAAAAAAATGATAATCACAAACTTTTTGGTCAATATTGAAATCATGATTATTTAAAACATTCGTCCACTGACTTTTGAAGCACATTGCATTGGCAAGAAACACCAGCATATCTTTGGTATCACTTAAATAAATAACGTTATGTGGCACACAGAGGAAGAAATTGCTCTCCAAAGGCTAAGAGGAGACTATCCCTGCATATATGTGTCATTCAGAACACAAGACAGAATATGTGGTAAAATAATTTTTTTTCAATATTTTTTGTGATTGCCAGAAGCTAAAATTGAAGCCCGAAAAAATGCCTGGTTTTTAATATTTCAATTTTAGACTTGGATCAAAAATACGAAATTAAAAAATGGGCCACGGGACTGAATTTGTTTTTAATATTTAATTGTTTACATGACCCGAAATTTGGCTTTGTGTATGGCAGTTCAGGTAGCACGGCGGCTGGAATCACATACTTTAGATATTTGCAATATTGTGAAAATCTGAATCTAGATCGAACCAAAGTACTCTCCAAGTCTTTTTCTCCTCAGATCTGTCATGGTCGGGCCGCCCCCGTAGCGCAGTGGTCTTCCCCGTTCTCTCTGCCCCCCTTCCTCTCTCCACTATCAATAAAGGCCACTAGTGCCAAAAAAAATAATTAAAAAAAAGATCTGTCATGGTCTGGGGCAGCCATGGCAGCCATTTTGGGTTGTTTTTTGTTCTGTGTAAAGTTGGTGCCAATCCCTATCTTTTGTGTTACATGTTTCCTGTTTTACTTTGAAGGTCTGTCTTGTTTGCGTTGTATTCTGCTTTGCTTCCTTCCTTTTGTAATCCTGATCGTCTGCACCGTCCCTTGTTTGTCCCTCTGTCTATTTAAGTCTTGTCATCTCCCCTGTCTGTGCTGGTCCATCTTTTCATGCTCCGTGAGTCTCCTTCTCATGCCCTGTCCATTTCTCCTCGTGCCCTCTGAGTGTTTTTTCTGTTTTTTTTTTTTACCCCTGGATTCTTGTTTTGATTACTTTGGTGGTTTTTTGGTTTGTTTTGGACTTTGTGGTTATTTTTCCCCGTTTGGATTACTTTTGTGGATTTTGGTTTAGTCTGGATATTTTTTTTGTTTTTGAAAATAAATTTCCTTTTTTTTTTTAGTACTCCTACGCCTGGGTCCTCCATTTTCTGCCTCAAAACCTGAAAAGATAATGATGAGCACAGAATCTTATGACGCTCATTTCCGAGCAGTGCAGGATACCCAACTGCTGCAACGTGCAGGAAATTTCAGCATGTGTCAAACCGCTGTTGAATAAGTCTTTGGTCGAACTACCATATTGGCCCGAATATAGGACGATATTTTAATCCAGAAGTCATATTCTCAAAAATGGGGGTTGATTTATAATCGAGGACTAGACTTTTCTGTTGTCATTACACATCTGTGCCGCTAGACGGAGCCGCACTGAAGTAACAAGTAAGCGAGTAGCACGACAGTAAATGCATGGAACAGGATCTGATATAAAATGGAGGAATGACGCGATCATCTTGAAAGTTTTGTTGGAGTGCATATTTTTTTTTCCAGACAGAATTGGTAATATTGCTACCTGAGTTGCTACCCGAACTGTAAAGTACATGGATTTTTACCACTCTCTATGTCTGTTTTAGCTTTTCCATGTTTACCTGCCAATCCTCTTCCGGTTCCGCAGCAGCCAGTAACAGACTTTTCAAAACAAAAGCATTTGAGCAACATGCGTTAACACGCAATAAAATAAATGTCTGCGTTTAATAAATTAATGAGTTAATGCGATAATAACAGGTTAAGCCGTAATATTGATGTTACCATAATAAGAAACATGCCTCCATACTAACAATGAAGTCACTTAGTCAAGTGTTCTTAGTTATTTTGGTGTAGTAGTGGTAATAAACTCGTCTCCAAATGTTTAATTAGTAACAATAACATAAAGAATGTTAAACAAATATAAGTGTATATATTCATAAATTTGTATGCTTATTCATATGTGGTGATATATAAACCACATACAAACGTATACACGTATTCGCACATGTACACACTTCATCCACATGTGCTAGCACAAAACATAGACGTGTCCACAGAAGTCCCTATACATACACCTATACATGCACATATGCACGCACATGTCGATGCCCATATACACTCACCCGTATTTACACATGCAAACACATGGGGACACCTTTACAGATACAGAGATATGTGTAACCATAAACACATATAATTACCCATGTGTACATTTTCTAACTTTATCATCGATACCATGAAGCATCATGTAATATATAATATGAAAGATGGAGAATTTTTATTGTTAGCAATGTTTAAGCATGAATACAAATATGCTTTTATATACTGTGAAACATGCAGTCAAGGCAAGACGCTGAGGCACTCAGTCACGGTCAACACGCCAGAGCGTGGTTTTAATTAAACAGGATTTTAAAGAAACAAACTCAAAATATTCCACAAAGGACTTCCAGCAGGCTCCTTATGCCTATAAGGAGAAGAGGAGATTTCCGATTAGTCTCTCAGAAAAACCAAAACAAACAATGCTCTGCTGATGGAATTGTAGTGGAGCAACACTTACCGCCCGACGGCGAGTAGTTCCTCCTGCAGGAGTCAGCCACACAGTGGGGATGAGACCGTTGGTTTATATAACCAACCCTGGTGATTGTTGACCTGCATCAGCTGTGTTCTGCACAGGTGGCAACACTTCCAGCTGATGAAGGATGAAATTGGGGATGTATTTCCCCTCTATGACCAGGCCAAGCGGGGGTCGCTGTTTCCCACTGTGCTGGCTGGCCCTCTGCCTACTCTTACCTGGTCAGGGGCAGAGTGATGCTCCACAATACCTAAACACAAAATTTTACAAAAATGTACATATGCATTCCGAATTCTATGCATGCATGCCACATCTGTATAAACAAGCATACACATATATAGATAAATACCCCTATTGTGATTATTGGTCTATCAATGTTGGTAAAGAAAGGTATTTTTGGACTGCGGTTAATGATAACCAGAATAAGAATTACTACACTAAAAATACCTATTACTACTATTATTAAAAGTGACCAAAGTACCGAAGAAATTGTCACCACTATTATCATCACCATCATCATTGGACATTTTGAAGGACAAAATAGAATATCCTCAATACATGTGATGTGTCACTTTTGACAGTCTGCTGTCTCAAGTTCCATATAAAATATGGAATTAATTAAACACACATGTACAGTTTTGTTTTCACACATTTTTTCCTGTAACATTAAATTAAATAGTTAGGCTGGGCCATAATGCACTGAAGAGAACAGTCTCTTTAGTGCAGCTGCAGCTGTGTCAGGATCAGTGCTCCATTCACTGAATGTACTAAAACAGAATACAGCTGAAAGTTTTTATAACCAACAGTGAACCTGAGTCTTGAGTGATAATCTGTGGATTAAACTTCCAGAATCAGGCTAAGCAAATTCAAGAGCAATGCCGAACAAAAGTAGAATGTCAGCGCTTAAGTCAATATTCTTTCACGCCCCTCCTTAAGCTCTTTCCATTAAAGCATAGTCCATATTGGGGCCATAAAAGAGGGATGATTCATTGAAAAACGGAAGCAGACCCAACCATGATGTCATCTATAGTGTGTTTTTTTTCCAAACCACAGAGGAGAGTTTACCCAATACTCATGAATGCCATTGAAATCCTTGAAAAATAAGCTATAAACCAAACTTTAAATTTGAACAGGCTTCCTTAAGAGTGGGCATGATTTAATCCTGTAGCCTATTAAAAGATTTAAAAAAAAATGTTATAATTTATGATTTAATGAATGTTTTCCAGTCCATCTTAAAATGACAAAGGTATGCATACTGCGCAACCTGAAATCAGTTAGTAGTTTGACCAGTCACCAATTAGGACACAAGGCCTAGATGTCCATTAAAATGATTGGAATACTGGAGGTGTTATACCGTTGATCAATGTTTAATTCAGATTCAATTATAAAACACCCACGGAATGTGGAAGCAAAGATATCAAAGGTGAAGGCATAGAGGAAAACTAATTTTAACGGCAAAGAGTTGGACATGAACCCGAGCCACAGCCAGACTCAGAATCCGAACTTGGACCACCACCAGATCCCTTGCCAGAACCACGTACCTGCCACTGGTCTGGATTGGGGAACCAAAATGGCTGAGGAGGGATCCAAGAGACAGCAGCAGGAGCAGTTCTGGCAGTTGGTGACTGAGACCTTCACCAGTGTGGACAATTCCAATTCTCAAATTCTATTTTAATTTTTTTTAATTTTTGGTGTTTTTCAGTTTTTAGTTTTTGAGAATTACGTTTTAAGCATTTTATGCAAAATTAACCCCAAGACAGTAAAATTATGAAATATAGACAATTTATGCAATTATAACTGTAAACTTTAATGTTTTCATACTTTTAAACATATTGGGCCCAATCTTCTGCCAAATCTCTTAAATCCGCTATTAAGGGATAGTGGGTAGCGGGCGAAGCATTCTCCGCAATCTTCCATCTCCCTAAGCCCGCTATCTTACCTGCGCTAACTGCTATATTATGCATGGGAGTAGTTAGGGCATTCCACCTGTTAAGCCAATCAGTGCGTCAGTAGCCATTGTCTTTAAGAGCAGGTTGCGCAACCCGCTACCTGCAAACCGCTATGGACCGTCTTTTAATCCAGATCAGAGCAGCTCTCATGCGCAGCTCGTCTGGGACTCTGCTGTAGAGCTTCCTGCTCTGCACTGATATATACACTTAAATATTTTTACACAGACAATTCCTATCGGCTACTTGAAAGTCCCAGATAGTTGGTGCGCTCCCGGTAAACACGGCCAGGCAGAGCCACGGGAACAAATTCTCAGCAGGGGATGCTGGGAGTCTGAGACAGCTGTGTGTCTTGGCGCAGCTGATGTGCTTTCTACCACTGAGTGCATCTCGGGTGCTCCGAGCACAAAAACAGGGCCAGTGCATGTAGGGATACGCGCACAGTACAAGAAACTCCACAGCAGTGTTCTGGAAAACCTTATCTGTCAGTTACAGAACCGATTTAAAGATCACGAACAATTAATGTTCCTGTCCCTCCTCAACCACCAGCAGTTTCAGACATATCGGAAATAAATTCCCGCATCCAACCATTTCCAGCTTGACACCAGAGCCACGGAGCTCTATTTGATGATCTGACCTGTTTAAAAACAGAAGTGGCTGTGATGTCGGCCATGACTGACTATGAGGGGAAATGTCCCAAAGATCTCCTTGGTTTCTTCCACAGCAGACATCTAAATGAGATCATGCCACAGCTGTACAGACTGACGTGTCTGGCCGTGACTATTCCCACATCCACCACAACTGCTGACCAGACATCCTCTGACCTCAAGAGAATAAAAACGTATTGTCAAGTGACCCGGAGAAAGTTGGAATCATCTCAGCTCTTTTGAAGAGATTTTTTATAATCTGATTATGTTCTTGTTGAAACCAATTATGAATTGATGTGTGACCAAACAAAAGGGTTAAGTAAAATTTTGGGTAGTTATGTACGCCTCTGCAGATGTGGATAAGCCAATCATGAATCGTTATGTGAGTTTTGGGAAATTATGTACGCCTATGCAGATGTGAGTCAACCAATCAAGAGTTGTGGATTCTGAGGAAGACCGAACAAGGACGTCTTGGGGCTGAGGCAGGCTGGTTGAGAGAGGGCATAAAGATTGAGGAGAAGAATTCGGGGTTCTTCCGTGGGGCGTCTTCGAAGAAGCAGGACCGGCTTGGGACCAAAGAGAACCAACCAACCATCTGAGGGAAATATCCGAAGGATTTATTCTTCAAGAACAAAGAAGACGCAAGAACGGATTAACCATTTTTCCAACTCTTGAGGAATATATTTGGAGCCTTTTTGAATTTTGCCCTAGCCTCGGAAAGCGCAAACTGGCCATTTGCCTATCCCCAACCGTCCTTGGATCAACCAGATTAATCAATTCAAATGAATGGAAATGGAATTACAAGCCACAGCTCACCCCAAACCAACCTGGATCAATTCAAATGAATTAAATTGGAATTGCAAGCCACAGCTAGCCCCAAACCAACCTGGATCAACACAGAAGAAGGGAGTTGTCAGCCATAGCTTTATTTTAGAATAGAATTAAAGTTTGTCTTTCCATTTTCCAATCAGTATTTCCAATTTCCAATCCAATCAGTATTTAATCAATGTATAACCAATGATTGCTGTTACTTAAACCTGCTAACCTGCTTAATAAATATATAAAATTATCATAAGATGTTGTAGTGGAAATTGAATTTGTCCCCACAATTGTGAAGATTTGGGTATGTCTCTGCACTAACAACACAGGTTCTTACAAGTTACTCTAGCCCAATATTGTCACATATCCTTGGGGCTTGCTGTCCAAGCCACTAAAACTTAACCTAGTCAGTAACAAGAGCCCAGATCATAAGAGGAGAGCTGCAGTTTAACAAATGTGACCAATAGCTGGACTTTGAGCCACCAGGCTATTCCTCTTAGGTCAGTTATTGGTGTAAGCAGGGTCGGCATTTGGATGAAAGTATGCAGTGAGAGCTAGGTGTATCTTCTCGACACCAGCTTAAATAAGTTGAAGGAAATCTAGTGAGGTGAACCCCCCTAGGCCGCAACTTCTGACCCGATAAGATGGAGAGCTGGTCCCGGTGCCAGACTCTGCTAGTCAGAGGCTGAACTGCACCTGGGGGATCTGACAGTATGCAACGTAAAACATAATCGAGAGGTAGAGCCGTTTGTACACGTCCACGTGACCAGGTGGACGCACATTTATGCCATTTGGACGCGCTCTTTTTTTCGCGCCGACATGGGGGTTGCGCTTTCCGCAAACTCGGTATCTTGCAATCGTGGGTTTAGGGTAGCGGGTGGTCTGCCCACCCGCTACCCTAAACCTGCTGAAACAGCTGTTTGAACAGGTCAGTGCAATTGCAATTTAATGTTGTCATTTTGTCCAAAGCACCATCTGTTTTTTTTTTTTTTCAGCAATTTTCAAAGCAGAATTATGTACCTATACATCCCTGTACATACCTATACAAAATACGTTTTAATACATAAGGAAATACATTTTTGCATTATTAAACTGGAGATTTTCTGAGAGAGCACTTTTTTGAAAGCATTTCCATATAATATGAACATGTTTCAACACATGCTCCTCTTTATTCTCATAGGGGATATCATATTCAACGCACGATATCCAGAATTGCCTCCTGACTTTATTTTTGGAGAAGATGCTGAATTTCTCCCTGACCCCTCAGAGCTGCCCGTGAGTACCTTTGAAAAACACAGACTCCTTTACAGTGTATATTTGTTACTCTGGTGTACATGATTTAACAGGATTTATTTTTGTTTTTAATAACTTATTTAAGCCAGGTTGCCAAAAAATAATAATGTACACCTTCATGCACCTTTTCTAAATGCAAACTGGGCACGCACTGTGGGTGTTTGTTTTTTCATACCATAAACACTATTTTGACTAGTTGTCTATCTGTTAATCTGATAATTCCTGTAACTCTGTGATTCACTAGAAAGATAGCCAAAACACAGTAAATGGGTTGTGTAATAAGTTTATGTTTGAGATTCCAGTTCACAGGTGGGGGAGGTTCAGGCTATATCCTTTTAATGAAAAGGACAGAACCTTTGAAGATATGGAGCCCCGTTTGGGTCATAATTCAAAGAATAAATGAGTCTATTATTATGAAGTATAGGCGTTTATTATTATGAAATATTCTCATTATTATGATAATGGTTTTGTTTTTCATAAGAATGAGCTTTTACATAATAATGGCTTTGTTTTTCATAAGAATGATTTGTGTGTCAATCACAGCAGAGAGGGCGGAGCCATTTATGTGATTGGCTGCTCTTTCATTCAGGCATAAGCAACAGAACAGTGAATATCGATATTGGCATCATCAACAGTAACATTTTCAAAGGCCTCTATCTTCCCGACCATTTCGAAAACCTCGTCAAATTGGGTCAAAATAGTATCAGCTGATAAATTATCATTTTAACTAGTCGCTGTCAGAGCGTAGAATGGAGAATCAGCCAATGAGCATGCAGGTCAACCACTGGTCCCTCCCAGTGGCAAAATGTCATTATTATGTAAAAGCTCATTCTTATGAAAAAGAAGCCATTATGTAAAACCTCATTCTTAGATAAAAAAAAGACATTCTGAAATAAACTATTATGCATTAAACTAAGATTAAATAATAATAAAAATATATTCCATAATATTTACATTTTTATTTCATAATAATGGGAAATATTTCATAATAATAAACGCCTGTATTTCATAATAATAGACTCATTTATTTATTGAATTATGACCCAGACGGGGCTCCATATGAAGAAACCTTTTTGTTTAATTTGTTTTTTCCCATCTTTTATCATTTTTAATCAGAAAACAGAGTGCCAGATAGCTCATCTAGTGGAGCAGCACCCAGTGTATGGATCCACAATTTTGTTGTACTTGCTCCCATACAATGGCTTAAAGCCTGTCCTGTCCTGTTCTACAGGTGCTGGTCAACGAATTAGAATAATTTGAAATAGTGCAATTATTAAATTCTTTGAATGCATTTTTTGTGCAGAAAGCAAATCAGGTGTTCACCGCACCTGTCCTACTCGTTAGAGTAATCACAGAACTCGTTACCTGTAAAAAATTTGCTCAGCTGAGCTTTCCAAAAGGCCCATTTTAGACCATAACGCTCTGGGGATGCAAGTCCGCTCGGGGTGTAGGGAAACTCTGCTTCCTCAAGAAGACTGTCAATGCTGCCGTATATCAAGATGTTCTGGAAACGTTCTTGATTCCGACTGTTGAGGAACAGTCCGTCGAAGAAGACTTCATATTTCAACAGGATCTTGCACCGGCTCATGCGGCAAAGTCGACCAAAGATTGGTTCACTAAAAAACAGCTTGAAGTTTTGGCATGGCTGGCCAACTCGCCTGACCTCAATGTCATTGAAAACCTTTGGGCCATTGTCAAGCGGAAAATTCGCGACAGAAAGCCGACTATGCTGGACCAACTGAAGCAGAACATCGCCACTGCCTGGGAAGCTGTGAGTGCGGAAACTTGCGACAAGCTGGTCAAATCAATGCCGCGGAGACTTCAGGCAGTCATACAAGCCAAGGGAGCAGCCACAAAATACTGAGAAAGTGATGATTCTAATTATAATAAAAATTATTCAAATTCAATGAAACGGTTTCTCCATTATTCTAATTCAATAAAACAACAGTGTCACAGTTAAATGGCCTAAATGGGCCTTTTGGAAAGCTCAGCTGAGCAAATTTTTTACAGGTAACGAGTTCTGTGATTACTCTAACGAGTAGGACAGGTGCGGTGAACACCTGATTTGCTTTCTGCAAAAAAAATGCATTCAAAGAATTTAATGATTGCACTATTTCAAATTATTCTAATTCGTTGACCAGCACCTGTATTCTACAGCCATCACAGGTTCAGGTACCTGCCTGTGACCCTCTGTTGCCCTGTGTTATTGTCTTTTTTTTCCTTTTCTTTCCCCCACTTTACTGTCTGTGCAGTTTTAATTATAAATGCCACTCTTGTATAAAAGCCATTTTCACATTTTACAGACATTATCAAGAAGGGCTGTATGTGAAAACACACGTCACACAAACTGTGCTTTATATGGATCAGTATGGGTACATGCATGTGTTTAAACTTCACCTTCCTATCTTAGCATTTCTTTCTCCCATGATTAACTAAATACTAAAGGAAGGTAGTGAATTTAAAATGTTGAGACTATTAGAGCATGATTACATTTTCACACATCCCAGGCAGCATCTGGAATAACCTTCCAATAAACAACATTTATTTTACCAAACAAAGCTGTTAAATACACAATGACTCATTCTGCATGTTCAGTGATTGCACAGTCATGTATTAAGTAATTAGAGTTGCTGTTTTTTGGTCGTGTTGCTTCAGATACTAATCATCAATGGTATCTGAACATGAAAGTCCTGTTTTAATAGGACGTGTTGGTTTGCACGCATATAAGATACCACAACACTGCTCAGAGATTTATAATACCCTGACAGTTTTGAAGTTACTATAGCGGCTATAATTATATTTTTCATGGTGATAGTCAAAAAGTAAAGAAGAGAAGTAGAGTTTATGATCATGTCCACCCCAGGAATCTGCAGTTGTGTGTATTGATGGCACACAGGACCTCAGTAGTGACATTTCATCTTTCAGATATTTTTCCATTATTAATGTTTGGCTTCATTCAGAATTACCTGATAGAAAAAGCTACAGTGCAATTGCACTATTTATTATTCGTGATAGATTGAATTAGTGCTGGGCGATATGGAAAAAATCGTATATCACGATAAGGACTATTTTATATCACGATAACGATATATATCACAATATACCATAATAAAGTATGTTTTCAGTTATTCTCTGAAAAGTTTGACAAAAATTTCATTGCTTACGTTTCAACTAGAGGTGTCCCGATCCGATATTCGGATCGGATCGGCCGCCGATATGAGCAAAAAATGCGGATCGGTATCGGATCGGCAAGCCCTAAAAATGCCGATCCAGACTCCCGATCCATTTTTTTTTTTCAAAGTCCGTTCCGGGTTTTCCAGCGCACCGCGCAGCGCATTATTCAGATAACCCATTCCAGGTTTTGCTCTGTGTTTCCCTAATATCCTGTCTGCATTTTCCAGCACACCTTCAGCACACGAGCATCTCCCTCCCAATCAGTGTTGCCAACTTAGCGACTTTGTCGCTACATCTAGTGACTTTCCAGACCCCCCCTAGCGATTTAATTTGTAAAAAGCGACTAGCGACAAATCTAGCGATTGGCACTCAAACCGCTAGGTTTGAAGCCATCATTTGGCTGCTGATGGCTGCTGTCTGCCTCGCGAGCCGCGCTTCTCTCTCTCTTTCTCTCTCTGTCGGGCACGGTGCGCAGCCACAAACACCCCGCCCCCCGCGCGAGACAACTCGAGCTCCTCTCCCCCCCCCCCGACCGTCCGTCCATGCAGTGTTGCCAACTTAGCAACTTTGTCGCTATATCTAGCGACTTTCCAGACCCCCCTAGCAACTTAATTTGTAAAAAGCGACTAGCGACAAATCTAGCTACTTTTTCTGGTGATTTAGCGACTCACGCGCACTCAAACCGCTAGGTTTGAAGCTATCACTTGGCTGCTGTCTGCCTCGCGAGCTGCGCTTTTCTCTCTCTCTCTCTCTCTCTCTCTCTTTGTCGGGCCCAGTGCGCAGCCACAACCACCCCGCCCCCCCGCGTGAGACAACTCGAGCTCCATCCCCCCCCCCCCCCCCCCCCCCATTTGGGACGTTTGGGAATCGTGACAAACTGCCACTGAACAGTGTCAAAGCACAGGTACTAATGCTGTTAATAGACGGTTAAACTCAGGTTGTGTTTGCTTAATACAATTAACAATATTATCTGCACTTATGGCTCATAAAGCCGTGGTTTACTGATGCCATTTCTGTTTGTTATTTATCATTTTGTCTATTTTTTGTTGATTTGTTGAATAAATAGGTCAGTTTCTCGTTACCAACCAATGTGTATTATTCAAATGCACCTAATTCAGCTGGCTAGTTATTATCAGGAGTAAAACCCTATTCAGCATGAGTCTGACAACAAAGTAAGTTGGTTAAATGACTTAAAACTTAAAACTTTAATACATGCTCAGATAGGCCGGTATCGGTATCGGCAGATATCGGCGGGGGTGCGCCCCATGGCGGGGCCCCGATGGCTGGCCTGGTTCCCCGGGGGTGGGGGGGGGGACCCTTTGCCCAAGGCCGTACTTGCCCTCCATCTTGGGTGTCTTAGGTGTGTGTGGGGGGGTGCTGGCTTGCTGCAGGCTGGTGTACGGTGGCGTGGGGGGGGGGTGCTGTGCGGCCTTCCTGGCGCAGCCCTCTGGTGCGCACTGCTTTCCCATTGTTTATCACCGCTGCTGTGCTGCGGGCGGGGGTAGTCGTTGTCTCGGCTGGCCTGGGGGGAGGTCGGGTCCCAGGCCAGCCCTCTCCTTCCCTCTCTCTGTACCGCCCATCTCCCCCCTCCCCAGGGGGAGCTCGGCTGTCCCTGGGCTGCATGGGGTGACGGCTACTAGGTCTGCATTTTCTGCGGTGCTGCTGCTGTGGGCTTTGGGCCTGGAGGGTGTTGGGGCTGGGGGGTGGGCGGGCCTCGTCACAGTTCTGGCCCTGGGGTGATCGGAGTTAGCTGGTGTTTTCTCACCCACGGGAGGACTTGAGATGGACTAAGATAAGGAGAGTTGTGATGGTAATAATGGTAACAGTTTCCTTGATACTTGGGTAACTTACATGTGAGTGTATATGGGCACGGACACATTTATTCTTTACACCCCTCCCCCAACATCCCCCCTCTACTGTCAACACAATCAATCAATAATGTTTACATCAATTCTCCATGTACAGGTCTATAGCTGGTAGAAGGTGTTTATCCAGTTTTCTTGTTAGTAGTTTCTGCTACTTACATATTATCCTCTGAGTTTGTTTGCTGTCACAACACAGTCCACTACACAACACCCCTCACACTTCACAACCCAGCACACACCACACCCTCACTGTCGGGTCTCTTTAAATGTCTTGTCTTTAAATGTTTCACTGCTGGTGTTTTTTAGTCCTCTCGAAATCAGGATCAGGATTGACGAAATCAGGATTTAAGATGTTAATAAAGACGTTAGAATTTACTGCCAGAGAAGATTGAAGGACACATTCACCCTTCACCATCCCACAAAAAAAAGTCTGCTATAAGATTAAATTGCATATACATACTAGATGGTTTTACTAGACAATGGGACTAACCATGAATGTTAATGCAGACACACACAAAAAAAACAAGAACAAAAAAATGTCTTTGATATGGAAGTGTATGACTGTGGACACCTGCACACAGCCATTGGCCTCTGGTATCTTTTAATTTCTAATTTAATTAATGTATGCAGTTTACTATTGTTCTGCTCCAAAAAACGTAATCTGCCTAAATCAGATTTAGTAGGTCAGACTTTTAAGGAAATCTTTTGCAGACTCATGAGTACTTTGTAGTTATGGATGTAGTTCTTCAGCTGCCATGTCGTCCACAGTTATTTTTGAAGCAGACCAGCTTGGTCAAGCTAAATTCCCCTGCTTGTGTCAGAGTCTGGAAGAAGAGAGGGGAGAATTGCTCACTGTCTCATAAATCCAGCTGTGCACATGAGGGGAAGTACCTCTGCTGAGCTAGTGCTTGGCAGCACGTCGCTTGTTTATTTTCTCACTTATACTCTTGCTGTGTTTTGCACTTCATGCTTTCATAATCTCTCTTTGTTCGCTGCTTTGCTTGAAAGCCTCCTCTCCCTCTCTCCCCTCCTTTTTCCTGTAGATTTTCAGTAAGGACATCCCCTTCTCACTTCTAACGTGGAAAAAAAAAAGATTCAAAATAATTCCTTAAGTTTCCCACACATCCCCCTCTGAGATATTTACCATCATCACTGGCTGTGTGAATCTAGAGCAATCTTAAACAAAGTGGATCACTTGTCTCGACAAGATAAATTTGAGACTTTCACAACATATTTATTTAAATGAAATCAAAAGTGATAAGCACTGGTAAAATGGTTTAGTATGCATCTGAATGATCCCTAACCCACAAGAAGGAGAACTCATGAGCAGTATGTTTCTGACCCTTTTCTATCCAGAGGGGGTAAACATTAGGCTAATTTTAGGTCCTCTGTCAGTGCTCGGTGGAATTCTTGATGTTTCAGCAACACCGTGTTCTTGTTTAGAGCCAGCCAAGGGTATCATTAGCTTCTCTGTTTAGGCTTGTGTTTTTCCCTGCTGTCACCAGCCCATGAGAAGGTTTGTTATCCGTGTTTCTGTTTAGACAGAGAAATGTATTGTTGGTACAAAAAAAAAAAAAAAAAAGGCAGGACTAAAATGTGATGTGTATGAAACGGATGGCCAGTATAGTTTAGTTTAGCATGGCATCAGCGTTTGAAGTTGGTCAGTAAATAGTCATGTTTGCCATCATTTCCCAAGCACATACTCCACATTTGGCATGATTCCATCAATACCTTTTGTGTATTTTGTGGAAGTGTACTAGGGAATGTTCTAGAAACTTAAAAAAAAAAAAAAAAAAAAAAAAGAGAAAGAGCTGATGCTCTTAAAGTGGAATGGAAATGAATTTTACAAGTAAGTAACCCAATGGGATAATTCATGTCGTGTGAAGTGGTTATGTTGATCCACGGCGCAAAATTATGCAGTTTCACAATAAAGACTTAAAAATATTGTATAATTATTCAAAAAAATTCAAATTCAAAAATACTTTATTAATCCCCCAATGGGGAAATTCAAGTTTCAGTACATCAGTCTGGTGTACTAGAGGAGCTGCTAGCGTCCAGCGCTCCTTTTCATGCCAGGTCCCCTGGTCCGAGTGCTAACTCCAGTTAACAGCCGTTAACAGCCGTTAAAACAGTTAACAGCTGTTAGAACCAGTATATCTCCATAATGATGACAAGTGAGATATCTCCAGGTCAGAGGAGGAAACACCGATGAACCAGACCGTCTCCCCTGGGAAGACTGAGCTGCATTCAGTCTGGCGAGCGACGGAGCCGACCGTCCCAGAGCCCGGTTCATCATGCGGACCGGACCAGGCCGTTGTCGTCTCCCCCGGCGGTGCTGGGCCCCACCAGGTCACCAGACGGCCCCTGCCAGGTCAGCTGACCCATCCAGCGTGTAGACTGCTGGACGGGGGCAGCATGCCGCCGCTGCTACCTCGGGGGCTCCCGTCCCGGCTCCGTGACGCTGCAGCCCGGATCCAGTGGCGGTGGTTGCCACGGGTAGCAGTTCAGGATTAGCTTCCCCGAACCAGCCTCCAGCAACACCGTCCATGTCCGCGGCGGCAGGTCTCCACCAGCCACAAGAGGACTGATCCGCCCCCTGCAGGCAGTATGTAGACATCCGACCGCAGATCACCGCAAACTGGGCACAAACTGTAGCGTCCAGCGTCGCAGGGATAAGTCCCCGGAACAGCAGCGAGTAGCCTCCATGCCAGGCGTCGTCCGGGCAACGACGTTTGCATTTCCTTTTCTCTGTTCATTACATACATATAAAGGACAGAGTAATGTGACACACAGGTTTGTTTAGAGAGCTTTTCAAGCCTCTTTTTGCTTTAACTGTGCCATGTTGCAAAGAGATGGAACCAGCAGCACTGAGAAGCCAACTGGACATCCACCGGTTAGCTGTTTTAGCTTGGCTTGCTTAGCTTTTATTAACCCATGGTGATATTTCATATTACTTTCTATTCATTTTGTCTGAACCAGGCAGCAGCCGTCCCACTTCTGGGTTGAAGCCCAACCAGAAAGTAGATTTTGTTGCAGTTCCTCAACTGACCACTAGGTGCTGGCTCCAAAACAGCAAATTCCCATTGACCCCATAATAAAATGGTCAACTTTGCAGCAGAATTAAACATATTTAAAGTCTTTTATTTTAAAGACAATATGTTTTATTGTGGTTGTATGTTGTATCGATTGTAATAACAGACCACTCTAAGGTGCTTTGATTTACAGGAAAATTGTCTCTAATGAAAGTTGACACTCCTAACAGACCTAGGGTTGATTTAATTCTGTAATGTGCCAGTTACAATGCTTTAATTAGTTGCTTTTTCTTGCAAGCCTGTTGTGTCATGTTCATAAGTACTAAGTTAGTGTTAGTCAGTATTGTCTTTTAAGTTAGGCAAGATGAAATTATTCACAATATCTTAACATAACTTTTATGTTTTCATTACCTTTCATTACCTTTATGCATGGAAATATTCTAATATTTTAAAGCTGTTAATTCTCATGAACATGGTTTTATTCATTTTGTTTTAGATGCTGCTTTACTGTGCTGTACATATGTTTTGCTTACCAATTCCTTTATAATGAAGACATCTGAAACTAGAAAAGCACTCGGAGAGCGCAGACCGCCGCCAAGCACAACAATTCCCCCATAAAGCGATTTAGAGACTGCGATAATCCACGTTCTGGATCAGATCCAGACCAGCCTTTGAAATTTGATAGAGGTTCCCATTGTCAATCCCCGAGTCAAATATCATGAGTTTTGGGCAAAAATTAACTGAGATATTGCAAAACAAAATTTTCGTCCTCATTGACCGCAATGTTATCAGGTATTTGAAAGTGATCCAGAATCCAGGATTTCTTCCGGATCACATCCAAAATCAAATCAGTTCTTCCTTTTTTCTGACAACTCCTGAAAATTTCATCAAAATCCATCCATAACTTTTTGAGTTATTTTGCACACAGACAGACAGATAAACGCCAGCAAAAACACAACCTCCTTGGTGGAGGTAAAAATGGATTCATAAATAGATATTTTGTATCGGTACTTAGAATAACTTTTTTTAAGAATAAAATTAAAACAAATAAAATATTCTCTTTGATATACACTAATATTTTTCAATGGGTTCATTTTTGCATATGATAAAATTTCTGGGGGCAAAAAAAATTCTAATTATTCATCATTTGTAATGACAGTTATTCAGGATCAAGTTAAGTTATGAAATTGGACTAGAATTGTAAAAAAGTTGTAAAAAACTTGATAAAGCATTTATCAAAAAAAGAAACAAAAAATACTTTTATTATTTTACATTCTTCTTTCCTCACTGAAGTTAAAAATCAAATTATGCTGATCTCATTTCCATGTTAAATTTGCAGTCTTTGTACAAAAAAAACTGTCTTATTAATGTTAAAATGTACATTAAATTGTTTTTAAGGTTGGATGGAAACAAACTAATGTAGCTTCAGAGCTATCAGGTTAGAGCCAAGTGATGATTCATAGCCATGACTACCAGATCATAAACGGCTCAAATACTCCTGTTCATATCAATGTTATTTTTTTTTCATTCTAACTGACATTTCCTAATCAGCATCCGAAGTAGAAACTTAAACTTAAACAATATCTGATTTCTAAAGCTCAATGGGAGGAGTTTGCTGTAGTTTGTCATAATTATATGTGAAAAATTGCATTGCCTTTTCCTCTGAATACTATATAAAGCCAATTTTGCAATCACGCTGGTTAAAACAGAACACATTTAAATTAAAAAAAAGTTAATTGTGGGCTTGTCTGTGATATAATTATCACTAGATGCAGAGTTTTTTATCATTTTATTTTTGATTAATGATTAATGAGCTTCTCAAAAGTTTTGCAGTTACTTTGTTGCTGTCATAGTGTAGTGACTTAGGCCCGATCGTACACTTCCCGCTACCCACTGCCCACTAACGACTAGCCGCTACCCGCATATTGCGGGTTTAGGAACCTCCGCTAACCGCTAATGCAATCTTCCGTTCCCTAAAGCCACTACTCATTATGCCAACTCGCTTACTCACATTGTAAGTGTGGCAATGGGGCTGTCTTTTGCCCTTTCCGCAAACTCGGTATCTTGCGATCGCGGGTTGCGGGTGGTGGGTAGCGGGTGGTCAGACCACCCGCTTGGTTTAACAGGTGGAACACACGAACCACTCCTATGCATAATGTAGTGGGTAACACAGGTGGGATAGCGGGTTTAGCAAGGTGGAAGATGGCGTTCCATGCTGGGGAATGCCCCTCCCGCTACCCGCTATCCCTAAATAGAGGCTTTAGGAGATGTGGCGGAAGATTGGGCCCTTCACTGCCCAGATGCAATGAAGAACTCCTCAAACCTCTGTGATTTTTGGAAAAAAGAAAAAAAATTAAACATTCAAACCACAATGCAGAAGGGCTCAAAGAAACTTAGATACCCCAACAAGATGATCAGAGGCCACATGTCCTATAAATAAACCTTTTAGAGTAGAACAGCTGTATTAGTCTTCCCCAAATTCATTGAGGTCAATTGTGGCATTGTTGCTATATATTATCTGAAAACAGAAAGTATAGGCTAAATGGCATCCAGATTGTGGTTACTTGGCCACCAGGGCTGCTCCCCACCTCAGAGTGCTTTGAAATTCATTGTGTAAAACTTGTTTATAGCTGGTCACCCATGTCAGCCCTCACACCAGCGTCATGACTCTAATTATGTTAGTGATGATGAAAGCCTTCTTCCAGTCTAAAGATTTATTTTTGGCAAAGAGTAAGCCATTGTTCCTCTTACATGGATATGAATCTCAAATTGGCCAGTAACTGCTCATATAACTTTGATCAACACTTAACTTTTCATGTCTGGCTGAAGTAAATGTTCTATTGATGTCACTTGAGCGTTGAAAGACAGCTTATCGGTGGTTACTTTCATCATGATAAATATGTCAGGACTGTTAGATAGATGCTGACAAACAAGCTATGTTGATTTTACAACTGAAACTGAACCCTTCATGATGTGGGTGAACTGAGGGGCTTTTTTTTTGTATTTGGGGAAAATGTGTGTGCAGTATTTGTGTTTAACTGTTTGATTATTTATTTAGGTATATACAATTATATACAATTGTTCTATAGAACTTCAGTGGAGAGGGCAGTATTGTCATCAAACTTAATCTCAAAGAACTATTTGAGAACTATTTTCCAAATGGCCGCATTTTAAAGCAAGAAAAGCTGATTGTACAGTCATTTTTCCAAGATATTTATGTTAAAGCAGTTGTAAAGCCCAATATCCGCATCACAAGGAGATTTTCTTGTGGACACTTCTGAATAACCTGGGACAGCATGTTTGTAGTTCAGGCTCTTTTTTAATTTAACAGTTTAGCTTTTATCTTTTTGGTTTTTCAGACTTATGTACAGTATGCCATGGCAGTACAAGCAGAACATGAAAAATTGAGAGTCTTGTACCTAAGAATTTCACCATCAATACACTTGTGCACATGGTGTGTGACAAGAAAGAGATTTGATTTGGTTTGATCTAAACTAGGGATGCACATTTTGGATTTTTTTTATGACCGTTAACCAACGCCCTTTAACAATTAATAATTCAATTCAAAAATTCAAATTCAAAAATACTTTATTAATTCCCCAAGGGGGAAATTCAAGTTTCAGTACACCAGGAAAAATCTGGTTGTCATCTCTGTTGTCATCTCCCCCGGCGGTGCTGGGCCCCACCAGGTCACCAGATGGCCCCTGCCAGGTCAGCTGACCGCTGCTACGTCGGGGGCTCCCGTCCCAGCTCCGTGACGCTGCAGCCCGGATCCAGTGGCGGTGGTTGCCGCGGGTAGCAGTTCTGGCCCTTTTCCACTAGTACCTACTTGGCGCGGCTCGACTTGACTCGGCTCCGCTTTGGAGGTTTTCCACTAGGTCATAGTACCGGCTCGGCCCTCCTTTTTTCGTACCTACTTGGCTGGGGTTCTATCTGGGCTGAGTCGGGCCGAGAATACAACGTCACCACGCCGCGGGCCATTGATTGGCCAAAGAACAACGTCACAGATGAGCCTTAAGCGACTCCTCCACACCCGCCATATTTAAAACTAGGCAACAACAAACTCAACAGCGATTTTACTCTACCTGCAATTGTCTACTTCACAAAACGAAGAATGGCTGGCAAGTCTACTCCATGGTCGAATGACGAACGACGTCCTCCATTGTTATGGTCGCAAACGTGACCAGAGTTGCCGCATATAAAACACGTCACTGCGTTTCAGGCCACCTTACCATGAAGGCCCCACCCACATCGAGGTGGTACTGAACTACAGTGGAAAACCACTGAGGTCGAGTCGAGTCGAGCCGAGTCGAGCCGCGCCGAGTAGGTACTAATGGAAAAGGGGCATTAGCTTTCCTGAACCAGCCTCCAGCGACACCGTCCATGTCCGCTGCGGCAGGTCTCCACCAGCCGCAAGAGGACCGATCCGCCCCCCTGCAGACAGTATGTAGACACTGACTGCAGATCACCACAAACCGGGCACAAACTGGAGCGTCCAGCGTCCAGCGTCCAGCGTCGCAGGGATAAGTCCCCGGAGCAGCAGCGAGAAGCGTCCATGCCAGGCGTTGTCTAATAACCGTTAACTGATAAGTCCGGGAGGGTTGGCTGCCGCGATGTTGCACGCGTTGTCATGGACGCATGGGGACATTTCCCCGTGTATACTCTCGTGGCAATGTGTCGGCGTCAGCTTGTCGCAGAGATGCCGCTGTCACTTTTGATTTATACTAGCGCGGTCTCCGCTATGTTATTCCACGCCACAACGCAAGAGCGACAATCATGAACGAGCTAAACTTACTAAACTTATCTCTTGCATTTTTTCACTTCCTCACCGTCTCGGCCGTATCCAGACCCACATTCATCGCTATCTCCCTCCATGAATTACTAGAATATGTGCTGTCTTTGTAGTGTGGAGAACCAGAATCGTACAGATGTGGGTACTTCCTCATTTTTCCGATGATGCGCTCTTTTCTACACGGATTTAGAATTGACCAATCAGAGGCCTGTTGCACCTGTCAACACGCCCCCATGAGTTGTTTGAATTACGTAGCTCAAAAACAAAATTGACCGTATTAATCGGTTAGAGTTACTGTTATCGGTTAAACGGTTAACCATGTGATTCTCTAATCTAAACCATTCATAAAATTAACATTTGTTTTCCAGGCTAGCTCTCTGCATGTGGAACCAGAACTCGAACCTTTTCATCCTAATTCGCTACTCAATATCCTTAAGGACGTTTGTGTATACAGGAGGAGTCTGTTGATGTTGAACTCTTCGAGTCCTTTGATGTACAGCTGAACAACAGACTACTCTGGACAACGGGCACTGAAACTATACAAGGAGGAAATGAAGAGATTTTTTTTTTCTAGAAAGCCTATATCCTTCAATCTGTACCAGCCTTGCCATGAACACAGTAAGGAATAGTAGTGTGCTATGGTGTGCTGGGGTAGCAACATCATTGCGAGAGATGCAAACAGGATCAATACATTATTCATGGAAAAATCATTGGACACATCCTGGTGACATTTAAGTCAGTGAGGGACGGGAGGACACTGAGCAAACTATTCTCCATCATCGACAGTCCATGCCACCCCTTCCATGAATGCACTAATCTTCCAATAGGTTCACTCAGTTTTTTCATCATAAAGAATGCGTCATTACTACCATTCAAATAAAATATCTCCTTATTGTGTCACATTTGAACACACTATGTATCTACCACTTTCTTCCACCATGAATTTAGACAGTGATGGTTATTTTTTTTCCATTATACACCAAAACCATGGAAATTAAAATCAAATGATCAAGGTATGATCAAAGAGGTTTCACAAAAATATGCCATTTATCACTAGGAATCACTGTAAAAACTGTTGCTTAGGTCCAACTTAAAAAAAGAAATGAGGTAACATTTTCCAACAATTTTTATTAGTTTTTTTGAACTTTTGGAAAATTCAAAAATTTACATTTTACTGTGTTAATTTTTTTAGCACTGCCTTAAAGAAAAAGCCAAAAAACGGACTTAAAAACTGACTTAAAAAACAATCAGTTGTTAACTATATTATACTTAATTAAATAGTGTCAAATCTATATGTATATATAAAGAAATTGATTTGCAAAAATTCAATTAATTGATTTTAAGTTAATTTTTTTTGCATGTTTTTAAAGTCTAAATTATTTCATAAAAATTGTAAGAAATAACTGATAAAATCTTATATCTAAGAAAGGCGGGTATTTGTGTCCATCATTTTTATTTATCAAAAGCATTTTCTCCAACTTTACAGTTCTAAACTGTTTAAATACAATTTAGATACCAAATGTCATCGTTTTTCACGATTTTCGTGAAAACTGTTCAACAGAACGCCATCAAAAGTCATAGCACACCGATCCCGATTGAGCCGGTCCTTTTTTATGTATTTTTGTTGGGTTTTTCTCAAAACTGCAGGCAGTGAAAACCGTCAAAATTCTTGACGGAAACAGAAAAATAATAATAAGTAACGAGAATAAATATGTCGAATAGTAATAGGTGTGGCTCAATGCTTTGCATTGGCCACGCCTAATAATAATAATGATGATAATAATAAACATTCAAAATACAATAAGGTCCTCGTACCCTCGATGCTCGGGCCCTAAAAACAGTAGCCAAATAAAAATAATCCTACAAGATATCAATTGTGAAGTGTGTGAAAATAATTGAGAACCACTGGTATAGAGTTGCTGTTATTGCTGCTTGATTACAGTTGAGACACTTGACCATCTCCGGTATTGAATTTCAACTTGTTGGAACGTAATGAATCAACAATTCTAACCTGCCGTGCTTGAAGCTCTGTGTCATTTGCGGGTTATGCTTGAAGTGGCCGCCGATTTTGCAAGGCTTGGACAATGCTTTCTCAAATACACTATCAAAGAGGCTAACAGTATTGCTTTTTTGTAGGATGTGGCATGTGCTCAAATGACAGAAGCTGAGCAACAACTATCACTCTGCATGCACTGTTGGTCCCCACTGTTTTGATTTTTCCGTCAATTCTCTACTTACGTGCTACTGCTTGGAAGTGTTAAGCAGCAAAGTGACACTTCTATGTTTTCATTAGAGTTAGTGCACGCAACCTCAGTTTCCAAGCATTAGTGATATATGTTATGATGATGTGATATGATTGTGTTAATTCCGAGAATTAATCATACAGGAATAGGAATACAACAGAGCAGGTCAGCCCATGGGTTGCTGAGAAAAATGACCAGAGTCAAGGAAATGACACACTCCCTAACAAGTAGGGTGGGAAGGTGAAGAGCAATACTACATGTTGAATCATCTTCTTTTCACTAAGTGATGACAGAATATATTGAATATTATTTTTTTTACAAATATTTACATGATATGTACAAAGAAATGTCATATAACTCTGTTACATGCAGACCTGTTTTATATATGTATAATCACACCAGTGTGAATTATGGCATTGCAATAATTAAACCACTCCATTATAAGCCATTGAAAGGCAATGCTTTTTTTTTTTTTTTTTTTAAAGCCTGTAAGAGTAAATCAGAAAGTATAGTGGAACACTACAGTGCTTAAGATGACGAGCACACGTTCCAGCCTTGTCACAGTGACATCGCCGACATTAGATACTCCATTTTTGAGACCTATGACCGTTGACCCTTACAGATGCTTCATTAGTTTATATTACATTCATATAGAGGACGTGTTTATTCTAAGCTTACAAGTGAGGAACACTAGGGCAATGTGTGGGTTAGTATCCTTCCCAAGAACACTTTGATGCACTGCAAAAAAGGAATTTTAAGAAAGTTAAAAAAAAAAGCCTTGTATCAAGGAAATAAGTCTTTTTTTTTCCAAAAAGAAAATTAGTCTTGTCAAGCATGTTTTGCATTAGAAAAATAATCTCATTTTTAGAAAGTACATCTTACTTTGTCTTGATAAGAAGTATCACCTAATTTTGAGCTAGAATGAACCAGAAACAGAGTATGAAAATGTTTTACAACAAAACCCAATGAGGGATCAAGATTATTTGCCTTATTTTAAGAGTAAGACCAACTGTACAATTTCTCAATTTAAGAATACCATAAACAAAGGACAATAACAAGTTTTCTTTATTTTCACTGCAGGCCATCTGAACCAGGCAGAAACATGTTTCATATCTCAGATGAAAGCAGGCTGGTCTATACAGCATAAAACAATTAAACATGCTGGATGAAAACTGCATAGCTCACAAACAAAACAAAATGACCAAAAATGGCCAAAATGAAATGACCCTTGACTCATTCTGAATCACAATGTAAAGAAATGTGGTTTAAGCAGTAGGATCCTGCAGTATCAGCATTAGACTGCAAATTGATTGCTGATCTGCTGTATTATCAATCAGATTAAAGTTATTTCAATACATGGAAAGAAGAAAGAATCAAAACAAGAGCAAAAACAAAAGTCACCCGTTTAAAGTAATTTTGTCTTATTTTAACGATGTTTATTATCTATATTAATCCCCAAATTAAGGTGTTATTTCTTAAAGTTAACTACGTTAAATTCAAATTTTAAGTAAAATTATCTTAAATTAGTGTTTTTTTGTTTTTTTTTTCCATTGCTTGTTCGAGAAGAACTTGCATGAATTTAAGATTTTCTTTCTAGTTTTAAGCCCCATTTTAGTTGTTTAGAGGCAAGAACTTTATGCTTATTTTAAGATTTCTTGTCAAGTAAAAAAAGCTTACCCCATTGGCAGATTTTTTGCTTGATACAAGATAATTTCATTGAATTTAAGAATATTTTGCTTCTTTCTAGTAGAGCTGTTTTTGCAGTGTATCAGGACTGGCAGAGTTTCTCTGCGTTGCTCAACATAAAATACACCCTTTATCTACTTTAACCTACAGTTAGATAGGAATAAATAGCCAGTATATAAGAACAGTTATCACTAATTGCACCTCTGCCCCTCTCTCCTTTTTTTTTTTTTTTTTTTTTAAACTCACCCAGTATTACCATTTGTCTGCTTCTCTGTCCCTTTGTGTGTAATCTATCATTTCTCTGGTCTAGACTTGCCCAGCGATGCATGCAGACAGTTAAAATTTTGGGAGTTCCCCAGCATTTCATTTGTAATGGCTTCTGCATGAGACCTGAGTTTAACTTTGATGGCCTCTCTGCACACAGCTTCAACATGTTTCCACTTATCCGTTCTAAAGTAGTCAAATGGGAGAGGAGAGACACAAGGGAAGTTCAAGATGTTATTGCGGTCTATGTATCTGGACAATCTAGCTATTTTAGTTTGTGCATGCACGTTTAATTTTAAACCACTGATAAACTCAAGGCACCCTATGTGCAGAGACTTACTGTTGTTGTACAGCCAGCACAGGTACGAATCCTGGATTGTGACCTTTTACAGCATGTGTTTCCCCTCTCTGTGCCCTGCTTTCCTGTCTGTATGATTTTAGTAATAATGGCCATTAATGCCACAAAATCTCTTTTAAAAAGTACTAAGAGAATTATGTCCCTCCCCAAAATGAAGATCTTTTACAACAGAGTATTGTAATGTGAATATCACAATAACTCCCAAAATGAACATGGGGTGCAAAGCCATGCTATTCATTATCACATCAAAGAAAAGGAGAAATTCCCAGCTTCATGTCACCCCAGTTGATCCTAAATGCCAGGCACTGGTGAGTGCTTCCTATCTGCAGCACCAGCTCGTCCCCTGTTTCTGTTTTAACAAAGAGCCTCAGATGACCCATTAAGCAAGATTATGTCAATGTGGACAAAGTGTACCAACTGCTGCTCCTGCTTCCTTCCTGCTTTGGGGAATAATGTGTTCCACCTTTTATTTGAGTTTATTAATGGCAGGACTCACTGACAGGTCTGGAAATGCTTTTAAAGGGTAGTTGTTGTTCTTTTTTTCTTTTTTTTTGCTCTCAGAGATGGTTGATAGAAAGGATCCAGCATTTTCTAAATACTAACTGATTGATGAAGAAATAAGACACAAATGCAAAGGACATGAAGGGACTATTTTGTCACCCTTCATGGTGGATTGATACTGGGCTGTACCTCAGTCAAACCCTGAGTTAAAGTAGTTAGAAAAGTGCTATTTCTGACAACAAGTTGTGCTGTGTTGGACACAAGCCTCAGAGATCATGGTGAAAAACACTAGACTGAGAATGCCAAGTGTCTTAAACACATGACAAGAGCAATTTAGCATGATCTTACACTTGGCACTCTCTGGGGGCGAAACAGGGTGTGAGCCCACTCTTGAATTAGAGACTAACAGAGATTAATTTAATACTTGGGAGTTTTTAATGCCTTTCACTTTCAAGTCTACAGCGATTTATCGGATCAGGCTGCCAGCATCTATAAAAATCACATTTAAGACGTAAAAACAAATACCTTCTCTTGCCCTATATAATTATCTTGCAATTTCAGATGCCAGTCTTTCTCTTGGCCTTAGATGAATTTTGGATTGAAGATGATAGAGACGGATGGCACAAGAAGACATAATTCTGTCAACTTGGTTCTATTCAGGGCGAAAATTCCCAATTTAGGTGTGCATTTTGTTCTTAAAGGAAAACATTGAGTTGAGTTGTTCCTTTAACACATGTACACACACACACACACACACACACACACACACATATGTGTATATATATATATATATATATAATATATATATATTAGGTCTGGGCAACGATTAAAAATTTTAATCGTGATTAATCGCATTATTTCCCTGATTAATCACGATTAATCGTATTGTATACGCAAAATCAAATAGTGTAAAGGTCACTTTTATTTAAATGTTCTGCTGCCATATAAACTAAAGCGCCATAACATTTGTTGTTCAAACACTTTTAACATTGGCACTTGTCAGTAACGCATATTTAGTGTAAATCTCATCTTAAAAAAATGTAAAATAAAATAAAGCTTATTGCCACTGCCAGGACATTAATGTCATCCTTTTTTTTTTTTTTATAAAAAAAACGAAAAAAGAGTCTACAAATAAAATCCAACAAAATGATTGTGTCTCAGCACAATCAGAGCATTAAAACAGGTAATTTCTGAGGTAACAGCAGAAACCTTTAACGGGGAGTTCAACTTGTCAGTTGTTACAAATAACCTTGTTTCTGTTAAATCTTCCGTCTGGGAGAACTTTAAAATGAAAATGCCCATGTTAAAGTTCAGTAACTTCATCAATCCGTGTATCATTCATTTTTCCCATTTGCAATTGTCAATCAAAAATACAAAAAAAATTTAAAGTGATTAGGGATGCACATGGTTAACCGTTTAACCGTTAACCGATAACAGTAACTAACCGATTAATACTAACGGTCTAGTTTTTTTTAAGCTACGTAATTCAATCAACTCATGGGGCGTGTCGACAGGTGCAACACATGCCATCACATGCATCCCATCACAGCCCACTTTACAGCGAAGAAGAAGAGAGCAAAAAGGAGTTCTGTGCAGCAGAGACCTGCACAGGTTCTGGTACCCGCGGGTGAACCGTTACATTCTATACAACGGGTGAAACATTTTAGCCCCCCAACACAGCGGCGAAATTTGTTTATGCTATTTTTGATCATCATTAGGGGCCTCTCTGGGCCCCCCTCAATCATGGGCCCCTATAATCCGTATCCTTTACCCCCCCTTTTCGGCGCCCCAGGCGGGTTTACAAAATGTGCCAGCAAAAATAAATATTACTTAAATATAAAAGCCTATGTTGTTGTGAATTGTTAACAGCCTTTAAAAAGTAAAACCCTCTTTAAAAAGCAAAATCGGATTTTTTTTTTTTTTTTTGTCTGTAAACTGCTTGCGCGTGCCCAGGAAACTTTGCAACTTTTGTTTTCACGTCACGCAATGCCCTGCAGTGTTGTTCAAAATGACTACGGAAGAGCTGAAAAAGAAGTTGGTTAATGGACAGTACAAAGTTGTTGCCAATACCTCCACGAAACTAAAATCAGACGTTTGGAAGTATTTTGGATGTGTGTCAGATAGTGAGAACAACATTGTTGAAGGCTTCACTGCCTGTAAGAAATGCCTTAAAGTGTTTGTGCGCGACAGCCGAAAGTGTGGGACATCCTCTCTCCAGAAGCATGCCGACACCTGTGCTAGCTTTGAAAACCCATCCAAGTCTGTCCTTGAACATTTTGTTAAGAAGACGGCATTACTGCAGGTGCCTCGCAAAGAAGACAAAGACGCTATAACCGAACTGTGCGTGAATTTTGTGTGCAACGATATTCGACCCTTTGAAACTGTACATGGCGAGGGCTTTTTTGCGTTAGCACAGGGGCTTATTGATGTTGGTGCACGAGCTGGCCGTGTTGATGCTAACCAACGGCTGCCTGACCCCACCACCGTTTCCCGTGGAGTGACCAGATATGCGGAGGAGATTCGTCAGCAAACTATTCCGGAACTCAAAATGCAACTGTCAGAGCATAACGGTGCCGTTACTTTAGAAATGTGGACGGATGACTACAGAAAAACTGGCTACCTCTGCGTCCACCTGTAGGAATTCCTGTCGATTGAGTGATCGCATCTAAATGGCCTGTACAGGTAGGCAGATGTATCTTTACTTTTGCGCAGGGTAGCCCATGTTATTTTTAGTTCGTATGTGTGCACGGCACGGCTATCCCCAAATTCAGAGATGACTGTGATATTGCCTACATTTTTTTTTCTATGTTAAGGCAACGTGTAGGCCACTGAATTATTTCACTTGCCTAGTGTTGCGGCAATAAACGTCTGCATTTCATTTTGGCTCTGATTTAGTTTAACTCGGGTACGATTCGGGTTACGGGTCTATTTATAGCAGTTCGGGTCAGGTGGATCGGAATGGTGGGACGTTTGTGTGTCGGAATAGCGGTATTTCGGGATTGTGATGTGTCTAAATGGTGGTGTGTCGGAATAGCAGCATGGAAGGGCATTTAAATCTTATTGATTAACGGTTATTAATTGTTAAAGGCTGTCGGTAAACGGTTATAAAAAAAAATCCAAAATGTGCATCCCTAAAAGTGACATTTTATTATGTTTTTCATTTCTTAATCTAACAAAAAAAAAAACACTTTTTTTTTTTTTTTTTAAATATTTCAATTTTAGACTTAGAACTGAATTTGTTTTATAATTGAGGACTGGACTTTCTGTTGTCATTACACATCTGTGCCACTAGATGGAGCCGCCCTGCAGTAACCAGCTAGAGAACAGCAGGACAGTGAACACATGGAGCAGATCTGATGGAACATGGAGGAATGACGTGAAAATTTTGTTGCTGTCAGAATTTTTTTTTTTTTTTTAGACAGAATTGTTAATATTGCTACCTAAATTGCTACCTGAACTGTAAAGTTCACAGATTTTTTACCCTTCTCGATGTCAGTTTTAGCTTTTCCTTATGTTTACCTGCTAATTCTCTTCCGGTTCCTCAGCAACCAGTAAGAGACTTTTCAAAACAAAAGCATGTGAGCAACATGCATTAACGCTCAATAAAATAAATGTCGGCGTTAATAAATTAACGAGTTAACGCGATAACGCGTTAACTTGCCCAACCCTAATATATATGTGTGTGTATATATATATATATATATATATCTATATATATATATATATATATATATATATATATATATATGTTAGAGATCGACCGATTATCGGTCGGGCTGATTATCGGCCTTTTTTTTTTACCCGACCGGCCGATATGAAGAAATCAATTTAAAACTGGGTTATTTGGGCTCAGATGCAGCTGTGCCTCTCTCTCCTGCCTGCTGTCTCCTGCACCCCGTCCATTCAAATTCCAAATACTTTATTAATCCCCCAAGGGGGAAATTCAAGTTTCAGTACACCAAGAAAAGTCTGGTTAACAGGTTAACAACCGTTAGAACCAGTATATCTCCATAATGATGACAAGTGAGATATCTCTAGGTCAGAGGAGGAAACACCGATGAACCAAACTGTCTCCTCTGGGAAGACCGAGCTCCATTCAGTCCGGCGAGCGACGGAGCCGACCGTCCCAGAGCCCAGTTCATCACGCGGACCGGACCAGGCCGTTGTCGTCTCCCCTGGCGGTGCTGGGCCCCACCAGGTCACCAGATGGCCTCTGCCAGGTCAGCTGACCCATCCGGCGTGTAGACTGGCTACGTCAGAGGCTCCCGTCCCGACTCCGTGACGCTGCAGCCCGGATCCAGTGGCGGTGGTTGCCGCAGGTAGCAGTTCAGGACTACTTAGCTTTCCCGAACCGGCCTCCAGCGACACCGTCCATGTCCGCGGCAGCAGGTCTCCACCAGCCGCAAGAGGACCGATCCGCCCCCTGCAGACAGTATGTAGACATCCGACCGCAGATCACCACAAACCGGGCACAAACTGGAGCGTCCAGCGTCCAGCATCGCAGGGATAAGTCCCGGAGGAGCAGCAAGTAGCCTCCATGCCAGGCGTCGTCCGGGCAATGAGCAGCAGAGGTGGAGCCTCCGAAGAAGAAGCTGTCATCACACACTGGAGAGTGAGTGGAAAAGTTTTCTTGTGTGAGAAGCTCCGGACAGAAAACACCTGTCAAAGGTAAATGCAGAAAGCTCTTCTGAAACTGTAATAAACATCCCAGTATTCTGCATCTCACAACTACTACTAACGTTACAGTGAGCAGCATATAGAGCAGAGTAAACCTTAGCGGCAGCTCTGCTAACTCGTATTACGTCCCAACATGTCTGTGATTTATTTAAAACTGCTGATAATATCAACATGGAAACAGTCCATGATAAAAAAAAAAACAAAAAACAAAAACGTGTGTGTGATTAAGAGGGAGTGCATAAAAACTCAGTTCACTTGTTTTAGTGTTAAAGGTATTGTGGGAGATCTTTGAAAAAATGGTTCCAGCAATCCAACTCAAGTGAGATTTTGAAAATATACACTCCCTCCCTCCTCCCAAAGGCTCTGCCTCCTCCTCTTCAGCCCACCCCTCGAAACCACGCCTTCACACAATTCACGACTACATGAAAGCGCACGCAGGTGGGTGGGGGGGAGTGCATTGATATTTGATGGACATATTAGGCAGCCAATAAATGTAAAGATGATCAGTACATTGATTGGTCAGTTTTCCTCTGATTACACCCTCTAGACCGGACCAAAACGTTTCGTTTTTTTTTCCAAACATTCTATTTCAGTGGGTGCTATGGGAATGTGAAAAGGTTTTCAAGCAATATTGTAAAAAAATGCTGCAAAAAAAGATCTCGCCATACCTTTAAGGTGGAGGCTGCTTAGCTTTTACAATAAGATTGGTTCGTCGATCTGGCTCTAAACGCTCTGACTATGACTGCAGACTATGTATTAGCAACGGGGAAAATACACCGTACTTTCCGTTACTTTTTCTCACGCTTCGAACCCTACAGCTTATACAACGATGTGGCTAATGTATAGATTTCTACAGGCCAGCTTCATGCCGTCAATACGTTTATCCTCGTCAGAATGAAATTACCGAACCGGTCACAGTGGACCAATGAAACTGTTACAATTAAATCGCACTCACACTAAATTCTTCAGATCAGTCATTCTGCGCTTCATGCACACACTCTCATCATGGAAAACATACAAAGGAATACATATGATTTAGCTTTTAAGTTAGAGGCAGTCGATCTGTCGGTCAAAGAATTAAACAGAGCTACTGCACTTATTTATTTTTAAATTCGAATATTCAAATCCTTATATTTAGATGCGCTCAATAGAAATTCAGGGTATGTAACATGTAGAATAGTATGTAGTTAAAGACACGTGAAAAACTCTACAACTCACGACTACTAACGTTGCTATGATCTTTCTGGTCCTATGATCTGAAAATGAACGGGTGAGAGATGAGAGAGTAAAATTCAGAAATGATTTAAGTGGTGGAACATCTTAAATACTGTGTGAGCTCATTAAAGCCTGAAAGGCTGTTTGTGTCCTGTCAGGAGTTTAATTGCACTCATAGCAACTATTATACTTTTTTATGTAGCCTTTGTCATATTAATCATTAATAATGTAGCAACACAGTTTTGAATGACAGGGTCCTTGTTGAAACAGATGTTTCTGAGTCTAGGAAATTCAGGCTCTTCTGGAGCTATTATTTTCTATTTGTGTGATTCAATAAACATGCTTTAGGCATTTCAATGAAGTTCAGTGTTTGCATTATAAATTTTTTTTACACCAATTCTTATACTTTTACTGCAAATGAATATTGGCTCCAAATATCGGTTATTGGCCTCCTCTAGCTACTAATAATCGGTATCGGTCCTGAACAACCCATATTGGTCGATCTCTAACATATATATATATATATATATATATATATATATATATATATATATAGTAGAGGAAATAAGTATATTGATTTTGGCAGTTGTCATACTAAGAAATAAATGAACAGTCTCAGATTTTTATGGCAGCTTTATTTTAACAGTTATAGAAAGAATATTGAAAAAAAAATTTGAGAAAATTCCATGAAATGAAAAATAAAAATTAATTTGCAAGTCATTGAGGGAAATAAGTATTTGATCCCCTAGCAAAACACAATCTAATACTTGGTGGCTAAACCCTTGTTGGCAGCTCAGCTGTCAGACGTTTCTTGTAGTTTCTTACTAGGTGTAAACACATCAGGAGTAATTTTCGTCCACTCCTCTCTGCAGATCATCTCCAAATCCTGAAGGTTTTGAGGCTTGGAAACTCTCAGCTTCAGCTCTCTCCATAGATGTTTAATAGGATTAAGGTCAGGAGACTGGCTAGGCCATTCCATGACCTTGGTGTGCTTCTGATGGAGCCACTCCTTTGTTTCCTTGGCTGGATGTTTTGGGTCGTTGTCATGCTGGAAGACCCGTCCACGACCCATTTACAATGTTCTTGTGGAGGCAAGGAGGTTGTCACCCAAGATTCTGCGGTACATGGCCCCGTTCATCTTCCCATCGATGCGGTGAAGTCCACCTGTCCCCTTAGAAGAGAAACACCCCCAGAGCATGAGGCTTCCACCGCCATGCTTGACAGTAGGGATGGTGTTTTTGGGGTCATATTCAGCATTTCTCTTCCTCCAAACACGTCCAGTTGAGTTGAGGCCAAAGAGCTCAGTTTTAGTCTCACCTGACCACAGCACCTTCTCCCAGTCTCTTTCTGAGTCATTAATATGTTCGTTATCAAACCTGAGTCGGGCCTGGACGTGAGCCTTCTGGAGCAGAGGGACCTTGGACCACTGCAGGATTTTAAACAACAACGAGCAAGGTTTGTTTCTCCTAATTTTTATTTTTAAAAAAATGTTTTACTCATTAATTGTATTAATTGTGGTAATAACTCTATAGTAGTACTGAAGCTTACAGTAATTATTTACTGAAGACTGCTATAGCGCGACCGCTAGCACGCACATAATTGTGCATTTGAGCTTGAATTTGTGGCATTTTACTAACGTGTAAAGCAAGCTTCACATAATCTTAGTAGCTATTGTGATGACAGACAGCAGAATCTCTGTAAACGTGACGATTCTAGGTCCAGGTCTTTATACAATCTCTGATCCAGGTCCATGAGCAGGTCATTAAGCATTTCCACACCTTACCATATCACACCACTTAACACGTATAACCAGACAGCTAAAGGAAATGTGGAAAAAGAAACAGTTGAAAAACTAGAAAAGCACTCGGCGAGCGCAGACCTCCACCAAGCGCAACAATTATCGAAAATTTGAAAGTGATCCGGATCACACCCAGAAATGAAATCAGTTCTTCCTTTTCACATTTCCGACAACTCCTGAAAACTTAATCAAAATCCATCCATAATGTTTGAGCTATCTTGAACACAGACAAACAAATGCCGGCAAAAACATAACCTACTTGGCGGAGGAAATAATGGTTAGCATTCAGTCCGAACTGTGTCATTATTGACCCAACTACTGGGTTATTGGTTATTATTGACCCAACTACTGGGTTATTGGTTATTATTGACCCAACTACTGGGTTATTGGTTATTATTGACCCAGCTACTGGGTTATTGGTTATTATTGACCCAACTACTGGGTTATTGGTTATTATTGACCCAACTACTGGGTTATTGGCCACAAAGAAGCCGTTTTGCGGGTTCAGATGGTCTTTTCTTGTTCTTCTACAAAACACGGTCAGTTACACTCGTCAAATGTAAAATTACTATCGAGATTATTCGTAGCAGTAATGTTTAAATAACGTTGCGTTAACTGCCCTGTTATCGGGATGCGTTTAATCAGGTTAACCAACTCTGAATGTATTTTAGTGTTGTTCGGTGAGCCCACAGCTTTCCTGTCACACCTCCACTCTGTCACCCTGCAGCTCAGTCATGGACCAGAGACCAGCATCATCTTTCCCCATCTCTGAGACCTCCTCTGCCTCCCCCTCCACTCTGTCTGTCTCCTGCAATCAGGTCAAAAAACAACTTGAGAAACTGAACCAGAACAAGGCTGCAGGTCCAGACGGTGTCTGTCCCAGAGTTCTCAAGACCTGCTCATTGCAACTATGTCCGATTCTCCAGCACCTCTTCAACACCAGTTTGAGACAGAGAACAGTTCCTGTGCTGTGGAAAACATCCTGCCTGCAGCAGTGTGCTGCTGCTGCTCCGGGGACTTGTCCCTGCGACGCTGGACGCTCCAGTTTGTGCCCGGTGTGTGGTGATTTTGCGTTCGGATGTCAACACGCTGTCTGCGGGTGCGGACCGGTCCTCTTGCGGCTGGTGGAGATGTGCCGCCGCAGACATGGACGGTGTCGCTGGGGGCCGGTTCGGGTAGCGGAGTAATCCTGAACTGCTACCTGCGGCAACCACCGCCACTGGATCTGGGCTGCAGCGCCGACTGAGCCGGGACCGGAGCCCCCGGCGTGGCAGCAGCAGCATGGCCGTGACTGGCAAACAGCTGCTGCCTCTGTCCAGCAGTCTACACGCCTGGGTGAGTCAGCTGACCTGGCAGGGGCCGTCTGGAGACCTGGTGGGGCCCAGCACTGCCAGGGGAGACGCCAACAACCTGGTCCACATGATGAACCGGGCTCTGGGATGGTCGGCTTCATCGCTCATCGGACTGAGGGAGCTCAGTCTTCCAAGAAGAGACAGTTTGGTTTTATTGGTGTTTCCTCCTCTGACCTGGAGATATCTCACTCGATTCATCTTTATGGAGATATACTGGTTTTAACGGCTGTTAACTGGATTTTGCACTCGGACCACAGGACCGGGACATGAAAAGGAGCGCTGGATGCCGGCAGCTCCTCAAGTACACCAGACTAGACAGTACTGAAACCTGAATTTCCCCCTTGGGGGATCAATAAAGTATATTTGAATTTGAATTTGAATTTGAATTTGAATGGTATGTCCACCTCACAGTTGAAATTTGCACAAAGATGTGCCACAACACTGACACAACACTTATGATTCTTTTTGAATATTATTCATAGATTGCACAGGACTTCAGTGTCTTGTACCTTGGCAACGGTGACATGTTTCAGGCTTCAGTATGTGGACAAAATAATTCGAATGGCTGTCAGAGAAAAAGGTCTGGGCACCAGGAGACCTCTCAGATAGTAAAATGCAAATATGTATTAAAGGGACTGTAGAAGTGCAACTTGTGCAAAAAATATTTGTGTCCATGCACTCTAGATAAAGCACATCTACAAAAAAAAAGAATGTCATACATTCAAGACAATTCAAATGTTGAATGTTTAGTTTTTGAGTTTTGTTATATTTGTTCTTCATTTATAATGTGAAGAAAGTCTATTGTTTGATGGACTATTAAATGACTTAAAATCTGTGCAGTTGTTAACTTCTTTATTGATTCTGATATTTTGTCCAGAATAGATGTATAGATGTAAAATGGATTTTAAAATGCACTTCACAATTTGCAAACATTTATTATAATAATCATTATTTAATAGTGGAAAAGACATTATATAAAACAACATATAGATTGGGTTAATATAACCCAGCAATGGGGTGAAATTAACATCAATGCTGGGTTAATATATTTGGGTAGAATTAACCCAACAGGTTGGGTACAATCAACCCACTGTTTGGGTTGAATAAATAACCCAACTAGGTTGGGTTGTTGGTTCAACCCAGTCCGCTGGGTTAAACAACCCAGGGTTGGGTACAACCAATAGTGATCCAGGGGCTGGGTTAAAGTTGGGAAATTTTTAACCCATTCTTTTTTAGTGTGAACCGTCACCCAGCCACCCTGACTGGCCGGCTGCTCGGGTGCCGCAGGGGACTGCTAGCTGCAGCTACACTAGGCTGCTCCGACGCTACGTTAGCCTGACTACCTGTCGCATCTAATGGACTATGGTCTAGTTGGCGGAACCGAGCCTCTAGCTCACTGAGCCTCGCCTCCAGAGCTGTGAATAAACTTTATGCATTTATCACTCTCGCTGAAGGAGGCAGAGAAATAACAAAACATTTCACGCACTGAGCAGTGGGAGGGGGAAACGGAAGGAGTGGAGGAGGCCATGCTAAGAAGCTAGTAGGCTAATAAGCTAAAGAACCAGCGATTAGCGGCAGTGAGAATCCCAGGGAAACAGTGTAAAAAATGGAGGGAAACAATTTACAACAACAGTGTTGAGTTATCACTAAATCGAGTTTAATTTTAAGTTTTAAAAGTTTTAAAAGGTTGAAAGAGTCAGAGACCGTGACATTGTTCAAACCACTGTTCAAACCACCGACAGGAAGTGACGCAAGTGACACAATATGTTACCCAGATCACAATTACTTAAATATTTTATCTTTTACTGTTTTTTACTGTTTTCTTGTTTTCTGTTCTTACTTTCTAAATTTTCTAATCTGAAAAGGTGCAATATGAGTAAATTAAATAATGGAGACAAGTAGCACTTTATTTTTGAGAGGCACAGTGGTAGCACACTGACTGTATTTTCAGTGACTTGGAACCACTGCTTCATGAATACCAAAAAATACAAAGCCCAGTGTTAATCCACTATATTTTTAAGATGCAGTTTTTAACATTGATATTGAATCAAATCCTAATATCTTAAGGTAATACGATTATAAATTGCCCTCACAGATAAACACTATTTTCAAAAAATGGAAGGTATCAGTGGTTTATTTATTTGACTGACAGGTTTTATCATCAGCCAAGGTAAGGCTTAAATCTTCTGACACAGGTTTTGCCTGTGCGTTGTGACAAAATAATTGGATTATAAGGTCCAGATAAAACCAGGGACTATTGTTGAGGCCTGTGATACTTACCCCCTGTGGTTAAAGCCCTAAGAAAGATGTTCCTTCCAAACAGACTGATCTAGAGGGCACATAGATATATTTTTCCTTCACTTAATTTCATCAAATGTTAAATCTGAGCTTTCAAACTGCTTATATTGTGACTATAGCATCTTTTGTGTTTTTTCATGTATCAAATCTGTGCATTTTCCTCAGGGCTTATCCTATTCATGAAAAGGAAAAAAAAAACAACACATAGATTTGTTTTGGCACACACAGCCTTCAGCAGAGCGTGTAAAATCAATTCAGAGAAGAGTCTGCGCACACTCACATGTCTGCATATAGTCATACACACATTGTAACACATGAACATTGCTTTTTTGGCTCACTGATTCTTATTCTTCCTCCCTCCACGTTTGACCAATGTTTGCTGCAGCATTCAGACGCTACCTTGTTAACTCTGAATCAGAACATTCAGTGCAACATGAGAGAAACTAGTGCAATGACATGTTGTTGGTCATAACAATACATTTTTGACCATTTTAACATCCTTTACAACAGCGATGGATGTTTGGTCCATCTGACAGTCAAAAGTTCAAAATATCAGCACAGCTAAAAGATGGAAAGATTTGACTCTTCTCATCCACAGGTGATAATTGTTACTGACTTTGCTGGTCCTTTGACTTTCCTTCTAGTGAAACAATTGGGTCAATATATCTTAACAACTGTTTGATGGATTAGTATGAATGGCGTTTGGAATTACGCAGTGAAATATCTTCATCTGCAGACCATTTTCTGGAAACTTTAAGAGTTAACTACTGATAATACCACAGCAGGTATAATCAGTTGGAAAGTACTTTGGAAAACTCATGAATGAAGAAAATGAGAGAGACAGAGAAGGGTAGATGATGAAGCACCTGTTGACCACAAAGGGCTTGTTTCTCCCGCCGGCGCTTAAGCCGATATTTACATGCCCCTGCTTAAGCTCTTTCCACTTAAGTGCATTCTCCCATCCCGATTTTCAGATACGCCCACTTGCTCAAGTCCGGAATGGAGATAGTCTTATCAAAGAGGGATGTTTCATTGCAAAAAGGAGTCAGATCCAACCGTGATGCCATTTGTGCCGGTTCGTTCTAAATGACCAGAACAGAGTTTACCCGGTACTTATGAATGCTGTTGAAATCTGTGAAAAATATAAATCACACTTTAAATTTGAACTGGCTGCCTTAAGAGTGAGCATAATTTAATCCTGTAGCCTACTAAAAGATTTTAAAAAATGCACATGAATCAGGACCTGATAAATGTTTGCCAGTCTATCCTAAAATCACAGAGGTGTGCCTACTGTGCAACCTGAAATCAATCAATTAGATTAGATTAAATCAATTAGAAGGAAAATTTCCAACTTCTCAAATATATTGAATGAAAAGATTGTGCAGTTTGGATCGGAGATAATAGAATAGAATATCACAGAATGCCAACACAAAAAAATAAGTTTATTGGTGAAACAAAACGGCAAAAACCAAAATACCATAACCAAAATGACTTCAAGTAGGAAATATTCCCTTTTATGCTCAATTAGCTGCATTTTAATTAAATCCAAAACACTTCACTATAGTAACTTCAGCCTTTTTTTTAACAGACTCAACATGCACAAACATGAAATAAAAAAGTACAACCACTGAGCAGTAGTTTAAAAAAGAACTCAAATATGTAGTATTTGCTGAGTACCCACTTACTGATTATAAAACAATTTCCTATTAAAACTATCTAGTCACTTATTTAAGCATTAATCATAAAGCTGACATAACAATCAGAACATTTCAGTAACAGCCATTTTTAAGACTCAACAGCGCTTTTATGCACAAACATGAAATAAAACAGTGCAACCACTGAGCAGTAGTTTTAAAAAGAAGTCAAAATATATAGTTTTATCTGAATAACCATCACTGACCTTTGTCTTCAAGATAAGAAAATCCATATCTCATATATTCTTCGTTGTATCTGTGTTTCACCTGCTCAACATATGGAAACAAACTTTGCAGGTCTTTTTCTATGGTGTGAACTGGCAGGTGTCAACTCGCATTACAGGGTATTATCGCCATCTACTGTTAAGGAGTATAAATGACACGATATATATATATATATTTTTTTTTAGCAATTCCTTCGCTGGGCAAAGGCCCATGACCCACTAAAAACGGGTCTGAGACCCACTTTTGGGTCGCGGCCCACCAGTTGAGAACCACTGCTCTATAGCATTCTTACTAACTACATACAATATTCCAACCTATACAAGGTTCTGTGAAGATGTAAACAAATGTGGACTTACAGGCATTTCTCTGGGCTTTAGGCGCAACCAATTTATCTTTGCTGTTTACAGCGGCCGATAACTGAATAACTTAACATTCTTTGTTATATACACAAGATGACACGCTGTATGTTTCTCATGGATAAATGTCTGATGAATAACATTTAACAGTTACCAACTTTGATTTCTCAATCATGCCTAAAGTAGCCATGAAATACAAAATGGAAGAACAGTTGATGCCTTTCTAGGCAAACTTACTTGTCTTTAATTGCAGCTGCAGGAAGCAGAGAACAGGTGGTGGCTCTACCAGGTAGCTAAGAACAGCAGCAGGGTTTGCTGAGTAAGTAGAGCTCCAAGTCAAGTGACAAAGTTCATAATATGGTCAATCCAGCTGCTATTTTTTTTCCCTCTAACCATTTTGGCTGCAAACCTTGTGCTATTTTTTTCTAGCAGTTTCTTAAATTTGCATCTCACTTTGTTTTTAAAGGCCCTGCCTCCCAATCAGGGCAGTTGTGTGGGTTAAAATATCTCTCCAGTACTTTTAGTTCCTGCTGTGAAGAACAAGGGTATTACAAAAGTCCCTAGTCCCCACAGAGAGGTCTCACTTTTCATTGCAACTTAACTTTTCGTGATTCTATGTCCTTATGTTGCAGGTTGTGTGTTCACAGAGAAGCTTTCCTCGTGTAGCGGGTTTTCATCTTTTGAATGTCACACTCTTTCTTTATTGTAATGGCAAAAAATAAATGGCCCTTTTGTCTTGCAAAACTATATTTTAACATTGAGATGTTCAGTTTCAATATAATATTCCCCATCAATGACAGCAAATGTGCTGAGTTGGGTTTTTTTGGTTTTTTGTTAGCCTTGGCCTACTTGCCTGAACTCTGCAGCATGGTTGCCTTCCATCTTCTCCACCTCTGGTCCCTTCACCAGCTCTCATCCAGCCCAGTGGACTTTCACTGATATTCTGTGTCACGATCCTGAAACAGCACTTCCTGAGTCTCTCTTCAGTTTCAGCTCTCTCCTGCCTCGCGGCGTTGCCTGCCACTTTTGGACAATGCCCATCTTTGTTTGTATCTCCAACTCATTTCGGGAATACTGCCATTGCTGGTAACCACTGGAGGATCAGGACGATGAGGTCATTGTCTTTGTTTAGCCTGCCTGTGCCACTGCCCCCCCGTCCCCACCCTGCCCCCCCCACTCTGAAACAATGGAAGCTCTTTCCTTGAGGCTGATATGCGCTGCCAGACAGACAGACAGACAGACAGACAGCCTGTCTTGGAGACAAGCTGTTGAAAGTCAAAGATATCCTCTTTTTGCCAGTGCAGTGATCAAACTGGAGTTTTTTTGGTCCCAATTCACATGTGGTATCTCTACATGATCTCAAGAACTCAGTTATTCATTTGTCTTAAGTAGACCAGATATGATTCCAGGAATTTACTTTTGAACAGTTATTATTGTGATTAATTAAAGCGTTTTACATCCTTATGCATTAATAGGCACAGTAGGTTTCCTTTTGTTAAAGAAATACTTTTCGAAAAAGCTGGAACCTTTTTTTTTTTTTTTTACTTGATTACTTATGACTTACTTGACATATAAGTGAACTTGATTCTGTTGATGCGTTTTATTATAAACGCTGGCTCAGTCCAAGGGGTCAAAAACCATCATTTGCATGCATAAATTCTTCACAGTGCAAGATACAATGAACAATAAACATAAATAAACCCAAATGTTTACTTATATATGAATATTATAAAAACAAAATGCAAAAAGGGGCATCAGTTTGCCATAAGGAAGTCAAGTAAATTTGGAAGGTGTCGTATATATCCCACATCACACACTGAACTCTGATCAGGAAAATCTTTTGGTAGCAGCAGGTCAGAAAAGTGGCAGATTGAGGAGGCCAGATTCAGTACTTTTCCATATCATTTTAAATAACTGGTCACAGGACATCCTTCAGTACAACCCTTTCCTTCTGATCTCACTGTTTGTCATGATTATGTTTTTTTTTTTTACTTTCAAGGACAAACATGTTTTCCATTAACATGTTCTCGCCAGAAACTACTAATAGCGCTTTTCTCTGCCTTTTATACTACTCATCTTTATTAGTTTCAAAAAATACCTCAGTATTGTTTGTGTTTTTTTGATGGGTTACTCAATTAATTAGCCCTTCAGATGCTGTACTTTAGGTCTGTACTTTGTACTTTAGCATTTTTTTCCCTGTTGTATTTTTTTTAAGGATTCAAGGATCATTTATTGTCATTTCAACACATGTTAACATGGAATGTAACAAAATGAGTTATCCTGGTCCCAGAGCAAGCCCAGTAATAATATAAAATAGAATAGAAATAGAAAATAGAATAAACAACCTAAGTATTCACAAAATAACGAGATAAAATTGCAGATTTAAAACTAAGTAATATAACTAAGTAATATATAAGTAATATAAACAGACATTCAGGGGTTCAAAGTGACAAGTGTAGTTAAAGTGGCAAGATAATGCGTTGCAGTTTGGCACAGTGTAATAGTTTCAGAGTTGTCCTAATGACTGTCCCAACACCTCCCCTCTCTGATATCTACACCAGCACCTGGCCCGTTGGGATGCTGGGAACCCAGAGTGCCTAATCCAGCTGGTGAAGGAACTACTCCAGCAGTACCATCACTACCAGTGCCAGCGTCTACGTGAGAGCTCCAGGCTGCTGTTTGAGTACGACAGCCTTCTGGAAGATCCAAATTACGGCCGCAGCATGGAGGTTTACGCCGGACGGAAGAACAGCTGGGTAAGAACCAGATGACAGACTTTGGAATAAGAAATTATATCAAAGCTAATTAGTGAAAAATGTATAGAGCTAAAATTTGTCCAACAAACACAATATTAATGTATATATAAGCTGCACTAATTGCGTATATCAGTGCTTGCATGTATATCTTTTTTTAAATAGAAAAAATGCTCAAGAATGATTATTTCCTAAGAGAAAAAAGCCCCCACCCCTGGTGAAAATGACATCCACTGTTTGTAAGGAAATCAAGTGAAAAGGATCAAATTTCTTGTAATTTTTTTTTTTTCAAAAAATACAAGCCAATTTAGTTATATATACAATTTGTAACATTATTATAGTTATCAAAACCTCAATAGATAAGTACAAATTTGTCCATAACGTGGTGTTCAAAGGGGTCAAAAGTTTTGCCATATTCTAAGGATTGGCATTAGGCCATTGAGAATTTTAAATGATTCAATTTAATTAATTTTTTTATTTTCCCCTGGTATCCAGTTCTGCTAATTCTGCTTTATGTTTCTCCAGACAGGAGAGTTCTCAGCCCGCTTCCTTCTCAAACTTCCTGTGGACTTCAGCAACATCCCGGTTTATCTTCTCAAGGTAATTAACCACCAACCTCACACCTCAGCCATGATCACGGCACACACCCTCTTTACACCTGCCAGACCTGCAGACAACGCTGCAAACTCAGAGAGTACGAGTTTCCATCAGTTATTACTCACGGGATTGTGAGTACATGCTACTCATGCTAACATGCTAACATTTGTTAGCATGTGTGCATATTTTAAATATTTGTACCGATGATAGTAAGATTTATTGCATCTGTGTGTGGTTGTGAAAGTGCACAGACACAGACTCTAGTCTGGGGTGGGGGGGTGGGGGGGGTTGACTAATCACCAAGCCGTCACTGTCGATCTGCTCTGAGCCTCGTTGTGTCTGGAGGCAGCTTAGCCTGGGCTCATATACGCACACATACACGCACGCACATACTTATATACATATACGCACAATAGATACAGACAAACAGATATTTTCTCATTCTCTTCTGCATCTTTTTCTTCAGTAGCTGCATGCTATCAGCGCAGGTTTCCTGGCCTTTTCCAGTCATCCCACTACTTGTTTGTGAAGGGAGCTGATGGTGAGCATATGGGAAACTGCAGCCATCATCAGCGACTGTCCCCTTATCTGTCAGACCTGCAGCCCTGAGACTCATCTGTCTTTGCAGACTTGGAGTAGACTCGTCAAGTCTGCCGCATTTCACAGCCGCATTTCAAATCAGTTTGAGATTTCTTTTCATTTATTTTTATCCTGCATCTTGAGCAAAGGAAGGTTGCAGACTGCACCCTAAAGGAATCACTATCAGTGTTTTTTTTTTCTCCCCTCAGACATGCTTGCTGTCACTTGGAGAAACAAGGCACATGCTGACTGACCTTTTACTAGTGTGCGGTGGTGCCTGTACAGCCAGTGACACAATATTGTCAAATAACCCTTAAAAAAAAAAAGAGAAAGAAAGAAAAAACACACTTTTCACCTTTGTGTTTTACTTAGTTTTACACACATACCTTCACATACTGTGAAGGTATGTGTGTGCCGTATTTGGCAACAAGGACATACACCAAGGGAGTGCTTGAAGACTGAGGAAGAGTATTGCCTCGCAGAGTGGAAAGTAATGAACATCATCAGCCCACACCTTGTCCACCTACGCGTTACAGTGGAACGGGACTGTGTTGCGTATAAGCAGGACTAGACTGCCTACCAAAGCCAATGACCTGAATTTACATTTTGACAGTTGCCATGCAATTGCTCTTGTCAGTTGTGCAAATCTCAAGTTAATTGTATTCATGTATTGCATATATCTACTCTTCAAGATATTTGGTTCTGTTATAGAGCAGCTGGTGTGTGATTAATTAATTCCTTCAGTTGCTTCTGACTTAGTAAATGAATATAGCCTATATACAGTATGAAGAAGCATCACTCATTTTCCACAGATTAGACTTCGTAGGGATAATTTCTATAAAATATAGTCATGCACTAATCAATTAACTTAATTTAGTGGGTCAATGATGACACTGTTCAAGACATCAGTGGTGCCTCAGCTGATTGAGCAAGAGGTCTTTAGATGTGTGGTGTCATTAAAGATGTCACCTCATTTGGACTAAACCAGCGGTTCCCAAACTTTTTTAGCCGCGCACCCCCTTCTATGTCTCAACCGGGTTGACGCACCCCCGATCCCCCACCCCTTAAAAAAAACGCAACAAGCTTTATTATAGCCATATTAAAGTCGCCATGTTTATTCATGCTAAAATGACCAGAACACACATATAACATAATAATCACAATCACAACAATGCGCTCTCGCATTTAAATTAAACTGAAACACTAACACAGTTCCAATATAATGAAACAAAGTTATGCGCAGGCTTCCACTTTTAAGAGCAAAGAGAATGGATGACATGCTCAGACTCAGTGGCAGAAAGCAGATAAGTTGAGGAAAATGTTAGAATATTTTGAACATTGAACAAAAATTGCAGCAAGTTTAAATGACCGTGGAACTAACACAACCCATCATCATAACACAGGTTATGGAAATAAAATTTGAACGCCAGTAATTTTAATTCTATTCCAATAAGTTCCAATAAAGATATTTTCCCTGATTTCAGCCAATTGAGCATATTTGCGAGAATAATTAAAGTAGAGGCCACAAGCTAGGTGCAAATGCAGTGGTAGAAGAATATAACTTCTTCTTCTACGCTTCACTTTAAGATGACGTGCATTTTGAATAGCCTGCATTTATTTATTCATTAAAATTACAGTTTTTAATTTAAAATTTTACAAAGGAAATGATTATTTACACATCTTTATTGTGTGAAAACAAAAAAAATTATCAGACCACCATTACATTTTTCATCTCGCGCACCCCCTAGAGGCAGCTTGCGCACCCCTGGGGGTGCGCGCACCACACTTTGGGAATCCCTGGACTAAACAATTTTTAATGCTATCTAATTACAGAAACAGAGAAGTTCCCACTAGGGATGCACATGGTTAACCATTTAACCATGGGCAAGGCTAGCCCTTTTTTACGGGTGCTTCAGCACCTCTAAATTGAAATTCAGCACCCCAAAAACCTAGATTAAGAAATGTTGTTATTCTAAAATTTTAGTTTGCATTTGACAGGCTTAGATAATGTCCAAAACTTAATCCATAGTTTGTGGTTTAAGTTTATATTTTAAGAATGAAAATGAAAATGACCCCGCCTAATGGTATCGTCCTCTTCTCATTAACGTTACTTGTGGGTTGTGGTGGGGCTCATTTGGTGCTCAGCCCCCCTAAAGCTCTGACCCTAGAACCGCCCCTGCATTTAACCATTAATCAATAAAAGTAACTCTAACCAATTAATACTAATGGTCAATTTTGTTTTTAAGCTACGTAATTCAATCAACTCATAGGGGCGTGTCGACAGGTGCAACAGGCCTCTGATTGGTCAATTCTACATCCGAGTAGAAGAAATGAGGAAGTACCCACATCTGTATGATTCTGGTTCTCCACACTACAAAAGACAGCACATATTCTAGTAATTCATGGAGGGAGATAGCGATGAATGTGGGTCTGGATACGGCCGAGACGGTGAGGAAGTGGAAAAATGCAAGAGATAAGTTTAGTAAGTTTAGCTAGTTCGTGATTGTCGCTCTTGCGTTGTGGCGTGGAATAACATAGTGGAGACGCGCTAGTATAAATCAAAAGTGACGGCGGCATCTCTGCAACAAGCTGATGGCGACACATTGCCGCGAGAGTATACACGGGGAAGTGTCAGCATGCGTCCACGACAACGCACGCAACATTGCGGCAGCCAACCCTCCCGGACTTATCAGTTAACAGTTATTAATCGTTAAAGGGCGTCGGTTAAAAAATCCAAAATGTGCATCCCTAGTTCCCACTGAATTGACATACTTTTCTAAAATATTTTTTCTGATGCTAAAGTAACATAACACCCAGCCAGTGGATGTAAAACGGTAAAAATCGTGTCATTTTTCTTATGTCATGTATCTATTAAAAACACACACACACACATGGCCATCAGCTGACTAATAATGAGGAATGTCTCATTCTTCAGTGTCAGTATTTACTTCAGACTGAAGTCAACATTTCTTTCTAAATTTCAGATGAGAACACCAAAGTAACATGATAACCAGCCAGTGGATAAAAAAAAAAAAGAAAATCTTTATCATCGGCTCACTGATAATAAGAAGCGAATTTAGTTAATGTATTGACTTAGTATCTCATGAGAAGAGATGATGCTTTTTGAAAGCCAGTCTACAGGAGTCAGATGTTTTGAAGCCAATCCATCTCTCCCAGGATGACACCTTCCATCTTTTATACGCGGTCTGTGTCATAAACCTGGATTTTATCAGGTTCCATGGTGACATGGCCATGACAATGGCAGGACAAGGCTTATATTACCAGGTCCTCATTTCAAAAGTGTCCCAGATGCAGCTCTTCATGCAGCGTATGGGCTTAGATGGAAGCCACGTCAAACTACACAAAGTAATGAAACAAGTATGAAGCAGACTGAGACAGAAGGCAGAAAGTATGGCTGATTTTCAGAGCAACACATCCCACAAAGGTTGATGATTTTATATCAAATCAATGTAACCAGCGGCACTAGCTTACATGTTAACAGTCTAGACAATGTTGACCAGAGGTTCAATATTATTTTATGACAGCTATTGACAACTGTTTTATGTGAGAACACCAAAAGGCACAAAGCGCAGAAGTTAATTCCAGGCTATTTGGGAGTAGAAATTGACACCATAATTGGATCCAACAGGCATGGGAGATTTGGGACATGTGCAATCTTCTAGACAGAAATCTCTGCTGCTGAAAGGCTTCTAGTGTTGTGTGGAATGTAGTCTTTTCAGGAAATGTTACTGCTTTCCCACAACATTTTTACTCCCAGTTATGGAGTCCAATTTACTTTTGTACCTTTTGCTTTTTTTACAAGACCTCCTTTGTTTTTTATAATATACCTGAAGTGATTTTTGTTGTGATTTTTAGTGCAAATGGACAATGTTTGCCCTTTTTTCTGACCTCTGGCATTTCAGATCCATAGTGGATGCATGAAATTGTCAGGTGCTCAATAGATATTACACTAGGTTTGACAGATTTGATAAAACAGATAATGATAAAACATAGGAAAAGCAGCATAACAACTTTAACCAAGATCAGTTTTGGTCACAACACAAGGCTCTGTGTTGGTCAGTGAAATACAGACACATCGGGCCGCATTAATGAAATCCTTGTAATTCTGAGAGTACATTTTCACATTTTTCAGGCACAGCAATAAAGGTCATTTAAACTGAAGTGGATCAAAGAAGGAACATTTTATTTTGCTCTGTTTGTCGCCATGGGCGGGACAGGGATTGGCAAGGCTTGGAAAGAGGTGACTAAAGCAGACAGTTAAAGTTATGTCCTCTGTCCTATGGAGCCCTCGTTTGGGTCATAATTCAATGAATAAATTAGTTTATTATGATTAAATACAGGTGTTTATTTTTATGAAATATTTCCCATTATTATGAAATGCATGTTTATTATTATGAAATATTTCCCATTATTATTAAAAAAGTAATTATTATGAAATATATTTTTATCATCATTTAATCTTAGTTTATTGCATAATAGTTTATTTCAGAATAACTTTTTTTATTTTATTTTATTTATTTTTTTAATCTAAGAATGAGTTTTTACATAATTGCTTCATTTTTCATAAGAATGAGCTTTTACATAATAATGACATTTTGCCAGAGGGCGGGACCTGTGGTTGACCTGCTTGCTCATTGGCTGATCCTTCTCCATTCTACGCTCTGACATCGACTAGTTTTGGCCGTGAGGTCCCGTTAGCAGCGGGCCGTGACATCATCAAGGTGCGCTCCTAGTCCGATTGTAGCTATGGCAGCTTGGACTGAGCTACGGGAAACCTTGACCAGGTTAGCAGACAATATCGAAAATGATAATTTATCAGGCGATACTATTTTGACCCGATTTGACGATTCACTGTTCTGTTGCTTATGCCTGAATATAAGAGCAGCCAATCACATAAATGGCTCCGCCCTCTCTGCTGTGATTGACGCACAAATCATTCTTATGAAAAACGAATCCATTATTATGTAAAAGCTCATTCTTATGAAAAACGAAACCATTATCATAATAATGGGAAATATTTCATAATAATAAACATGCATTTCATAATATTGGGAAATATTTAATAATAATAAACATGCATTTCATAATAATGGGAAATATTTCATAATAATAAATGCCTGTGTTTCATAATAATACACTCATTTATTCATTGAATTATGACCCAAACTGGGCTCCATACTGTCCAACAATACATTCAAGAGGTAAAGCAAAGATTGTTTGATATGATTCTGGATGGGGTGGGAAGATCATCCAAATGGAATAATTCAATAAGTTGTTGGCACGTCTGAGTTGATACATCAGGAGTGTTGTGAACTGGTTCTGCAGGCACACACTCAGGTACAATAGGGACCTCAGGCGCTAAAAGGCCTCGTTTCATGGCCATATTGTGCAGGATACATCAAGTCGATATTCGTTTGCACACCTTTTTGGGTTTATAGAGCAGGGTGCCATTATTAACCTCCTCACCTTCATGATGCCATCGATGTACTCTGTAATAGCCTGCGTCACAGCACAGGTACAAGTCGATTTAAGAAACCTTTTGACGTACAAAATCTGAAACACAATCTTAAGCTTAGATATGTGAAATACCCATTGATTAAGATGAATGTGTTGTATTTCTGATTTATCCTCATGTTTTAAAAGTATTTACAAATTGCAAAATTAACTGACCATAAAGGCATTGATGTTGTGAAGTCCATGTGGTAAATACACTCCTCATTTACACAGGTTCAACACATGACTAGGGGTGTGAAAAAAAAATCAATTTGGCGATATATCGCGATTTTCAGCCACCCAATATAATGTCGATTTTTCAGCTCCTAATATCGATTTTTCAGGAAAATTAATGTATTCATGTATTAGATGCATTGTGAATACTTAAATGTGCAAAAACACTAATAATAAACAATAAATAGTTTGTTTTGAAGCAAATAGTTTTGACTCAATGTGTCCTCTGAATGATCAATATCAATTAAAAGCAACTTGATTTTTCATCTCTACTTTTAATTTTGATATTAACTGGGTAGAATATCACAATATATCGTGATATTGTGATAATATTGTATCATGACCCAAGTATCACGATACATATCGTATTGCAAGGTCCTATCCAATACTCACCCCTACACATGACTGGGACCATGTACATTTTGTTTGTAACTGTAAAAAGGTTTGGAGCTACTAAGATATTTATGAATTCCAAAGCATTAAATTTTCTCTGCTTACAGTTTACACACAGTTCATGTTTACTCACGTTTCATGAATGAAACCCATCATTACTAAATTCATGCATACCGCTTTTAATTGTTGAACTGGTGATTATTGCACAGTTGTTGCTCATAGTATCATGACCCAGTCAGTAATAGTTTGTTCTCTAATACACATTCAAAGCTGTGGAAGTCTAGAGTTCCTGCATGGAAACCGCATTAATGGCTTCACTACGAGAACAAACCTGCCCTCATAAGTCTTTTTTAGCGTTGGGTTGTTTTTGGCTGAACGCCCACTAAGCCTTCAAGAACAGTTCCAACCTATTTAATAGAGGGTATTTTCAAAAAAAAAAAAAAATCCCAACTCAAGAAGTCAGGAGGTGATGCCTTTCAAAGTGAATATCAGCCATCAGCCAGGTGCTGTAAGTAGAGGTCGGACTGGTGACTCTTATTTGAATCAACCTTCCCATCAAATCCACGGACGTCCTTGCTTGAGGAGAGAAGGTTTGGCATTGAAGCGGAAATCTGTTCAGACGTAGTCTAGTGTGTGTTACTAGTGAACGCTGAGATGTTGCTGGTGGGCAGAGAGCTGTGGAGGACGACTGTTACCTGAAGCAAAGCATCCGCGTGGTCTGAGCTCACGACAGTGGACATGTTTACCTTCCTGCATGGACTATCCAGCCTCGGGGAGGAGGGAGGAATGCTAGTTTATTTGTTTCATTATTTTTAAGGTGGGGGAAGAGTCTGTCACAGTCGAAATAAACGAGATTGGGAAGGACGCTGAGAACAGAGATAACGGAAAATGAGCTACACGTAGATGAATGTTGGCAGTTTTCTTCCTTTTTAAAGGCCATACAGTCCTCTTGGGCACCGTTTTAGTTTCTCATCCTCTGATCATACCTTGACCTCTTGCTTGTCACCAATTTGAGTTAGCTTTTTCTTGTACCTTCTCATTTAGTCCTGGTGTTTCACCTGCATATACAGAGAGAGGTGCATATTTTTGCACATTGGCAAATTGTTTGTAACATAGGTTTTAGTTTTGGTACCAATTAAAAAAGCCAGGACCATGGCATTTTCTTTAAAGGGTGTTTTACTGGTCCTCAACCACCTAAAGTACATGTGAAGCTACTGTTTTCTCTAGAAGTCCACATTTCTCAGCATGTAACGAGACCAAATGAATGATTGAGCCCTACCCTGCTCCTCTTACTTCACTTGAGTTTTGTTTCTCCCACGAGCACTGACCCATGTCACAAACTCTACAGTAACTTTTGTGTGTAATGTGTGTGTGTGAGAGAGAGAGAAGCATTGGCATTTGGTCAGGTCAGTAACTGTTAGGTGTTTCACTTTAACCTGAATTGTGAAGAATTAGCCCCTTACATACAGGATTTTCAAAGTGGGACATTTTTGCAAATATTCCACCACATTTTGTATGTGAACAAGCCCAAACAGTATGGAGCCCCGTTTGGGTCATAATTCAATTAATAAATGAGTCTATGATTAGGAAATACAGGTGTTTATTATTATGAAATATTTCCCATTATTATGATAATGGTTACGTTTTTCATTAGAATGAGCTTTTACATAATAATGGCTTTGTTTTTCATAAGAATGATTTGTGCGTCAATCACAGCAGAGAGGGCGGAAACATTTATGTGATTGGCTGCTCTTTCATTCAGGCATAAGCAACAGAACAGTGAATCGTCAAATCGGGTCAAAATAGTATCGCCTGATAAATTATCATTTTCGATATTGTCTGCTAACCTGGTCAAGGTTTCCTGTATCTGTAGCTATGGCAGCTTGGACTATCGGACTAGGAGCGCACCTTGATGACGCCACGGCCCGCTGCTAACGGGACCTCACGGCCAAAACTAGTCGATGTCAGAGCGTAGAATGGAGAAGGATCAGCCAATGAGCTTGCAGGTCAACCACTGGCCCCGCCCACTGGCAAAATGTCATTATTATGTAAAAGCTCATTCTTATGAAAAAGGAAGCAATTATGTAAAAACTCATTCTTAGATTAAAAAAGCCATTCTGAAATAAACTATTATGCAATAAACTAAGATCAAATAATAATAAAAATATATTTCATAATAATTACATTTTTTTCATAATAATGGGAAATATTTTATAATAATAAACATGTATTTCATAATAATAGACTAATTTATTCATTTGACTATGAACCAAATGGGGCTCCATAAATCAGTAGGACATTTTCCTTGTACCTCTGTTCTGTCTCAGTAGGTAGTAGTAACAGAGGTGAAACAAGGGGAGATGAGTACTGCGTGCAAAGGTGAACGGTATGGAAAAATTCCCACTGTTCTTGCTAACAAAACTCTTATCATTCAGATGACTCCACAAAGCCAACATGCTGTGTGTAATCACACACTGATGCGCTGAGCCGCCTCTATTCAATCCGCAATCTTTTTCACCAGTCACATCGTCATTGCTGCAAAAAGCCGTTCTATTTGAGGCACTACTTCTCTTTGAAAATTCCCATATAATATATGGAATTTTTGCATGTTTTAACTCTGACCCAGTGTGTGTGTATGTTTACTAAAGCAGTTTTCACTTCAAAAAGGTTGTATTTAAGTGTGTCATTTTAGCACAGATCCTCTACAGCTAACCCTAATGTTCAGTAATCAGTGTCAGGTTAGGCTTTTCCTTTTTTCTAGTCTTTAAGCTAAATAAGGGGAATTTAGTGCAAATAGACATATTATCAAAATCTTTCCCAACTACAGATTACCTTCTGTGTAATCTGGTTATTGTTATGTTCCTAGCCTTCCTAATGCAAAGCATTCCTCTCCTCCACTTGGCTCCCTTCAAAACTGACCTGAGGGATATGAACACTGAGCTCCAGGCATCCCTCCATCCTTGTTTTGTCTGTACAAGCTGTGCATGCTTCAGCAAGAGTACTTGCATCTCATTATTTGTACTCTAATTATTTTGGTCCTCTATCCTCATACACCCCCCCCCCCCCCCACCACCACCACCACCACCACCACCACCACCACACACACTTGTAATAACCTTCAAAGCTTTACAGGCAACAGCTGACAGTAGAAACCCAGGGTGAAGCAGAGCCATAGGCACTCTTGCTGTCTTCTCATTTGCTCATCCAGCGTCACTGGGTTGATTTTTTTTTTTCTTTCTGTGCCTACTTTTCATTTCCTGTTGCGATTGATGTTTTTTATCCAAATATCAACTCCAGAATCAGTTTTGAACAAATGTTGCACTTTAAGAATAAATACAGTTAATTGGCCTGTTTTTTTCTGTGCCGAATCTTGATTGAAATGTGTTATAAGAGTCTTCTGTTTTTCTAATTTCTTTGTTCTGAAAATTCCCTAATGATGCTTTTAGAGCTAAGTCCATCCATCCATTCTTTAGCTTTTGCTTTTGCTTGTCCATGTTTTGGTCAGAGTGGCAACAGCTGAGAGAGATAATTTCTCTGGAGTATCTTGGGTTTCTCTCAGTCTACTCTGAGTTGGACATGCCCAAAACACCTACCCAGGGAAGCATCCAGAAGGCATTCCTGAATGACTGAACTACTTACCTCTATCCATAAAGTCCAGCTCCCCTTCAGAGGAAACAAATTTCAGCCGCTTGAATCTGTGACCTTGCTGTTTTTGTCACCACTCATAGTTTATGAGCATGGATGAAGGTAGGAACATAGATTAACTGGTAAGTGGAGAGCCTTGCCTTTTAGCTAAACTCTCTCTTCACCACAACAGACCAGTACAGGCTCCGTGTTGGTGCAGTTGTCACACTGGTCCACTTGTCGATCTACCCTGCTCCATTCTTCCCTAAGTTGTGAACAAGATCGACAATAACAATAACTGTCAAGATAGACAGAGAGGATGCTCCTAATCCTAGTAGAAGTTGTCGGGCAGCTGTTCAAGATGTGCTCTTGAAGATAAAAATGAGGAGAAACAAACCTTGCTCATTGTGTCATCTGGATCCAGCCTCTCTGTCAGTTGTGAAATGGCTGCTTAAAGGAAGTTGATGCTTTTTAAATCTTAAATAACTCACAGATGGGGTTAAATTGACCCAGGGGTTTGGTTACTGTACTCTAGTATGATCACAAACCATGACCCAAGCTAATAACCCGATGAAAGTACCCAACCACTTAAACCCAGTGGTTGGGTTGAGAAAATAACCCAGTGTTTTTTTAGGGTGTAACTAAAGTGTTGGCTTAAATAAATGTAGCATTCCTGAGAATGCAGTTGAAGACCTTACAGAGGCTCCAGACTGGTTTCTTGGAGATAGATCGGTTTGTAATACTATGTCCACAGAAGTCGAATTGTTTCACTACTTTCCCCTTTTTTTAGCACCATGGACCTGAACTTAGCTGGTTTGAAAATCATCCTTGCCCAAGATATGAGCTACCCTGGAGGTTTGTCCTGGGACTTATGGTGTGGCGATGTGGTAAGGTCATCCATGAAAGCTCTAGTGCAGGGGTGTCAGACTCATTTTCACTGAGGGCCACATCAGCATCATGGTGGCCCTCGAAGTTCCAGATTGACAGCAGGAATGTAACAAAATGCAATGTAAATCAAAGTAAATTAAAATACACTTTATTATATTGTTAAATAACATTGTTTTTATTATGTATTCAAGTTTCAAATATTTAACTCAATATTATATTAAACTCAGGGTTTGTGGTTGTAAACCTGCTCTTGCACAGGTGATGAAATGAAAAATACTTTATTAATCCCAGAAGGGAAATTCAACAAGCTCGTGTTAGCGCGATTTCAAAACTCCATGGAAGCGATTGTTATGTTGTAGGTGGCTGATTAAATGGCTTTAAAGCAGTGTAGGCTTATATTAAGTCTAATGATGTGGCGGGCCACATTTGGCCCATGGGCCTTGTGTTTGACACATGTGCTCTAGTGGAAGGCTGCCACATGCCAAGCACACCTGTTTTCATATTATGAAACACTGAAGAACTTTGTCGTGCTTGATTCTGAGATTCTGGGTTAAGTTATATCTCAAATGACATCAACTATGCCCTTTTTAAGTCATATCTCCACATCCACAGTATCAGTTTCCATAGTTATGCTAATAGCATACTACTTCATATTTCCTAGTGTCCTGATATGTCTCGAGTCCACAACCAGCCATGTAATCCGGCAGGTGCACGAGAAATGGCCTCCAACCAGCAAGAGTGGCTCCAATTTGGAGAAGATATTGCTTGAATAGACAGTTCCTATGATTTGGAATAACCCGGAAAAGTCATGGAATTTGCAAATGAGAATTTCCAGACCTGGAAAATGTTTGGAATTTTATAAAAACCCATTAGGTTTCAGAAGAGTCATGGAAATTTGAACCATGCGGTGTAGTAGCCCATTAACAATAATAACATGGGGTTCAAAATGGCTACTGTTTTCCTGTGAACATTGTATGTAGGCATTGTAACAGGCATAAGATTTGAAATGATTTCATTTAGTGGATAAAAGTGTAAAATTTCTCAGTTTGAACATTTGCTACGTTAACTATGTTCTGTTGTGAATAAATTATTGTCTCCTGTGATTTGAAAGTCTTTTAAAATTTTATTCAATTAAAAAAAAAAAACATCCCAACTTTTCTGGAGTTGTGTGCTGGCTTTCACTCTATTAAGCTGAGCTTTCCTCCGCCCTGGAAATTGTGCTCTGATCAAAAACCTAATAGCTTTATTGAAATCTCCAATATTAAACAACTATATTTTGATCCAAAAATCCATTTTCTACATATATTAGTTTCTGAGATGTCACTGCCATCACTTTTATGGCATCCATCTTGGAGGGAAATGGTTGTTACAAAATTTTGCGTATAGGAGGAAAATGGGAAAAATAAACAAACATGGCTATGAAAATTTAAAAAAAAAGAGAGATTTTTTTCTTTTTATTAATTTTTTTAAAATTAAACCCTAGTCACTTGATACCCTAACCCATTTTGCCCGTGCTTGAAGCCTTTTGTGACATTTTTTTTTTTGTCACCATTAGTTACACTCTTCCCGTGGACGTTCACCAGCGTTCCCGTGGGTTTAACTGTCACGGCAACAGGGAGAAATAAACTGTCAATAATCCCAACTCTGCACTCCAGCGGGCCACTTTTCTTTCTCACGTTGATCCAAGTTAAAATCTTTTTATCTCTGAATCTGCCCACATCGCATCGCTTGTATTCTCCTCACCTGTCCAGACCTGCTGAGCGGGTAACTAGTAGCGATGTGTGTGAATGTAGCAGTTACTTCTGGCCATTACACAGTGAATAAAGAGTGATGTACCACCTGCACTAATGCAAACATGATCGTTGCAGAATGAGTGTGTTAGGGGAAGAGGAAGCTGCAGCTGTTTAAAAGCTGGATGCAGCCATAAAATGCAGCTGGAAATGGGAGTGGCTTAAGATGGAGGGCGAGGTTTCAGTGGAGAGACAAGAGAGGGATTGGCCAGGTGTGTCCTCTGCCACAAGGGCAGAAGTTATGCTAATAAGGGCAGGATGTGAAGTCTTTCTTTTTTTTATTCTGTTTTTTTTTCTCTATAAATTATTATTGTTTATTTCTAAATAAAACATGGACAGCACAAGATGCATGTGTGTGCGTGCATGTGTGTGTTTGGTGCCTCCTCCAGATCACTGAAACCGGAGCTTATTTTTATCATCCAGATTCTCACCTCATCTTGTCCCTTTTTTGTCCCAGATATCCTCACGTGCCTGTAGCAGCTTTTGTTTCCAGTTGCCACATAATTGATCCTCCTTTCTCAACCTCCCACGAGGCTGCCGTTGCTGTGGTTTTCTGTCCATATCTGCATGGCAGTTAAGCTTTTGGAGAAGTCGTGGCTGAAGATAGTCCACTGTGTCAGGTGGTGCATCTTTCACAATTCTCTCCACTGACCTGGAAAACAACTTTGTGGGCACAACATAAATACAGACATCACGTGTAACTGTCACAGGTGAATCCAACCATTTATGGCTGCAACATCATCAGGGGAGGATACAGAAGTTGTGGTTTAGATCCTTTTTTTTCTTTCTTATGCAGATTGAAAAGTTTCATGACTTAATGAAATAAGAAGAACCAAGCACTGTCTAATGGCTGCCTTCCCTCAACTACTCTTTTTTTTTTCCAGTTTTCATTATTGTCCTCCACTCTGAAAGAAAACTTGGGCCTGTGCGTGACTGCCGAGCATTTGGTACCAAAGCAAGTGGTTGTAATTTGTGGCCTTGCCTTGCCCTTGCAGGGTAAACACTGACTAAGAGCTCAGGAATCTTAAGAGCTATAAAATAATTGCAGGTTACTCGCATAATGCTCAGTGTGTGCTGCTCCTTTACCTCAGCTCTGTCTCATCTCAAGCTTTTTGTTCAATCTCTGTTGGTGCTATAAAAAAAAGAGGCCTTTTTCTGCTGCCCCCTAGATAGTAGTTAAGTAGTGTAAATGATGTAAAGAAACTTATTTCTCCTTGCAAATGCTGGTGGTTCATTTGTCCTGATCTAAACTACAAAGTTACAAAATACAAAATATCTAGAAAATTTCTCCTATTTCTATATATTTTTTATTACCATAGGTGTCCAAACACTATGAATACTCCCGTGTAAAATCATAAATTTAGGTCTCTATAGTGACATTTCAAGCAGAAATAGTCATTTTCAGACTAAGAAATAAATGCCATTGTATGTACATATTGGCCACGGTTACATGATGTTTTTTAATTCTGAATTAATAATTCCAAATTAAATGATTCCTAATTAAACTATTTTCTTTCGAGTTTACATGGAAATAGTAATTCCGAGTTGAGGTTTACATGGAAAACACGTTTGTTCGACTTTATCCAATTCTGCTTAAGGTCTGGGGGTTGGGAAGGGTTCTGATTGGATGGGGGGGCGGACGTCTTTACATCTACCGGAAGAAAACAAACTTAGCAACAACTCGGTTAGCAACAACATTCCACTTATTTTTGACCTGGTGGCGTCTCTATCTGCGAAACCTCCTTCATTTAACCTGGCCGCTGCAACTATGAAAAGCTCACAATTTTTATGTTCTTTTAATTATTTTCAGTTCCTCCAAGCTATTTATTAAATAAATCGTCTCTGCTCTTGACCACCGTTTACTGCGTGCTGCCATCTTGAAACTTTATTTCGAAAACAAGCCCAACGCGGAATATAAGCGTCATCGAGATGGATGGGCAAGGGAACGAGCCTGCGCAGAAAGACCGGAATTAATTTAAAGTGGAAACCAGCCACTTACTTCGGAATTAAGTTTAATTCGGAATGGACATTTTCATTCGGAATTAGGCGTTTACATGGTAACTTTAATTCGGATTTAACTTTAATTCTGAATTAAAGAGGAATTAAACTTCCCATGTAAAAGCACGGATTGAAGCAGCCACAAAGGTGTTTATTAAGAAAGTACTGTGAGCTGAGGCCAATAAAACTGATTTTTTTTTTCACATAGACATAGTGTGAAAACTAGAGCTAGAAGAAAATAAACTATGCAAACATACAAAATATCTAACATGTACGAGATGACTATATGTTATTCATATTACATTAAATAAGTCTGTTCATTGTAATTATTCAGTTGTACCTAGAGATGAACTTCAAATTTGAACATTGTGTAACTGAAATATTGGCACACGTATATAGTAATAATGAAGAACTCAGTTATCAGTACGACTGTTGACCAGAACTGGCTGTTTTTCAACTTGACAAAATGATCAGTGACCCAAAGATCAGGCTCATATCTGATTTTCTAACTTGTCAAGTGAGCTTTAGAATTTAGAATTTTAATTATATTTCAAACCGTTGTTTTTTGTTTTTTTTTTATCATGCTTTTTTGAGAGCTTTGATGATGTATCCGTACAGAACTGAAACATAGCATTTAGTCAGAAAGCAAGTTGCCCAAAAGACATTGGCGATAATTGCCAGTTTGAGCTTCACTAATGTAGTGTGCGGGTGAAATCTTAAAAGGCCAGCCAATGCTTTCATGCAGATAAACAATTATGTAGCTTTGAAATGGTGGATGTATTATTTGATGGTATGCTCTTAGAGATAAAAATTTAAATGTCAGGCATGAAAAGTGTGAAGTTGAAATATGGTTTAAGGGTACAGAGAGTGTTAAGATTTTGTTATTTTATAATTTCAGATAAATGATTTATTACACAATTGTAATTAAAGATTTTGTCAATTTAAAATGTGTGTTTCAGAAACTTTGTTTCCAATTCACAGTATAACAAAATAAAATGGAATATGCATAAAAGCAAAAAGACTAAACTGAGAGCAGGAAATACACACTTCATTTCCTGAGTTTGCTGACACAGCATACTGAAACTCCTCTGTTGCAAGAGGCTGGATTCAGTTGCAAAAGAAGAGGATATAGGGAGTCAGTGTATTGTGAGTGATTACGTAACGCAAGTTAGACACTCTGACATCAGTACTCGGCCTTCCCGAGAGGAGATACCAGGGTATCTCAAATACTACTTACTAACTCCTACTTATAATTGGTTGTACTGCTTATTTGTTAATTTTAAAATGAATATTGAACTAAAATGAAGCATTACCAATCTTTTGTAATGTAGTTTAATGTAATTTTAGTTGCCACATTTGATATATTGTCACTGTCTAATGAATAATTCAATTGTAAATTGTTATTGAATTGAATTACATGTATTTAATATTAATTCAGTGTTTCAGATTTCACATTTGTTTCTGCTTTTATGCAGTAAAATTGCTTATAGAATGTAATATTGCGGGTGATAACAGTAAAAAGTACATTTTATTTGACATTGTATTGATGCACTAGACAGATTATCGACATTGTATTTAATGTCATTGAGAAAGTTTCTACCACTAATAGTTGTTGGGTCTTTTAAATTAACCAAGACAGCTTAAAAGAAAACAAAATATTTCCAATAAAATATTATATTGATTTATAGCCAAGTAATAGCTAAGTCAGATCTTACAGTTTTTCTTATTCCCTATCCCTATTTTTTTTTTTTTTTTTTTTTTAGAAATGCCAACCATTTTTTCATAGCCTGAATGGATTTATTTCAGTTTTCTCCATAGACGCAGTAGAGTGGCGATCAAAGACTTTGTGAAAATTCAATATTATATCTTTTTTAACTCATGAAAAAGATACTCATTTGTTTTTTCAGTTTTTTTTGTAAATGAAAGACACCAAAATATGAGGAAAAGAATGAAACCATACACCATATATTTTATTAAATATACGCTATGTATTTTATTAAATACCCAGTTAAGAGTTATTAATACAAGTATAGCACCTGTTAGTTTACTTCATCTTGAGGAAGACACTGTTACTCTCAAATTAAAAAAAAAAAGCAGATTGTCTGGTGCTAAATGATATGAATTAGATGCAGAATTGAGATTAATGAGCATCTAATAATTTCCAGTATTTGGCAAGAACCTTACATAGTTACAGTCTATATTCATTTACATAATTAACATTGAGCAATTTGTAAAATATGATCTAAAATCTACAAACCCATTTTAAAAAAATATTTTTTTGAAAAATGTGTAATTTCTGCATTTGTTTGAATTTCATTTAACAAAATCTTGTGTTCAACCAGTGTCATCATATTAAGCATATGAAAAAATATATCTAATTTGATGCCAGCGACACTTTAATCATTTGGAAACAGAGAATACAAATTCTTGCAGTTTTGTGAAAAGAATCAGTATCCATTATTTCTGAATACCAAATTATTTAGCTGTCCCTTCACTGTAAAAAAAGAAAAGCTCAAAGAAGTCAAAATTGCAAGGCAACAAACTTCGCTAAAATTCTGATTTTTGTCAACTTTACTTTAAGTTGTACTAACTTATGCTTTTTCATTGTAATAACGTTTAATCCTTACTTCTAACTCTCCTATAAATTGCACTAACTTGTAATTTTACACTGTATTGACTTTTAATCCTTACTTTTGCGGACTCCTATAAGTTATACAAACTTATAATTTTACATTGTATTCACTTTTAATTCTTACTTTTGAAAAATTGTACTAATTTATCATTTTACATTGTAATAACTGAATTCTTACATAATCTGCTTTAATCAGGTTAAGTTAGCATGACAGAAAGTTTGAGAAACTGAAAATTGCACACTAATAGTTTATAATGTAACTCAACTTTATAATTTAGAACCTATAACTTCTAATTAAACATATAAATAATTACAGATGCGAGATATCCATTTAAAACATTTGTTTTATTTTAACTGTTCAAGTATTGAATCCCTTCCAATAAGGTAAAGCAAATGCAAACTAATGAGATCCAATTGTCTCCCAGTCAAGTTGCGCTACATTGTACACTTGTAAACTTTGAGACTAAATAGAAGATCAAACATGAGCCATGTGTACAAGACCATACAGAACCAGTATGATACACAACCATGAATCTAATAAATCTGTTAACAATATAAACTGACTGCCTTAACTCCCAGCCTCAAAACAATCAGCAAATTATTTCTGTAATACTGCTCAATACTATTTGACAATTTACAAACACTGAATTTTAACATGTAACATGTTTAAGAAAAGCCCAATAAAAGTGCAGAATAAATGTAAAAGTGGGAGATCGAGGTAAATACGATTTGAGAGTGAATAACAAAAAGCAAACAAATGAGTTATTGGCCAGACAGAAGGTCAACAATTCTAGATCCAACATCATCAGATAAGTTGTAGCTTCACTGAAGGAGTTTGTTTTTGAGCGATCTAACCCTTGCAGAAAGATCTGAACCAAGTTCCATGAAAAACCTTCTGAACAGTTTCAAAGGTGTACCTGAGATCTTTTGGGTACTTAAGATTTAGAATAGAATAGAATCCTTTATTGTCACTGTACATAGGTACAATGAGATTTAAAGCAGCATCTCCAGTTACAGTGCAAAAAAGAGTGCAAAGTACAAACAGTGCGGATCTGTGTGCAAAGATATGCAATATAGAGAGAATAGTGCAGATGATCGAGGTAGTGCAAAATATATGCAGTGTAAAGCAAAATAGTGCAAATAATCAAGGTAGTACGAATATAAGAAGTTGGTGGTATGAGGATATAAGGTGCACAGTCAAATCCTGAGACGGCATAACAGATGCTATATACAGATACTATAAACAGATGCTATAAACAGATTTTTTTTTTTTTTTAGTTTACACATCTGGTGGAATATTGCACAGACTGGTTCAAGGCAGTTATGGCTTTGGGGAAGAAGCTTTTTTTTTAAAGCATAGATCAATCCAAAGAGGTAAGCAAAAGCAGTTGGCAGGTCAGGGAGGTCTTGAAGGACAATCCCTTCTTCTATAACAACAGCAACACTCACGACACTTTGAGTACTTAAAGTACTGTGAATCTGAATACATTACTATAAAAGTAAGAACAACTTTTCTTTTCCCAAATAGAATTATGAGATTGACACATTAACTATTTCCATCTCGTATCCCACGACCAAAAATGGAATCCCGATACACACATCAACTGACATCAATTAGGCTCCATCAAGTCATAGCCAGGATAGTACAACTATAATGTAATTGCTCTGGTTACTGAGTTACTGTAGTTGCTCTAGTTACTGTAATTGCTCTAGTTACTGAGTTACTGTAGTTACTGTAATTGCTCTAGTTACTGAGTTACTATAATTGCTCTAGTTACTGTAATTGCTCTAGTTACTGAATTACTGTAGTTGCTCTAGTTACTGTAATTGCTCTAGTTACTGAGTTACTGTAGTTACTGTAATTGCTCTAGTTACTGTAGTTGCTCTAGTTACTGAGTTTACTGTTGTTGCTCTAGCTACTGTAATTACTCTAGTTACTGAGTTACTGTAGTTACTGTAATTGCTCTAGATACTGAGTTACTGTAGTTGCTCTAGTTACTGTAGTTACTACAATTGCTCTAGTTACTGAGTTACTGTAGTTGCTCCAGTTACTATCAGGGGTGTCAATTCTCCGCGGATTCGCTGATTTCAGAGTTTTTTGCCATCCTGGGGGTCATTTTTGAGATACGTGCAGATCCGGTTTAATATTTTCAGTTTTAATATTCCCCCCACCCCCCACCCCCAGCGTGACGTGAATTCTCGATTGCGATTGGTTGATTGAGTGATTGAGACCAGAGCATGCGCAATGAGCCCGTTGACAATACAGCCGCTATCACAGCCAGATCAATGGTCAAAGTAAGCCTGAAACACATATTTTCTGATATTACTTCTCCCTTTCTTGTTTGGATGGATGATTATTAGCTTTAAATTCACAGGAGAGATGTTTATTCCTCATTGTACTTATTTATTGTTAGACAACGCGAAAGAAATATACAGCGCTTCTCACCACTGGTAAATGTAGCTAGGAAACGAAAGCTCGTCTGCCTCGACACCGGCGTGGTCCTGCGTCTCGTCCCGCTTAGCAATGTAACCTCCAAGTACATTTAAATTGCAGATTTCTGAAGTGCTCAGGTTACATATTAGGGCAATTATATGATCATTAAATTAAAAAAAAAAAAAATCTCCCAACACCGACCCCCTCCCCTCTCAAAATAGAAAACTCCTCGAATCTACATGATTCACGTCGGTCTCTCTTTTTGACTTCAAAATGGCAAATTTCGCCGAAAGGTGAGGGATTTTCATGCCTGAAGTATTAGTTATTCAGCAGAGCTTTTTGTGATTTAAAAAAAAAAAATTAAGAAAAGAGTTACAGGCATCAAGTAGACATGTTGAATTTAACATGCTATTTTCTATAACTGCTTACTAAAGTTTTGGATCCATGTATCTTGTTGCCAGTTATGTTTTACTGTTGAAGTTCACCAGTGACTGAATCACTAGTCATTCTGAATTTTTGCCTTTAATAGGCAACTTAATTGTTTTATAACAACTACTTTTATTTTTGATTTCTAACCTCAGCCTTATGCTCAGTGGATTCTCACATTAGCAGGAATAATTAAACTTTGTGCCATTTTTATCTTTTATTTTCTGTTGAGGGAAAGTAAGAATTGAATTTTAAGTATGAGCAGAGTTTTGCAAACCTGTGAATTGAGCCACACCAGATTGCGAGTTTTGCATTTCATTATGTAACGTCAATTATCCCCCCAGGTATATTGTAAAGGCTTAAGGCAAGGGTGTCAAACTGATCCGTTAAAGGCTGCAGGTTTTTGTTTCAACCATGCAGAAACACAAAGAACATTTTTTACTTACAAATTGTAAGTAAAAAATGTTCTTTTCACTATCAAACATTTTCAGTACAATGTTTAGTCTGTTGGATCTTCAGTAAGTAAAAAAAATGTTCTTTTCATTATCAAAGTAACAATATGGACAAATACACAATGCTGTGCTCAGAATGCCTCCTAAAGCACCTCCACATTTTCTTGAGCCCCCCCCCCCCCCCCCCCCCCCCCCCCCCCCCGCTTCAGTGTTTTTTCCAATTTCCCGTTGACACCCCTGTACTATAGTTGCTCTAGTTACTGAGTTACTTGCCCTAGTTGCTGCAGTTACTGAGTTACTCTAATTGCTCTCATTACTGTAGTTACTGTCGTTGCTCTAGTTACTGTAGTTATTGTTTCTGTAGTTGCTCTAGTTACTGTCATTGCTCTAGTTACTGCTGTTGCTCTAGTTGTTGTAGTTATTGTTTCTGTATTTACTGTAGTTGCTCTAGTTGCTCTAGTTACTGTAGTTATTGTTTCTGTCGTTACTGTAGTTGCTGTAGTTACTGAGTAACTCTAGTTGCTCTAATTACTGTAGTTACTGTAGTTGCTCTAGTTACTGTAGTTACTGTCATTGCTCTAGTTAGTGTAGTTATTGTTTCTGTAGTTGCCCTAGTTACTGCCGTTGCTCTAGTTACTGTATTTATTGTTTCTGTATTTACCGTAGTTATTGTTTCTGTGGTTACTGTAGTTGCTCTAGTACAGCTACTTTAAAACATTTCAGTCTGAGTTTTCATTAGACACACTGGGCGTCAGTATCTGAGTGATGGTACACAGCTAGTTCAGTATAAGACAAGTAACGGTAACTGTTGCCTCTTGTGATTAGTGCGCTTCAGACCCTGAAGCCCATTTTGAACAGAGATCCGGCTATATTTTGTCAGCTTTCCTTGTCTGCATTTCACAGAAAACAATCTGAAAAATAATTCGTTTAATTTCACAAACTAAATTCTTATTGAAATGATAGTTGATGAATTTCTTACATCCCTAAACTAGGCTTGGGCGGTATCCAAATTTTGATACCGTCAAACTTCCCTCACATTTTACCGGGGTATACGGTATTCCTGCGACTATTAAGGCGAACACACACCGCTGGCGGACGCCAGGCGTGAAAACAGCCCCCCGCCCCATTATTTACCCCAGGCCCGCTGCCGCGGGGCTTTACAGTGCTGTACTAATCCCAGCGTTGACGCGCCTGGGAAAAAAAGGCGAGTTTACCTCGAAACAGCAGTTCAGTGCTTCAATATAAACTTGGCTCAACTACAGTTGTTATTTATTTGTGTATTTCTTGGTTTTCACTGTAGTTTTAACTGTTCCTTCTCTGCCCCAGCTCCTATCTGCTGCCGAGGTGTGTTTGCTGAAACGCGCTTTATAGTAAAGTGTCTGATGCCTGACGTTTCACTTCCTTTAAATTCTTCAACATAAAAGTCCAACATTATTAGTTTCATTAGAAGCTTTTATTTTGAAGCAGCACACTCAGGAAGTGTTGTTTTCATCGCCAGTACCTTAACAGGACGAGTCAAACCGAGATGAGCTCCAAGCGAACATGAATAAACGGTAAAATAAAGCGGAACACACAGCGATACAGGAGACAAACTAAACTAAACCAACAACAGAAATCATTCATTGCATTTTTTAATGACGGTATTGAAACTGATACCCCCGCTATTTTTAAATACCGGAAGTAAACGGTATTACTGTAATACCGCCCAAGCCTACCCTAAACACGCCATTATTAAACAAATTGTCATAAATGTGCACAATATAGGTCTATATTATGGCTGATTGATGTATTAGAGAATAGATCAACTGTGAGCAAATTAATTTAGCCTACCTTTACACGCTCACAGATTGGTTATCTGAGTTTGTGCACCAGCACAGATAATAATCGTGTTATAATTTAACTTAACTCATTAAATTCCAACTGTCTGAACACAGTTGTTTACTGAGAACAGCAGACGGTAGCTAACTAAGTAGAGAGCTAGGCAGCAAACTAACTGCACAACAGACCGAGTCGCTTGCTCACCCACTGCCGTTCTGGAGCAGAGACGTTAGTGTTATTACCACTGTGTAATAACACGACCAACAATGACATGAAATCCCGGCAAATGTTGCGACCACAGTCTTGAGTTAGCATTAATACCCTAATGACTACTACAAGTTAGATAGCATGAATTAACACAATACCAACCATGCAGAAGATAACGTCTGTCCTGCCCAGACAAGCTCAGCTAACTGATGCTAGCAGCACTGCACCAGTTAGCTGCTATTGATTGAAAAGCCTTTTGTGTTTGAATGTTGAAAATGTGTATGACGATTTCTCCACTAAATGACACACAACACACTGCACAAGATAATTCAGAATAAAATTCCCATATAATTTTTACGTAATTCAATTAAAGGTTGATTAAGACTTACCTGTGTGGGCTCCTCTTCGAAGCAGCACAGCCACGATGAGAAATTAGAAGTGAAAAGTGCGCCAACTTGGAAAGTTGCCTTTCCTCTCATTTCACAACAAAGAAATGGGAGTTAGTCCCCTTGAATTGACTTTCAACTTAAAGATTTAAGTATTAACAACTTCACAACTTCCTTGCTTTGTTGTCTTAACTAATATTATTGCCTGACATGTTAATAATTTTTATTTTCAAGTCTTATCAACACAAATTGATACTTTAGGCCAAAATATACGAGTTGGGTTTTTTGAAATGTTGTGGTTATTGTCATGATAAGCCATATGTTTTCAATGGGAATCAGATCTGGTCCAGTCAAGCAAACATATTTTTTTTAGAACTCTTCTCTGAAGTTTTACAAACAAGTCAGTATTGTTGTGAAGAACAGTTTTACCATTGTAGAAAAAATAATTTTTGATTTCACAAGAACCTGGAAGAAGTTAAACCTGCTTTTATCTCCTCAATTGGTCTGCTGTTACTCTTTGCATATGGGGCTAGCTCAGTCTAAACTTTCCAAATGCAGCTGCCAGACTTGAAAAAACAGCACATCACTCCAGTTGTGGCACACTTGCACTGTTAAGCAGCAAGGTACACGACTGATATAAAACTTTTGTTTTTATAGCCTTCATAGTTTAGCTCAACAGTACATTACTGATAAGCAACGCCCTCTTTCCACTACCAAGTCACTTAGGTCTTTATTGCACATAGGTTTCAGTACCCCTTTACTTCGGAAGTGAAACCTAAAATCAAACAAAGCCTCAAAACCAAAAACACAATTGTCAACATCTGATGTTTTGAAAAGTGTTGTGTCAGTTTACCTTCATGTGGATGAAGGTGAATCGATTTTGTACTTGATTGTTCCTATTCATATGTTCTGTGGACCCTGATGTGATTACTGCCAGGTGGTTTAACATCTGGCTCTTTTCAGCTTTCAACCCTGTGAGAAAATTTAAAACAATGAGAAAGTTAAAAGGAGGCTGGAAGACACTGCCTCACTTAATGATAACATGCTTTCATCTCACTTTTGTTTCAGGTTGTCATGAAAAAAAAAATCACAGCCCTGCAGTGTCCACATAACTGAAATCAAAGGGCACCTCTGTAGTAGCGTGTAAGGACATAATGTTTTGGGCTTGCTATCTCAGACAAAATAATGTTTTTAATTATCAGTGTGTGTGAAAAAACTTTGTGCAATCTTTGAAAAACCAGATGTTGCAGTGGAAGCTGTTGGATGCATACACAGCTACAAATGTCCTTTATTTTCAGTCATTTGGCTAAAAAGATATGCTTACCAGTTAATGTTCCAGTGAGGTCACAAAAACAACTTGGTTAAATCACAGCAGGCATATATGCGTAGCTCATGTGATGTCGAATTTTGTGACCGGAAATGCGACCTTTAAACTCAACTCCATCATTAATTGCTGGCTTACTGTTGTTAAAACCCTAATACCTGAGGGTCCAATTCTCCTTTTAGCACGTAAATTGCGTGAATTGCTCTTCCATTTTTAACAATTCCGGACATATCTTACACATTTTTAAAATGCTGGAAAGGCAGTCTGACTGTGAAGGTTAAGGACTTGCTAACTACGTTACAAATTGTCCAAACCCAAGCCTGACCCCTGGCTGAATGTCACTACACATGGATTTAGGTAGGGCCCTATGGAATCCGCGATCACGGAATTGCGGACAGAATTGCAGAATTGGAGATTAAAAACGGAATTCACTTTAAATGCACAATATAACAGAACTGAACGCAATTTGCGTAAAAGTTTGTTTTTTTTCTCCCGCACTAAAAGGAACTTTTGTTTCGAGAAAATGTTCCAACAGGGGTCACGAAAAACTGGGACACTGCGCGCTTCTCCGCCACCTCCTGCCCCCGCTTCCCTCATTAATTAAAAAAAAAAAAAACCAACATGTCGAAGCGGCCATCTGTGAAACCGGCGAAGAAGCAAAGGAACTACCGGCTGACTCCCAGGTACAGGACAGAGCAGTTTATTCGAGATTATTATGTGTCTGGTGATTCAATGTTCTGCTAGTTTAGCACACGATTGAATGGACACGAAAAGATGTATACGAGGTTCGCTTGACGAGTGAAAAGCACAAACATAAAAAGGCGAGAATCACTCACTGAGCTAAACACAAAGAGACTGTAACAGCTGGAACACCTAAAGAAAAAAAACACACTGACACACACAACAAGTGTTCAATGTTTTCGATTTCATAGCATCTACATCAGCTATAGTAAATATAGTTTTTTCTGTTACCAGATACGCAGATTGTCATGACGTACCTGAAAAATGTCATGTACGTCACAGAAGAAATTAAACAAGCTAAAATGATTAGTTTACTGCTGTTGAAATGTATTTTTTGCACTTTAAATGGATTTCATCTATTTGAGTTATTTTTTCTTCAATTTTTTTCCTTGTCAAAAAAACTAATGTTTTGTTGGACACAATATGTTTAAATGTATGAAAACATTAAAGTTTACAGTTAGAATTGCATAAATTGTCTATATTTCATTACTTTATATACTGCCTTTGGGTTCAATTTGCATAAAATGCTTAAAACGGAATTCTCAAAAATTAAAAACCGAAAAACACCGAAAATGAAAAAAATTAAAACGGAATTTGAGAAAAAATAAAATGGATTTCATAGGGCCCTATTTAGGTAGAGCTGCAGACAAGCCAAGCATAGTGGGAAAGAGGACAGGCTACTTGTTTCACTGGGTATATTGAGGGACAGTCTAGCAGGCTGTCAGAAAGCTGTAGAGGCAAAATGTCAATATCTGTCTAATGTAATTTTCAACAACAGTAATCATCCTACTCAGGTATTCAGAACAATAAATACTGCATTAAATCCTCCTGCTGTTCTGTCAGATATTACAAACACTACCTGTGATAATTACCTTCAGTTTTTTAGACATTTAGAATTTGGACATTGTTCCTGCTAAGGTGCTGAAAAAGTTCTTGACTACGGTTGGGCCAGGTTACTTTTTTTTTTTTTTTTTTTTTTAACACATCTTAGTGCAAGGACAGTTCCAGGTATCTTAAAACATGCTGTTGTGAGGCCACTTCTTAAAAACACTAACCTTGATTCAACAGTATTTTACAATTTTAGACACATTTCTAATTTGTCATTTTTGGAAAAAGTTGTTTTTATTCAGTTGTATGTGTTTTTAGAGAATGTTTGTTTTAGAAAAATTTCAGTCTGGTTTTAACTCACAACATAGCACAGAGTCTGCTTTACTATCTCTTGAATCTAGGAAACCTGCGCTGCTGGACCTCACCACAGCATTTGACAGTGTGGACCATTTTATTCCCATCACACATTTATCTCAAGTGGTTAGCCCCTATGGCACTGTTCTCCAGTGGTTAGAGTCGTATTTGTCTGACAGGACTTTTGCAGTCACAATCAATGACCTCTCTTTCTCCTTTTCCGCTGATGTCTGGGATCCCCCAGGGCTCCATTCTGGAACCAGTTCTGTTTTTATTTTATTTGTTGCCACTAGGTTCAGTCATTGAGAGACATAATCTTTTCTTTCATTTTGATGCAGATGATTGCAGATGATTTGATTACAACTCTGTCTGTCTCTATTCCCCAATGACCCCAGTGCACTGAACTCTTTACAGAAATGTTTGATGGACATTAAACAGTGGCTTTCTCAGAATGCTCTACATATAAATGAGAGCAAAAGTGCATTATCTTTGGCTTCAAACTACTCACTGACGCTGTTCCCAACCTTGGTGCCCTCTCCCCCCTATTCTAAACTTGTGGTAACAAACTTGGGAGTCAAGTTCAACAGCTGCTTTAATTAGGCTTTTGCCAATTGTGCTAGCATAATTTTTGGCATAATCTGAGGAATTGAGCATAATTTTTGCCCTTTTTCCAAAAGTAGCACTGCTAGCATAATCCGTATATTTTCTTGTCTTAATAGCACAATTTTAGAATAATTCAAGAAAAAGAAGATCTCAGCTACTAAAAACGATAGAATACTATTAACAGTTGGTTCCATTACTTGTAAGCAAGTGTTATGCTTCAAGTGCTAATTAACTGTTAGAGAACGAATTAAAGAAGTCAAACCGGACTGCGTGGTTCAGAAACGAGCAAGATTATTCAATGTTAAATTTGTTATCCAGGGCTTTGTCAGAAACTGCATGGTTTAGTTTTCACTGTATTTGTTTTTATTTGTTTTGAAACCCAGCGCGCACTGCTAGCACACGCACAGTTCGTTGTTTACTGGAAACTTGCCACACTTCACCATGGTAACTGGAGGCCATTTGAGTGCAAAACCTTGCGCAAACTGTGTCACGCTCTGCTACACGCGATGGTTAGCAAGCTATCCGCGGATAGTTATGCACCACACTATCCAGGCTTTGTGCAACCTATTTTTGTTTGCTGGATAACTATCCGCTGGATAGCAGATTTATCCACCGTATAGGCCTAACCACCGGATAAAGTTACCCAGGTTTTGAACAACCGGGCCCAGAACGTCAGGCCAGGGTTAATAAAATACATTTTCAAGCTTGTCTTGTGAGTTGTGAAGTTTGTGCAGAAAATAATCTTTTAAAAAAGTAGCATAATTTTGAAAAGCGAGCATAATTTGAACATAATTTGGACTGCCACTGCTAGCACTGCTAGCACTGCCACTAGCATAATATGCCACTTTTACTAGCACAATCGGCAAATGCCTAGCTTTAATTTTGACATCCAGATTGACTCTGCAAAGCAAGCTTTTTTCCAGCTTCTGACCAAATTGAAGCCATTTTTAAGTCAGAAAGATCTTGAAAATGCTATGCATGCCTTTATCTGCTCTCACCTTGATTACCGTAACACACTGTACATTGGAGTGAACCAGTGTCCCCGCGCCTCCTTTTTGTGCTGCTGCTCGGATGTTGACCAACACCCAACGACAGAGCTAAATCAGTCCTGTTTTATACTCCTTTCACTGGCTCTTGACTGAGTTGATTTATAGCTCCTTGGTATTTATGTGATCTTTTAAAAAATGTATCAACCTTGCAGGGCTCTGCAGTCTACTGACCAACATCTGCTTGAGGTTCCAATGTCTCAGTTCAAACAGTAAGGTGATCGTTCTTTCGCAGTAGCCGATTCTAGACTCTGGAACAGTCTGCCTATAGACCTACGAATGATTGCAGATTTGCCTCTGTTAACATCTAATTGAAAGATGCACCTTTTCAGACTGGAACCTTTGTACCTAAAAGCTCTGTGACATTTCGAATGCTATTTGGTTTAGCTACCAATATGATTTAATGTTAAATGTTATATTAATTTGTTTTTAATGTTTGTTTTAATGTTAGATGTTTTTTAAAGGGGAGGAGGTCATTTGCAAATTATACAGTACAGCACTGAAATACTCCAGCAGTACGAGTACAATGCAGTACGACTTAAGAAACAATCATCCAGCATCAGACAATGGAGGACCATGGCAGCGAACTTTGACCTCCATGATGGCCGGGAGAAAGTGTGACGTGTGGCGGTCTGAGAAGATAACGGAAAAAATCTGTTCAATGGTGGAAAAAGAAATTTTGCCCATCAGTGTGGTCAGTGGTGAAGGGTTCCAGGAGCTAATGGGCTATATCGAGGCTAATTACCAAATTCCATCAAGACCGATCATTACCCGACAATTTGAGGCTCGTTTTGAGGAGAGGAAGAAGGAACTGAAAACGCGACTTGCAAGTACTAAGTTCGTGGCTGTTACAACGGACTGCTGGACCACGCTCACAACAGAGAGCTACGTGACAATTACATGTCACTATATCGATGAGAAATGGAAAGCTAATACTGCCGTCCTGTTAACGCAGAGCATGCTGGGTAGACACACAGCTGATAACCTCACAGCTAAACTGGTTGATGCAGTGGAGACGTGGGGACTTGGTGGGAAAGTGTTCGCATGCGTCCACGACAACTCGCGCAACATCGTGGCAGCCAACTCTCCCGGGCGGGTCAGCTGGGTCAGAACGGTGGGATGTTTGCGTGTCGGAATAGCGGTATTTCGGGATGGTGGTATGTCGGAATGGCAGCATGTCGGAATGGCAGCATAGAAGGGCATAAGTGATATCGGTTAACGGTTATTAATCGTTGAAGGGTGTCAGTTAACGGTCATGAAAAAAATCCAAAATGTGCATCTCTAGTGAGTAGGGATGCACATTTTGGATTTTTTTTATGACCGTTAGCCGACGCCCTTTAACAATTAATAACCATTAACTGATAAGTCTGGGAGGGTTGGCTGCCGCGATGTTGCACGCGTTGTCATGGACGCATGGGGACATTTCCCCGTGTATACTCTCGTGGCAATGTGTCGCCGTCAGCTTGTCGCAGAGATGCCACCGTCACTTTTGATTTATACTAGCGCCGTCTCTGCTATGTTATTCCACGCCACAACGCAAGAGCGACAATCACGAACTAGCTAAACTTACTAAACTTATCTCTTGCATTTTCCACTTCCTCACCGTCTCGGCCGTATCCAGACCCACATTCATCGCTATCTCCCTCCATGAATTACTAGAATATGTGCTGTCTTTGTAGTGTGGAGAACCAGAATCGTACAGATGTGGGTACTTCCTCATTTTTTCGAAGACGTGCTCTTTTCTACGCGGATGTAGAATTGACCAATCAGAGGCCTGTTGCACCTGTCGACACGCCCCCATGAGTTGATTGAATTAAGTAGCTTAAAAACAAAATTGACCGTTAGTATTAATCGGTTAGAGTTACTGTTATCGGTTAACGATTAAACGGTTAACCATGTGAATCCCTACTAGTGAGGAATGTATGGTCATTCCAAATTACTGCATATCATCCTGGATGCATAGATATGACTCTGCATCTATCTATGACTATACTGTAACTTTCATCTACATCCTAAAAAAAAAAAGAAAGACCATGGAGACCTGAAGGCATTGAATCCATGTTCTTGTAAATATCAATTTGTGGTTGGTGATGCACACACCCTGAAACACACAGAGAGCCAAATGTAAATATTTGAACTCATGACATAATCATTACTGTTAAACTCCTGTAGCAGTCTGCTGCTGGTTCAAAATGTTTTTGTTTCTCAGAGGGTGGTTATGGGGTATCTGAACAACCAAAATACTGATTCATGTTTAATTATTTTAGTTTGTAAAAGTAATTGAATTTAAGTTGGCTAAAAGCTGCCCTTTTGAACATCATTTTTAAAACATGTTTACAGTTTACTGTTTTCACACAAAGTACAATAGTAGCACACATACCATATTTGAAGGAATGTAACTGTGTAGGCATATGGAGAAGCCTGTGGTTTTATATGCACCACCTTCACTGTCCTGTTTGGCTTAACTTGTAAGGGCAGGGCGAGAAAATCAGGCACAACTTGAAAAAGTTTATCAGATACAAAGAACAGTTTTATTATGTTGTCTTAAGTACAACCCCATAACTCTCCTCAGAGGAACTCCACTTTTCTTAACAAATGAGAGAAAATCATTGAAATGTTTAAAAACAATGTTCTTCAAAGAAAGGCTGAAAGGGATTTGCATATTTCTTCTTCAGTAGTGCATAATATTATTCATAGTATAAATGAACTTCACCCTGTAGTAAGAGCTCTTTGATAATTGATAAACTATTATTGAGTTGAATCTTCTTTTTGGGCTCTTACTTATAGTACTATTGTCTCGCATAAACACTTCCACAAACATTTCATTAATAACCCTTCTCTTCCTTTCAAAACAGATTAGAAATTGTCTGAAAACAATAATATTGTATAAGATGCTTAAAATAATATACCGGCCATCAGCTGCTCCGATTTCTAAAGATTGTCATAACATTTTCACAGCTTTTATTCTGGTGATATAATACATTCCCAAGTGTGAATGTGGCAACAGAGTTTGCTTCTTCATTTGGTGGCAAATGCTTCCTCAGCACTACTGCATTTCCATACAGTCACCCATCACTCGTAGCATCCGTCCCCTGCTGAATTGACAGATGACACCGTGAAGGTCGTGCCCTGAGGTGAAGGAGCTCGCCATTCTGCACCATTTCTTGTTGTGACACATGACTAGCTGCACCAGAGCCTCACGGCATGATGAGATGACTAGCAAAAACAATTTGTTGCTAACTCTTTTTTCACTTTGTGATTTTTTTTCCACCTTTTTATTTATCATATCACTTTCCTTGCATATCTCATCAGAAGTACTTTTGCACACTTTTATCCCACTGATTGCACCCTATGAAGTCTTTCCAGTTGATATCATAGCGAGGTGTGGGAGCATATGCAGTGATTAATGTCACAGAATGCCTCCGATGCTGATAAATTGATCTTTTTTTTTGCACTGGATAAACAACATATTCCTCACTGTATCTGAGTCATCTGTTGAGTCATGATGCTAAAACAGACATGCATTCAGGGCACAGTGTGCCTCACCTTGATGGTAGTGATACTATAAGTGATAAGTTTGTCATCGCTGGTTGCTGTTTTTTTTCTCCTGTTTGTCACTTTGAGAATTTACAAGAAGTGAGAATGGTGTTTCTTGCGCTTTCATTTAAAAAAATCATAGTAACTAGTATAGCAGTACATATATATATATATATATATATATATATATATATATATATATATATATATATATATACACATATACAGTGCATCCGGGGTGTGCATTCACACCCCTTCACATTTACCACGTTTTGTTTTGTTACAACCTCATTTCAAAAGGGATGGAATTATTATTTGTTCCTCATCAATCTACACAGAATACTCCATAATCACAAATTGGATTTGTTTTTTTCTAGCATTTTTCTCAGATTTATAAAAAATAAAAAACTGAAATCTCACATGTACATAAGTATTCACACCATTTGTTTTGACACTCAAAACTGAGCTGACATGCATCTTGTTTTCATTGATTGTCCTTGGGATGTTCCTACAAATTGACTAGAGTGCACCTGTGTGAAATTCAGTTAATTGAAAGGCACACACCTGTCTATATAAGGCCCCACAGCTCACAGTGCATTGGCAGAGAAAAAAAAACAAGCCATGAAGACAAAGGAATTGTCTGTAGACCTCCGAGACAGAATTGTATCACGGCACAGAGCTGGGGAAGGATACCAAAGGATTTCTGCAGCATTGAAGGTCCCGAAGAGCACTGTAGCCTCCATCATTCGTAAATGGAAGAAGTTCAGAACCACCATGACTCTTCCTAGAGCTGGCCGCCCGTCCAAACTGAGCAACCGGGGTAGAAGGGCCTTGGTCAGGGAGGTGACCAAGAACCCAATGATAACTCTGACAGAGCTCCAGCGTCACTCTGAGGAAATGGGAGAGCCTTCCAGAAGGACAACCATCTCTGCAGCACTCCACCAATCAGGCCTTGATGGTAGAGTAGCCAGACGGAAGCCTCTCCTCAGTAAAAGGCACATGACAGCCCGCTTAGAATTTGCCAAAAGGCACCTAAACGACTCTCAGACCATCGTTAACAAGATTCTTTGGTCTGATGAAACAAAAATAGAGCTTTTCGGCCTGAATGCCAAGCGTCACGTCTGGAGGAAACCAGGCACCGCTCATCACCTGACAAATACCATCCCCACGGTGAAGCATGGTGGTGGCAGCATCATGCTGTGGGGATGTTTTTCAGCGGCCAGGTACTGGGAGACTTGTCAGGATAGAGGGAAAGATGAATGGAGCAATGTACAGAGACATCTTGAATGAAAACCTGCTCCAGAGCGCTCAGGACCTCCGACTTGGTCGACGATTCACGTTCCAACAGGACAACGACCCCAAGCACACAGCTAGGATAACAAAGGACTGGTTTGAGAACAAGTCTGTGAAGGTCCTTGAGTGGCCCAGCCAGAGCCCAGACTTGAACCCCATTGAGCATCTCTGGAAGGAACTGAAAATAGCTGTGCAGCGACGCTCCCCGTCTAACCTGACAGAGCTTGAGAGGTTCTGCAGAGAAGAATGGGAAAAAATTACCCCAAATCCAAGTGTGCCAAGCTGGTAGCATCTTTCCCAAAAAGGCTTAAAGCTGTAATTGCTGCTAAAGGTGCCTCAACGAAGTACTGAATAAAGAGTGTGAATACTTATGTACATGTGTTTTTTCCAGTTTCTTATTTTTCATAAATTAACAAGATATTCATCAAAACATTTTTCACTTCAACATTATGGGGTATTGTGTGTAGATTGAAGAGAAAAAAATATAATTCCATCCCTTTTGAAATGAGGCTGTAACAAAACAAAACGTGGTAAATGTGAAGGGGTGTGAATACTTTCCGGATGCACTGTATATATATATATATATATATATATATATATATATGTATATGTATATATATATATATACGTACAGTGGAGGAAATAAGTATTTTGTGCCAGCTGTATTTTAACAGTTATAGAAAGAATATTGAAGAAAAATGAAATGAAATGAAAAATAAAAATTAATTTGTAAGTCATTGAGGGACATAAGTATTTGATCCCCGAACAACCTTGACCAGTGTTGGCTCCCACAGACCACTGGCATACTCCTAATCTCACTGAAGTAATTACCTGCATGAGAGACACCTGCAGTGTTTTCACAACTTTCAAAAGTAGAAGTTGCGTTGAGTGAAGTAGGAGTTGCAAGGCCCGAAAGGAAATTCTAGACTCTCCGAGACGTATTTTCCAGCATTTTGAGACGCAAAATGGGATGTTCAGATACCTTTTTTTAATTAAAATAACCCTAGCCATAACTACAAATACTACAAGAAACTACAAGAAACATAAACTGGTTATTTTATAACTCGAGCTGAGGCAGGCAGGTTATTGGGTAGAATAGGTTAGGGGGCGGGACTAGCAACAAAGAGAGACGGAAGCCTGTGTGTTATTGTGGGAGAGCCCGAGAGCGGCTAACTGATGAGCTGCTGTGTTATTCTCCTGTACTGCTGTCTTTTATTTTTGGCGTGGTTACGGCTGACAGTAACCGGTTCTGGTTGAAATAAAGCGACGGTTGTTGAGCACCTTTTCGTCCATTCTTTCTATCGCGTCCAGCCGGACGCTACAATATGTTGTCTTAAATAGAGCAGTTTCCGTTGGAAACTGCTGAACGTGTGATCGACGTATGCAAGCAGATTCAAGCGATGGTGTGGCGAAATTCTCAATGAAACTTTCAAGTTTATCAACTCAAAAACCTTTGTGGACACTTGGCTCTTTTACGAAAACTTTATTTATTTCATAATTTATTTACCCAAGGAAAAGTAGGCGTCGCAAATGGAGAAGTTGCCGTCGGATGCGACGGCCGACGGCTGACCTGTTCCAAATAGTCACCTGTATAAAAAGCCATCTGCCCACAGACTCAGTAATACTCCACCATCTCCACCATGGACAAGACTAAAGAGCTGTCAAAAGATGTCAGGGACAAAGTTGTTGAACTCCACAAGGCTGGAATGGGCTACAAAACCATAAGTAAGAAGCTGAATGATAAGGTGACAACTGTTGGAGCAATTATTCAGAAGTGGAAGAAGAACAACATGACTGTTAATCAACCTGGGCTGGGGGCTCCATGGAAGATATCACCTGGTGGAGTCTCAATGATCATGAGAAAGGTTAGAGATCAGCCAGAACTACACGGGAGGAGCTGGTTAATGATCTCAAGGCAGCTGGGACCACAGTCACCAAGAAAACTATTGGTAATACACTGAGACACAATGGTTTAAAATCCTGCAGTGGTCCAAGGTCCCTCTGCTCCAGAAGGCTCAGGTCCAGGCCCGACTCAGGTTTGATAACGAACATATTAATGACTCAGAAAGAGACTGGGAGAAGGTGCTGTGGTCAGATGAGACCTAAATTGAGCTCTTTGGCCTCAACTCAACTGGACGTGTTTGGAGGAAGAGAAATGCTGAATATGACCCCAAAAACACCTTCCCTACTGTCAAGCATGGCGGTGGAAGCCTCATGCTTTGGGGGTGTTTCTCTTCTAAGGGTACAGGTCGACTTCACCGCATCGATGGGAAGATGAACTGGGCCATGTACCGCAGAATCTTGGGTGACAACCTCCTTGCCTCCACAAGAACATTGTAAATGGGTCGTGGACGGGTCGTTGTCATGACAACGACCCAAAACATCCAGCCAAGGAAACAAAGGAGTGGCTCCATCAGAAGCACATCAAGGTCATGGAATGGCCTAGCCAGTCTCCTGACCTTAATCCTATTAAACATCTATGGAGAGAGCTGAAGCTGAGAGTTTCCAAGCCTCAAAACCTTCAGGATCTGGAGATGATCTGCAGAGAGGAGTGGACGAAAATTACTCCTGATGTGTTTACACCTAGTTAGAAACTACAAGAAATGTCTGACAGCTGTGCTGCCAACAAGGGTTTTACCACCAAGTATTAGATCATGTTTTGCTAGGGGATCAAATACTTATTTCCCTCAATGACTTGCAGATTAATTTTTATTTTTCAATTCATGTAATTTTCTCATTTTTTTTTCAATATTCTTTCTATAACTGTTAAAATAAAGCTGCCATAGAAGTCTGAGACTACTCATTTATTTCTTAGTATGACAACTGCCAAAATCAATATACTTATTTCCTCCACTACACACACATATATATATATATATATATATATATATATATATATATATATATATATATATATATATGTATATATATATAGTGTGTGTGTGTGTATGTATATTTATACGCATACGCATACATACATATATGTATACACTGGAGAGAGAGATAAACTTTGAATTTAAGACACATTTCAGTTTTGCTTGTTGGAAACCCACCCCCTTATTGGTGTTCTTTGCATCCCCATGAGCAGATAAAAATAGATAAAGTACTTGTCTTCTATATCAGGACCTGATGAAACATCTGGTGTCTTTTAGAAGTCATGAAACATTGGAAGCTACCACCACCTCTTTTTCAAGGAAAGGGGAAAAGTCTTATTTAAGGAGATGAGTGAGAGCACCTCAGCATCTTCTATGAGGCGAGGCAGTTAAAGAGAACTTACAGCCTTAGGTGGGGTGGTTAGAGAGCGTGGAGCTCAAATACTCCCCAGCGCTCTGGTAACCCCAGTGTGACTCTTCGAAACCAAAGGTCACACTCGCCTCCTGTATCCCTTTGTGAATGTTCAACCCACCACCCCAACCCCCGCCCCCTTCCCAAAACCACCTACACTTCATCTCCGAATGAGCATTCCCACCCACCTGCCTGTACCCCCTGCTGAGCATCAGAGGTTTTCAGCATTACAGTCTCAGGAGAAAATACCCCCCCTCCCCCCCACCACCACCACCACCACCTCTTCAGTCTCCATCTCCCCTCCCCTCACTTCCCCACGCCTCCATGGAATTACTTCCATATGGCCTACTTTTCCGCCCTCGCTCTCTAACAAGTTGTACAATTTTATTTTTCTCTAGTCTCTCGCATATCTAGATGTTCATCTTTCTGATCCTCTACAGTTGCTCCCCCATGTTTATTTGACCAGTTGCTGCAAAATCTGCAAAATCAAAGCTAAAGAAACATTGTTATCCACTAATGCTTCAAGCTGTTGTGACATTGCTTCTCTTTACTTTTGTCTTTGGTGTGCTACTTTGCCCATTTTTTTTTTTTACTTCATATTTTAATCTTTCTGTGCAGCATTTTAGTTTGCTTGATCTTTTCTTAAATGCACTTGAGAAATGTATCAATCCATCCATCCATCTATTTTCTATATCCACTTTATCCTATGTAGAGCTTCCAGGAGCCAGAGCTTATCCCAGCAATAAACTCTTCTCCACCTGCTGCCCTGCAACCCTGTCATTTCTTTTTTCCTCCGTGTTAGTTATCTGTCTGTAGGTCTTACATGCCATTCCTATTATATAATCTAGATGACATCAGTTTTGAATTGTATCTAGCTCTGAGGTAAGACACAAAACCCCAAATTACTGCAAATGCAGTATAAGTTACAATTTTACACTATGTGTGTGCTTAGTCAGTTAGATTAGAAAATTGAAATATAAATGCAGTCTAATTAAATGTCTCCTCCTCGAATAAATTCATCTATAGTCATGCCCTTTTAGTTACAAGAGCACTTAAAGTGAGTCAGTACATCATTTTAAGCTAAATATAAGTCACACCACTGTCCAGTGCTTTGTACATATTTTAGCTGTGTAAAAACACAATTTGATGAACTCCCTTTTAAGCTGTAGTTTGTGTTTTCAGTTTTGTCTAGAGCCGTTATCAAGAAAACCCAAAACCTTGTCATGATTTGTAATTTCATTGTTGTTTAAATGCAACATCCTGTTGGTCCCAAACAGGATGTTCCTGTTGGTCCCAAATGGGACTGAAGAGGTGCAGAGGTGGTTTGAGTGACCAGAAAAGGCTAATTTACAGTGCAGGATGGAACAAATGTCTTACAAAACTGAAATAGGTGAAGCAACATTAATGCAACTGCAATTACTGGCCACAGGGGAAAAAAAGGCAACAAAAAACAAAAAAAAACGTCTTAGGTTGAACACTTACTCTAAAGCCAAGTTTCAGCAGTTTGCAGTTTGGTGGGATCAGTGTGAAACATTATTGCCTCCCGCAACTGTCTGCTGGAGTGTTTTTTTTTGTGAAGGCATCTGTTCCTAGGGATGGGAATTGATAAGATTTTTCCGATTCCATTGTTGATACTGTTTAACGATTCGATTCTTTATCGATTCTCTTATCGATTCTAATTTGGGCAAAAATGAGAACAGTTTCATTAGCATCAATTTTTTTTTAACTTAGAAGTCACGAGCTTACAAATTCAACAGCGAGGTCAAAAGAGGCCCAAAGCCTGGATAACGTGTTAACTGTTGTAATATGTAACTGTACAAATACACAAGCATGTGTAACATTTTACTAACAGATTTTTCCTAATAAAAAAAAAAAAAAAATGTCCTTTTGAAAAGGATATATGAGCTCACTAAGCACTCAGAAATAATAATAAAGAAAGATAAATATTATCAAATAAAACGGAACAGTGCATAGTGCAAATCTGCAAATACTATGAAGAATTAACAATTGCAGAAAAATAAGCATGTCTGCCAGCCTCTGAACCAGCCAGACTCTCTCTTCCTCCAGGCCTCATAATTTGGCTCTTAGTTCCCACCTCTCATTTGTTTTTGGGGGACACAATCTAATGCAACTGTGAGTTGGGGCTGATGTGGTGCCGTTAACCACGAAGCTGTGAGTGCCTGTGGGACTCTATTTAACAGTAGAGTGATTATATTTGACTATAGCACATCATTGGGCTTGTTATTTTGGTTATGACAGATGTTCAATAAATTTCCCTCAAAATACGATAATTTTGAGTCTCTGATACAATAATCCTACATTTCCCACCTGGCAACGCTGAGGCTCTTGTTGCTTCCTGAGCCTTGTTCTTGATGTGATGTGTTTCGCTTCAGCCTCGCGTGCTTCGTTTGAATTTTTTTCAATTTTTTTTTCAATTTTTTTCAATGAATATGTTTGAAACCTCTGCGATGTACTGAGACCGTGATTGCTGAGACCGCCAAGTGTGAGGGATTACTGTAATGTTGGAAGTGGAAATGGTCTGATTCCTAAGAAAGGGAGAAACAATGTTGATTTTGCAGTTGGACATAGAGGATTCTGGTCCTGTCTTTTGTAACCTACAGATAGTTTATTTTATGTATATATAATATAATATATGATAGACAATGTTTGAACAGAATATGATTTGTAACCACACTGACACGCACATTGGTGTTCTTTAGTTTGCAAACACACCCATGCACAAAGGTTTAGATGTTATATGGCAACAGGGCAGTGTTGAGGTATGTTTGGTTGCTGGTCTGCCAACATGGCTCCAGGTGGAGCATGTGTGCTCTTTAATCTCTTGTCTATTGTCCTCACGTCAAAATTAAACCGTGAGACAGGGTATAACTATGTGATGACATAGAATAGCATGGTTAATCATCTACTAGGCTGAGATTATGTACTAAAAGGCTCTTTTAAAAGAGAGCTTGAGTGAGATTCAAAATAAGGTCCTCACAGAGTTGTGCTCCACAGGTTCATGCTCTTGCATGCTTTGTATTTTGAGGTAGATCTTCAATGGTCTCAAAGAACAACAAAATTACCTTCTTCTCACAAGCCCAAGCTCCATATTATCAGGAGCAACACCCTTAATTCTCTCAGTCAGAGCATTGCGTGCCATGCAGTGAAATACTTAAACTATCATATCATAGGATTTGACGATCTTGTATGAGAAAAGGTTGCATTAATATCTTTTAATAGGAAAGCTGTCCTACCAGATAGATGGTTTGATAACACAACAATGAATGTGAACTCTATGCTCTTACCAGCTTTTTGCAGAAAGTAAGTGTCATGTATCAAACTTCGTCAAATGTCTTGAATCAGTGTAGTCTGTCGCTAAAGAAAAAACTAGCAGTCTAGATTCAGGTATGGATCAAAAGCAAAAGTTAAGCACTTCCAAGATGGGACATTCCCTGCCACTAAAATTTAATATAAATCTGTTTATAGTTTCTCCAGAAAAACAAATGTGCAGTGAAACAAAGTGAGCCAACTGCCATGGGGAAAAAAATAATCACAGAGGAGCTAATTAAGAGACCCCAATAACATCACCATTTAAGGCCAGTCCCGCAATGTAATTGGTTATTATTTTGCTCACCAGCTAACTAAACCACTCACATCACATCCTTGTTGACTTAGCAACCAACAGAGTGAAGTGTGAGAGAATGATAAAGGCATGCCTACATCCTCCAGTTCTCATTGAGTCAGCTTCTCCAAATTTTAACTCAATGTTTCTCTAAGAAACAGGAAAGGTGGTGGTGCTGCTGAGATATTTAAAGACTAATAGTGCATTCAAATCTTATTATCTACAGACCTCCAAGGTTGTTTTTGTCCACAACTTTTGTCAACAATGATGCTGAGCTGCTTTCTGTTCTCACAACAGATTTCAGCCACGGTGCTGTAGCTGGTAATCTCAACATTGATATCGATAAATGGCACAGACAAAACTGTAAGTGAATTATGTGTTTTGTTAGAAACACAAACAAGGAAATACGCTGTGTGGGTAATGGGCAACGCTGTTATTTCTAACACTGTTGTAAGGAATGTTGGCCTTCCTTAGTACTTCTGTGTTTTCTTTGAAATATCACTTCTCCAGGCACCCAAACTGAGTCTGTTTAGCTGAAAAAGCAGTATATAAATTAGCAGGCTGCTCACCTTTTTATGGAAGTCCCATCTATATCAATGAGCTCAAGGTCTGAGTCTGTTGACTTTTTTCTTGATAATTGTGAACATAAAACTCTTAAAATTATTAATGTTATTACACCCAAAAGGTACAAAACATATTGTCTAGCAAGGAGAAAATACCTTGGAGAAACAACCCAGCTGTCAAAAGACAGAAAACACGACAGTTGAATGCAAACAAAGAAAAAGTAATCACTAAGAAGTATTGTATTGTTGTAAAAAAGGCAAGTCAAGGCCATTTTTCTAACATGATTAGGAGGAATGTCAACAATAACTGACAGCTTTTGGCCACTGTTGAGAAATGAGCTAACCCCCAGGACAATAAGGCCCCTATAAGTGCAATGAGTTTCCATCTTTTTTATGTAAAAATCAAAAACATGGGACCTGTTAATAAATCATCTATTACTGATGACACTTATAAGACTACATTTAGTCTTATAAGTGCTAAAATCCCAGAGATAGTTAAGAATATGAATTCTACAACTTGTTGTCAAGACATGTTGCTAACCAGCTGTGCTGAAAATTGTCAATACATCACTCTTATCAGGCACTTTTCCTAGATTTCTCACAACTGCAGTTGTCAAGCCCCTACCGAAAAAGAGAAGCTTAGATTCTTCATTATTAAACATTACAGGCCAATCTCTAATCTTCCTTTTTTTGGGGGGAAAATTATTACTTGGTTTGCATTGATACAGGTGAATAATTTCTTACTGGTAAATGCAAACAATCTTTTTGACAGATTTCAGTCTGGCTTAAGACGAAACACTGAGAAAAACTGAGACAGCACTGATCAAAGTCTTAAATTATATTTATCTGATCACTGATTCATGTAAAATATCTGTTACTGTGCTGCTCAATCTTTGTTCTGTGTTTGACAATGTCAATCATAACAGCCTACTTGAGAGATGAGAAAACTGGTTGGGGTTATCAGGTACAGTTCTTAGTTGGCTCAAATCATATCTTGAAGAGAGTAGCTTTGTTGTTTCCATGGGTCAGCTCATTCAATCGCTGATGCCAGAGTTCTAACAAGAAGCAGTAACTCTGAGCTCTGAGATCTTTAGCTACTGTGCTACATACAGATGGAATAAACTTCCTGTTGATGTCTGCTGCGTGGCCCAGTGCTTTAAGCAGGGGGCCCGTGTGCAGAGGCGACAGTCCTCCTGCAGCCGTGTCTTCCCCATTCTCTCTGTCCTGGTTTCCTGTCTCTCTGACTGTGAATAAAGCCCACTGGAGCCATAAAATCTTAAAAAAAAAAAGAAAAAAAAATATGTTCCCCCAACTTTTAAAGTTAAACTGAACTCTGCTGGTTTCCTGTGTAATCCTTGTAATATTTGTTCTTCTCATTTTCAACTGACAATCGAAAATCAAAAAAATGAAAAAATGACTGGTTATTTGGTTATTTGTTTTTTAATCAGATGCCAAAAAACAAAAAAAATATTGCTCGTTTAGATCGGCCCAAAGTGTCATGAGTGTGGTTCACTTGGGTCACTATGAACTGAGTAACTGCACCCTGATGCACACCGAAACAGTTGTATGGAGATCAATCTGAAGGGGGGGGGGGGGGGGGGGGGGGGGGGGGGGGGGGGGGGGGGGGTGGGGGGGGGGGGGGGGGGGGGGGGGGGGGGGGGGGTCATAGCACGACGAACTCTGGTGTGGTTTGTTTCTGGTGTAAAAGCTCCAGCTTTCAGCTCTTTATGTTGGGCTGGTTGTCATGGAAACACAATCCTCTGCCAGGACTGCTGTTGACCAATGACAGCACTGACCGTTGTCACATGACTCGTGTTGCGGCATTTGAGCTACAGTGAAAATAACACGTAAACGTGACCCCAAACTAAGTGAAAAATGATACACTGTAATCTGGTGCGCACCAACATGTGTGAAAACCACTGTCTCTAATCAAACTGGTGTCTGGTTCCAGCTCTGCCATGGTTTCACTACGTTACCTGCAATTTCTGAGTCACGTAAACCCAACCAATAAATACGAAAATCAAATTAATTCTCGTAGCCCGTTTTTCCATTTTGTATTTTGGCCCCGAGTCTAAAATTTAAAGTATGAAAAATAAAGACCTTTTTTGTATGTTGGTATCTGATTCAAAACCAAATAACAGCTTTTTAATTTTTTGAACTGAAAATGGAAAGAATGAATGGCACACGGATTCTGTGCCTTTTTTTCATTTTATTTTGTTTCATCTGTTGCTGCACTGTTTTTACTTTTTTTTTTTTTTCTAGTTGTGGAATTTATTTAGATTTGTATGCTGTCATTGTACTGCCTTTGTAATGCACTTTGGACTGTCTTTGTACATGAAATGTGCAATACAAATAAATTTGCCTTGCCATGTCTAGATTTACAGAATTAAAACTGCCCTGTATTGTGAGATAAGACTCTTCAGGTTTTCATTTATTGTTGATCACAAAGAGAAGCTTTGCATTGCTAATATTCATGATTTCATCCCTTTACTAAATGTACAGGGATGAAATCCTGTGTCCAGTATATGTAGAGCACTCAGAGCTGCTGGCCTAGAAGCTGGACACGTCTCTCACTACAACCCTGTTGTCAGTCAGGCTGCCCCATTACGATGGGTATGACATTTAAAGTTGGGCAGAGAAGGCGCACAAAGTGCCCTTAACTCCTCAGTTCGAACCCTGCAGTGCAGAGGCCTTGTGTAGCATTTGCAGATGAGTGTGTTTGTGTGTGTTATGACTTTGGCCAGACTTGGTCCAGCGTAAGGACAGCTGTCACATTTCCAACCTGTCACATGTAACACAGAGGAGATGCCAGGGGCTGGGGCATCAGGAGAGACAAGGACGGACACAGAAATGTCTGCTTATGTGTGCATTCATGTGCTTGAAAGACTGAGGATGGAGGACGTACGGTCGTGGCCACGTGAAAGGGGTTGACTTGGAGGCTCTCTCTGTCTTTGATGTCCACACACGTATGTGCTCTTCAGTCGTTTCAGTCATGCTCTTAAAGCTACTCCTTGAGGGCTTGAGTCACGTTCTCTGGGGCCACATAATAAATACTGCTTCAATGCCCAAACACTACCACTGCTGAACACACTCCCTGTCTTGCAGTCCTCTGACAGATTCAATTTCAATGCTTGTTACTGATGAAGAAGTCTCTTCATTAAGGTCTAGCCTGTGGACCAAAGGCTTTTTTTAATGCCCCTTCTCAGCTGGCTCTGCAGTTGCCCTCAGATGTATTTGGTTAAAAGGTAGAACAATAATGGCAATTTGGGGACTTTTATTTAATTACAGAGGGAAATCCTCTTCTGTTCCAATTAGAGTAATACTTTCAAGGCAATCTGACTAAAATGTCAACGTTCTAGTTGAGATGTTTTAGTAAGACCTTTTTATAGATTTGTAAAGTTTTGAGCATTAGAGATTTTTGAAATGCATCTATGTGATACACTTTGAACAAAGTATGGTTGTTGGTGTTAGACAAGATGGTCATAATATTTCGGAAACTGCCAATCACTGAGATTTTCATGCGCAACCATATATAGGCTTGAAAGGGAACGGTCCAAAAAAGAGAAAATATCCAGTGTGCAACAGTGGTGTGGATAGAAATGCTTTATTAGTGTCAGAGACCAGAGGAGAATGACCAGACTTGTTCAAGGTAGAAAGGCAACTGGCAGAATACCATGTCTGAACACACAACACATCGAACCTTGAAGCAGATGGGCTATAGCAGCAGAGGACCATGCCAGGTGCCATACGTGTCAGCTAAGAACAGAAAACTGAGGCTACAATTTGCACAGGCTCACCAAAATAGGACAGTATAATATTGAAAAAATGTTGCCTGGTCTGATGAGTCTTGATTTCAGCTGCAGCATTCTGATGGTAGGGTCAGAATTTGCCATAGATAACATGAAAGCATGGATCCACCCTGCCTTGTATCAACGGTTCAGGCTGGTAGTTATTTAATGGTAAATGGACTGCACTTATATACCGCTTTATCCACACCAAGGTGCCCTCAAAGCGGTTTACATTGGCCTCTCATTCATCCATTCACACTCACATTCATACACCAGTGGGGGGCAACTGCCATGCAAGGTGCTGCCAGACCCACTGGGGGCAAGTTAGGGTTCAGTGTCTTGCCCAAGGACACTTTGGCATGTGGACTGTTGGAGCCGGGATCGAACTGCAAATCTCCCACTGACTGGACGACCCGCTCTCCACACCGTCCGCTGTGGATGGTGTGGAGGATATATTCTTGACACACTTTGGGCCCCTTAGTACCAATTGAGCAATGTTTAAATGCCATAGTCCACCTGAGGATTGTTGCTGACCATCTTCATCCCTTTATGACCATGGTGTACTCATCTTCTAATGGTTACTTCCAGCAGGTTAATGCACCATGTCACAAGCTAAAACTACTGCAAACTGGTTTTATGAACATGCCAGTGAGCCCACTGTACTCAAACTGCCTCCACAGACACCAGATCTCAAACTAATACAGTGCAGTGAAAAGTATTTGCCCCTTTCCTGATTTCTTTTTTTTTTTTTTGCATGTTTTTTGCACTTAAATGTTTCAGATCTTCAGACTTAAATATCAAAGATAACTTAAGTAAGCACAAAATGCAGTTTTTAAGTGATTTTATTTTATAAGGGAAAAATAAACGAGCCAAACCTACATGGCCCTATATGGAAAAAGTTATTGCGCCCCCCCCCCAGTAAATAACATTCTTTGAAAAGCTGAGTTCAGTTATATTGGCCACACACAGGCTTGATTCCTGCCAAACCTGTCAAATCAAGACATGATTCAACAGAACCTGTCTGACAAAGGCCAAAAGATCCCAAAAATCAAAACATCATGTTGCGATCCAGAGTCAGAGTCAGTCAAAACATTGCCAGAATCAAAGGAATAGTGTCTAAACCAGATTTAGAAAGACTAATCCATCCGTTGGTCTCCACCAGGTTAGACTACTGTAACAGCAATGCTCACTGGGCTCTAAACCAGCTGTAAGACAGCTGCAGTACATCCAGAACACTGCTGCACTGGTCCTGACTAGAACCAGGAACTACAACCATATTAGTCCAGTCCTGAGGTCTCTGCACCGGTCCTGACTAGAACCAGGAAATACGACCATATTAGTCCAGTCCTGAGGTCTCTGCACCGGTCCTGACTAGAACCAGGAAATACGACCATATTAGTCCAGTCCTGAGGTCTCTGCACCGGTCCTGACTAGAACCAGGAAATACGACCATATTAGTCCAGTCCTGAGGTCTCTGCACTGGTCCTGACTAGAACCAGGAAATACGACCATATTAGTCCAGTCCTGAGGTCTCTGCACCGGTCCTGACTAGAACCAGGAAATATGTCCATATTAGTCCAGTCCTGAGGTCTCTGCACTGGTCCTGACTAGAACCAGGAAATACGACCACATTAGTCCAGTCCTGAGGTCTCTGCACCGGTCCTGACTAGAACCAGGAGATACAACCATATTAGTCCAATCCTGAGGTCTCTGCGCCGGTCCTGACTAGTACCAGGAAATATGACCATATTAGTCCAATCCTGAGGTCTCTGCGCCGGTCCTGACTAGAACCAGGAAATATGACCATATTAGTCCAATCCTGAGGTCTCTGCACTGGTCCTGACTAGAAACAGGAGATACGACCATATTAGTCCAGTCCTGAGGTCTCTGCACCGGTCCTGACTAGAAACAGGAGATACGACCATATTAGTCCAGTCCTGAGGTCTCTGCACCGGTCCTGACTAGAACCAGGAAATATGACCATATTAGTCCAGTCCTGAGGTCTCTGCACCGGTCCTGACTAGAACCAGGAGATACGACCATATTAGTCCAGTACTGAGGTCTCTGCACCGGTCCTGACTAGAACCAGGAAATATGACCATATTAGTCCAGTCCTGAGGTCTATGGCTTCCTGTCACTCAGAGAATAGACTATAAAACAGCTCTACTTGTGTACAAGTCTCTTCATGGCCCCAAAGTCCATCTCTGACATGTTAGAACCATATGAACCAACCTGGACTCTGAGAACCTCAGGTAGTGGTCTCCTGCTGGTGCCCAGAGTCAGGACTAAACAAGGTGAAGCTGCGTTTCAGTTTTATGCTCCTAAAATCTGGACCAGTCTTCCAGAAGATGTGAGACAAACTTAAACTCTGACAATGTTCAAATCCAAACTGAAAACAGTTCTGTTTAGAGGGGTGCAAGGGGTGAGGACAAGGTTCAATGTCGATGTTGATAATATACACACACCTTAGAAATGGTGGGTTCCCATCTTGCAGAGGTTTATTCATTCACTTTTTCACAAAAACCCAGGGGGGAATAATTATTTAGATGATTAGTCCTTCACATCATTACTCCTTAAACTTAGTCACATTACCTGTGTATGCACAAAGTAATGTTATTTTTACGTCCGCCTCACTGTGATGCATTAAAAAAGTCTGTTTACTGTTATATGCTATGCTAACATGTTGAAAAAACATTGTAAGCATTATAGAGAGTATATCAAAAGTAAACATAAGCATTTTGCAATATTTGAAAAAACATTTTTGTGGAAGCATGTTGTGCCTACAAGCATCCTCACTTCACGCCTAACATGCTGTGAATGTTTTTTTTTTTTTTTTTTTTGTGCGTGCCTGTGCTTGTTTTTTTTTGTTTGTTTGTTTTGTTTGTTTTTTGGGGTTACGGATAAACTTGGCTGACTTATCAATTGAGTGTAACTGTCAAATGTATAGCTAGACTCCACTACACAAGAACTATTTTTCCTTCTGTTGAGCTCTGCACAGGACATTAACTTAGAATGGCATTAGCTGAAATTCAGGAAGTCTGCCTTTAGTTTTTGTTTGCAATTGACTCACGACAGCTTTTCATCATCTTGAGGGACAAAATAAGTCTGAATCATTCCGCAAAGAGACTCTACCTTCAAACTGCATCCTCGGTCTGACTGAATCGAGGCAACTTCTGCCACAGCCCATATACAGCTATGCTATGCTAGTCTTCTGGCCCTCTCGCCCTGCTGTTGGTTGTCATCCATTTGTTTACTTTTTCCCAATCCAAAAGATACATCCATAAGATCACAATGAAAATGAGAACAAGACCTGACAACTACAAACTGGAGAAAAACAATCTGTTCCTAAATCCATATATTCGCCCCATCGCCCCATCTCCATGCCTGTTTCTATCTGTCCCTGGCTGTCAGCCCCAGACGCCGTGAGCACTCCTGGGAGGCAGAGGGCACTTCTTGTTTACTGATGCACACTGTATTGATGTGAGCTGATTTCATCAGGCAACACTTTTGGATACCACACTCTGTTGTCTTACTCTGCCTCTACTTCTGCTTCATACGTCTTCAGCTGCTAATGTATCTGCTGTGACAGGGTAGATGTGTGACAGTCAGCAGAGCTCCAGTCATTGTTCTCTAATGTCTGCATGTGCCACAGTAATAATCTACTGCTATTTGATTTTCTTTTCATTTGCATTCCATACTTCCCTCCCCCCCCCTTTTGACATTTGTCATACACTTTAGGGTCCTACTGATTTTTATCTTATATTTTATGAATTTCCTTTTTTTTTTTTTTTTTTTTTTTTTTTTTTTGCCCTGATTGAATGCAGTGGTCAATGTCATCAAATTAACTGCAGAAAAATTACTTCCACTCTACTTGGGAAGAAGATGTTCAGTGAAGGAATTAATTTTTATGCCCACACAAAAATAAATAAATAAATAAACATATATATATATATATATATATATATATATATATATATATATATATATATATATATATATATATATATATATATATATATATATGCAGTAGTCGAGTTGTAAAAAAAATTCAGGGGGGATGGTCAATGTTTTTCACTTAAAAAAAAAAGTGGGAGGGGCAGGGCTGTAAATTCATTATAAAAAACAAAACACTGTAAATAAGACTTCTGAATCCTCTCAAATCAAGTCAAGCCAAGTTTATTCTAAGTGCAAAATCATAACAATTATCTCTTTTATGTGTTATTAAAGACTGTACAGAAGTACAGAAAAACTCTCTCAACATTTTACAATACTTTTCCTTTTCTCCCCTCTGCTGCACAGTTTTTAGATTCTCAGTTTCAAGTCTCAGTATCTCATAGCAGTTTCCAAAGACTGTCTTAATCGTGTTTTTTGTCGACAATTTTTCATGTTCTTGCTTTCTGATTGTTAGCTAAGCAGTGACTGAAGATTAATAGATTAATGTGCCTTATAGCCACTGAAATAATGAGCTACATACTAATAGGCCTACGTATGAATTGAAAAGGGTAAGTGTGTAAACTAGAGGTTGCACTAGACTTTTTTTGCAATTGGTCATTTTGACAGTCATGAAAATTTTGTTATCAGTTTCTACATTAACAATTATTTAATTACATTAAAAGATTACTAACAGTCTTCAGATTTTTCAATTATTGTGAGGGGAAAAAAGTCAATTACAGGGAATCCCCAGTTAAAATAACCCCTGGTCTAAACCCTAAAGGTTTAATAATCAAACCTGTACCTCCTGCTCTTGATCCTCCTGCTTCCTGGCCATGGCTTTCCTCTATGTGAAGAAAATAACATTATAGGGTTTGATAGAATGTGCAGACATGTCATGCTAAAAGCACATGACCTTGCTCTTGGATAATAGACAGAAAGTACAGTATAGGTTAAAATCACATTTATCATATTCACTGTAATATTAAATTACAGGCCACAGCAACAGGCCCCAGGAGGGGGGAAAACTATTTAATGTCACCTGCCTTGAACATCTGAATTTTAGCTAACATCTTCACTTATTTTTGTTGCCTGATGAGTCCTATTGATGAAAATAATATAGCCGTGTGAAGAATATTTCATCATTAATTCTGGTCAAATATTTGAGACAAACTCTCGTCTAATGCTAACAGTAAATATCTGTTTTACGTTTGCCACGCTCATAAACCAGAATCTAACGTGACTGAATGACAAGTCCTGTGTTTCATCAAGCTAGTTAACAAGATAGATGAACGTTAACATGAGTTTGTCTCAGCTAGTTTGCAGGCTACACGACAAACTTGGAAAACTAGCTGTGTTGTTATTGTGCAACCTGTGACGAGTCTGGCCACTTTTGTATAGATTAATAAAAAGTAGTGATTGAGATTCTTGATTTATAGCTCACCTGTCATTTGAGTCTTTTTTTAAAAACTCCCTGACATCTTGTTGTCCAGCCGCTCGTTTCCTCGTGCTCACGTTGCAGTGCAGTTAATCCTCAATATGTCACTCTGCGCAGCAGCTCGTGCCGCTCCCTCAGGCATCAATTAACCAATTGAAAATTCTTTTGCTCAACATGGGAACTACTTTCTAATAATGAAATAATTATAAATTATATTCCCAACATTTACCCTCAACTCAAGTACTATATATATATATATATATATATATATATATATATATATATATATATATATATATATATATATATATGTGTGTGTGTGTGTGTGTATATATATATATATATTCTTTTTTTCTCCTCAAACTCATTCGTTTGGTTTCATTATCAGCAGACCAAAGTGTATAATTAGTTAATAGCCTGATCACATGTTAGGCAACTTTACTACAAACTGGTTGTGTTGTGTCGCTGTCCATCATGTGTTGCGGTTAGATCTCCTCTCACCACGGCAGGCAGCAATTATAACAAATGGATGAGCTCAAACCATCTGTAAGACATTTGATTAACACTGCAGAGCCTCAATCGGCAAAAAGGAGTCCAGAGTGGGTCGTGATGTGAAATTACATTAATAGCATCGCCTGCAAAGTAGCCATGCTCCAGGAAAAAAGTCACAAAACGAGAAATTAGAACCTTAGAGAGACAGATGGGGTTTGTAGCGAGTAGCTCCGGGTGGCCTCTGCATCCATCTCACACATCATTTGAATGGTGCTCCCAGTCATCAGCTCGGCCACATGGTACAGCTGATGAAGTTAATGTGGCGTGAAACAAAACAGATGTTTCTTCTGGTGTCTTTCCCATTTGTTATGCTTAGCTCACTCAGTATTTTGCAGTTTGCACACTTCTTGCACAGACATAGATATGTATACATGTACATAAATATACTATGTCCTATTTTTTGTCCAAGATATATGTGCCTCTTCTCTCTCTGTCCTCCGTCCTCTCTGTCCTGTCTCCCTTCTCTTTTCTTCATTTACCCACCAGGAGTTCGGCAGGAAGGTCCCCCTTATGAGCCAGGTCCTGCTCGAGGTTTCTTCCTCCTAAAGAGGAGTTTTTCCTTGCCACAATTTCGCTTAAAGGTTTTTCTACCGATAGGGGAGTTTGTTACTTGCCATTGTTTCTTTAATTAAGATTTAATAATATTATTTAAAGTAAATAATAGATGCTTGGAGCCTCATTTTTATTGTAATAGACTCCATACAAATATAGTTGAATTGAATTGAATGAATAATCTTTTTTTCTTTTTTTGTTAATTCTACAACATACAAAATTTAACAGAACATGAGAAAAACAAAAAAAAAGGACAAGTAAAATGGTACCAAAAAGTGACTTTCAATATGTACACTATGTATATGTGCATGCACACTAGCAAGGGTGTGTGGGGGGGTCCTCCCCCAGAAAATTTTTAATGAAGTAGATGCTACGTCCTGCATACTAGTGAATTTTAACAAGTTGTTTGACACCTACTTTTAAGCAACATTTGATTCAAAGACAACTGTACTTGCCTTTCTACAGGAAAAAATAAAAAAAACTGTCCTGTGGCTTTTTAAAGAAAGTCCTTATGTCCATTGTCTCTGGGGAGGGAGCAGATATTGCAAACAATCGATAGTCAGCCAAAAAGTTTAAAATCAATACTACTGTAACTTAAAAGAAAGAAGGTAAAGCTTCCTAATTATTTTTCATTGTTTATTTGAATGTTACATCAATTTAATGTGACATGGGGCTAATTTTAAGGTCATGTAACAAATTAATGGCTGATAAACTGGATTCTACCTTTGTGTATCCTTTCATACGATGAATTGTCATAGGTAATCAGAAAAAACTGGAGTTGTCTTTCAATGGTATGAATTTTATCTTATGGATCAAATAGAATGGATTCTTTTGGGAAGAAATAGAAACAGCATTTGTGGACTAATACGTTTACATGGCAAATATGGGAGAAATTATTTTAAATGTGTGGAGAACCCGTCCCCCTCAAATATAATGGTTGCGATGCCTAGGTTTGACACCACTCATCCTTTTTAAATGTGTAATTATAGAAAGAATAAGACGTTGCGAAATATACATCTCACAGTCATAAACAATGATCAGACTCCTGCACAACTCTCACGTTATCTCCAGACCTTGGGGGTAAACTTGTAATCCCTCACTGATCCAACACTCTGAATGGTTGTTTGTGGGACTTCGGATAGCGTTTAGGCTGGAGTAAGCCAGTGAAAAACTGTTCTGTGAACTTTGCTTTGGACTTTAAGAGTGATAGCTTTTTAAAGTGATGAGAGACGCAGATATGCGTCTCCTTTTCAGTTGGTTGGCGTGAAATATTTTCCAACGAGCGCTTCCTGCTGTTTGATCGGCGTGCTCGCCTGCATGTGCAGATATCATGGCACAACTCTGATTGCACAAAACAGAGAGCAGATGATTGTAAACGCAGTACTATGTAGAGATAGAAATTACATGTTATCATGTAAATAGGCTAAATAAGATAAGGGTCTTTAGTCATTTATATTCTATTATACGTAATTTATATTCATAAGGTAGCCTTAAATTACTTGTGTTGTGATCCTGCGCTCTATGAAAAATAAAATACCCCCCCGTCCGCAGTTGTGCTAAAAGAGAGGTGACAAGGACTCTAAATCCACCACACAGTGAAAGGAAGTCTACCTAATTTCACATTATTAGTAGTGTCAGTAGACTTATTACCATGTATCCTCATGAGATCATGAATATCTGTTATGCCATCAGCTGTAGGTTACTTAGTCTGTACAGCCTGGGTTACTGGCCAAAATTGGTTTTCACAATGCTTTAATTTACAAAGTTGACAATGGGAAATTTTTTTGACTTAGAATTTGAGGATCTGGTCCATTTTTCCTGAAGAACATTACCAACCTCACATTTTCTCTCTAAGGACACAGCACTGGACCCAGGAGAGGATGTGGCTCTTCTCTCAGTGAGCTTTGAGGATGCTGAAGCTACCCAAGTCTTCCCTAAACTTTACCTTTCTCCCAGCATCGAGCAGTGAGTATTGTCCTCTCAGTCTGATGTCAATCATCAGTTAGCTCAGTGGATATGTTTTGAAGAATGTCTGTGGTACAAAATTCATGGTTAGTGCCATCATCTAGCAAAACCATCTAGTGTCTCCCATATTTTTTTTAAATATGGGAGAAATTATTTTAAATGTGTGGGAGTGTGAAAGGTGAGGACTAAAAAACACCAGCAGTGAAACATTTAAAAACAAGACGATTAAAGAGAAACGACAGTGAGGGTGTGGTGCGTGCTGAGTTGTGAAGTGTGAGGGGTGTTGGGTAGTGGATTATGTTGTGATACAGAACAAACTTGAAAAGATAACATGTAAGGAGCAGAGAAAACTACTAACAAAAAATAAATTAAAAAAACTGGATAAACACCTTCTACCAAGCAATAGACTTCTGGGCATGTGAAGAATTCATGTTAACATTATGGATTGTTGATGGGGAGAGATGTAAAACGTTATCTCTGAGTGGTCTTGAACGCAGGCTTAGCGAGCCGGTGTTTTTTTCTGGATAGAGGAAAGGGGCGGGGACAGATGAAAGGGGCGGGGATAGAGGAAAGGGGCGGGGACGGAGACGGAGAACCAGTTGGGAGCTGCTGCCAGACGCTCAGGAAGCCTGGTACCTGATTTTGTGTGTTGTGCTCCAAGAAGTTAGTCATGTAGGAGACGCCGAGCATAAAGCAGCTGTCCGCGTGCTCCGACACACAACCCGGCGGACGTAGCGGCCCTGATGACCGATAGTATTTCTGACTTGAAAATACACATGTGCTCGTTCATTGTGGAACACAACTGATCATTAACGATCGCTTAACCGCTTGTAGATCCGTGTAAAAAAGTAGCAGTTGATAAAAAACGCTTTGCAAAACTGCCTGTTTCCACTCAGCAGGCCAGTTATATGAACACACATGACAGCTCCAGAATTCTAGAAACGTCTGTCTGATCAGCTCCAAGGATGGACGTTTTCTCTGAATGTTGTAGAAGCAAACACCCAAAACATGGAAAAATACTGAATGTAATGGTTCGCTTTTTTGATGATGCATCCAGAGTAATAACATCTAATAATCTAATAACTGCCTCTGCAACTACATATGTTAAAGAGGAGACGAGTCCAGACCCAATGGATTGTTCAGTTCCTTCTGAAAGTATTCAGCCCCTTGAACTTTTCAACCTTTTGCCACATTTCAGGCTTCAAACATAAAGATATAACATTTTTATTTTTTTGTCAAGAATCAACAACAAGTGGGACACAATCGTGAAGTGGAATGAAATTTATTGGATATTTTGAACTTTTTCAAGAAATAAAAAACTGTAAAGTGGGGCGTGTAATATTATTGGGCCCCTTTATTTTCAGAGCAGCAAACTGAGTCCAGAAGTTCAGTGAGGATCTCTGAATGATCCAATGTTGTCCTGAATGACTGATGATGATCAATAGATCCACCTGTGTGTAATCAAGTCTCCATATAAATGCACCTGCTCTATGATAGTCCCAGGGTTCTGGTAAAGCTCAGAGAGCATCATGAAGACCAAGGAACACACCAGGCAGGTCCCAGATACTGTTGTGGAGAAGTTTAAAGCTGGATGTGGATACAAAAAGATTTACCAAGCTTTAAATATCTCAAGGAGCTCTGAGCAGCCACTGCAGGTCTACCAAGACCCGGGTCGTCCCTCTAAACTTTTATCTGGAACAAGGAGAAGACTGATCAGAGATGCAGCCAAGAGGCCCATGATCACTCTGGATGAACTGATCTACAGCTGAGGTGGGACAGTCTGTCCAGAGGACAACAATCAGTCCTTCACTGAACAAACAGACTGTCCCACCTCAGCTGTTTTGATCTATTCCTGGAGGCCTGCTTTTTCCTCCTGGATAGTAGCTCTAACACTTACTAGTCCTCAGCCCCCCTCCCTTTACTTAGTGTACAGCCTCAGGATGCTGGACTTAAGTAAAACTCTCCATGCATTGTAAGGAGTTTCCTTGTCATAACATCAGGAGCTTCCATCTCTTCCAGTGGCCAGCATATGATGCCAGTGGGGTATATGATTACTGGTAGGGCACAGGTGTTGATAGCCTCAATCCTGTTGCTCCCATTCAGGTGACTCTTTGGGACCTGCCTCACCCTCTGTAGGTATTTGGCTGTGGCTGACCTCCGAGCTGTCGCCTCATGATTGCCATTTGTCTGTGGGATCCCCAAGAAGTAGCTGTCATCTACTATGTTACCTTCCAGCTTGAGTTCTGGATGAAAGCAGTCAGTGTCCTGTTGATGTTATACATGTTTAAGCACTCCAGTATCTAAGTCTGTGGCACTGAGTCATAGGCTTTCTTGTAATCGATCCCAGCAGTGCACAGGTTGGTACTTTGGGACTTGCAGTGACGGGTGACTGCCCTATCAACCAGTAGCTGATGCTTGGCCTCTCTGGTGTTACTGCCAATTCCTTACTGTGCCCTGCTCATGTATTGACTTTTTATTTATTTATTTTTTATTTAACCATTATTTATACAGGTAAGACACATTGATATCATGATCTCATTTTCAATTTGACTCATGTGCCTTCTCACCTTAGCTGCTATGATGCCTGATAGGAGCTTCCATGGAGTGCTAAGGCAGCAAGGAGTTGTTTCTTTCTCAGTGTGGATGTGGGGTTTTAAAGGATCCATTACTCCCACAGTCTCTGCGTGTACCATCTCTCTCTAGCACTCCAGTAATACAACGTTCTCTGCTCTGCTTCATGAGTGTCTTGTTCCAGTAGCCACTTGGGTCAGTGTGAATACAATAATTGCATTCTTCAACACACTTTTGAGCTAAAATGGCTTCTGCAATCTACTGGACAGCATTGTAAACATGGCAAGAGAAAGTAATGCTAGCAGTCGCGAACAAACGACTTCCAGCCTTCCAGCCTTATCATTTACAAGCTGTTTACCCTTCTAGAGTGGTACAAACAAATATAGAAAAAAAAATGGCCAACTCTGGGTCAACAACGCGTAGTTGTTGTCGCCATGCTTTGCTTTTCAGCTTTTCGCTTCAGGCCAGTTATCATGGAAACATAGGGTGAATTCCAATTCCTCCCTTAACCCTCAGTCTCAACCCTCAGTCTCAAAAATGCGCGCTCCCGCTAAGGGCAAGTACTGTCCCGATTCTTAGAACTTCAAATTGAGGGACGAGTTTGAGGGCTGTATCGCCCTCAAAATTGAGATTTTCCGACAGCACCCTTGGTAGTAAGGGCTATTCAGAAGGCATTGGGTAATTTAGCCCAGACATCTTCAAAAAGTATGGTGACAAAAAAAGCTAGCTACAAACGTAAGTATCTTCGTAGTTCTTAAAGATTTAAATGTTACCAAACCATCTTATTGTCTTTGTTTGAGACTTTTTTCATGGATTAACATCGTTGTTGCATAATATTTATCTTTTTACTTTACAATGTTTGCTGCCGGACCGCTGGCGGTCCCGGTCAGCGGTCCCGCGGTCCCGGCCGGCTTCACGTTACTTGTATATCTTGTTGTGTAGCGACGGAGGTCTGAATAATATATTCTCTAATGTGTTATTTGCTAATATTATTTGGAGAATATACGGCGCTCTTTTCAATGTTATCCCTGTGTCATTTCAGGGAATACAGAGACAACACGGCTCTGATACATTTCAGTCTAAAGACGTAACTGCACTCAAGGGGTGTCCCATTTCTAAGTCACAAGATAACTCTTACACTATTTGAGGGTTTAAATTGAGGGCCAAAAATTGAGGGTTAAGGGAGAAGGTTGAGATTGAGGATTAAGAGAGGAATTGGAATTCACCCTTAATGCTCTGCCAAGACTGCTCGTAACCAATGACAGCACTGATCATTGTCACATGACTTGTGGTGTGGCGTTTGGACCTGAGTGAAAATAACATTTTGTGAAGACAAACCAAACTAAGTGAAACAGTGTGTGCATCTGTTTGTCCGCATGTGCAGATGATTTTGCGTTTGAAAGCGTGCTTGAATGTCGGTTCTTATCGTTTAGATAGATGCGCTTTTGTGTATGTGTTTGCATGTATGCAGAAGCATTGAATTGAATTATTCATTCAGTATAGAGTTGGCTTTGCTTTCAGTGTCTCTCTAGGTGTGTCTGTGCATGTGTCTGTGTCAGAGAGAGGGAGACAGGTATGTGCCCACTCTGACCTCAGGGCCTTACGGTCTGAGTTTCCGTGCTAGGAATAATCTCAGGCTGATGTTTATTTACAACCACATGCCCCGTCGCACCAGGTTAGAAGATTTCTACCCCCCCACCCACCTCTCACTGTTCGTTCTTGCTCTCTGTATTTCCCTCTTTCTTGCATTCTTTCTCTAATAGTCCTGTCTCAATGTGATCTACTTTTTCATGCTGATTTTTTTTTCTCAGTTTTAGTATTTGCAAATCTGAACACATATAGGTTGGCTGGACTTTGAAGAAGCATCGTCTGTATCAGAAGAACTGGACGAATCCGTCTGTGATGTCACTCATAGATTTGTCAATAATGGTTTTAATAATAGTAATTGTGAGAAAACCAGTCAGAACCATTGACTGGAACTAACTCCACCCATCTCCCAGTTTGTCCAAAAATTGGACAGATGGGCAGAACAAACAAGCCAGTTGGTTTAAACACCCCCACCTTGGAACCACATCAACTAGCATTTGCCGATTGTGCTAGTAAAAGTGGCATATTATGCTAGTGGCAGTGCTCGTTTTTTGCCCAAATTATGCTCAAATTATACTCGCTTTTCAAAATTATGCTACTTTAAAAAAAAAAAATTATTCTGTGCACAAACTTCACAACTCACAAGACAAGTTTGAAAATGTATTTTATTAACCCTGGCCTGATGTTCTGGGCCCGGTTGTTCAAAACCTGGGTAACTTTATCCGGTGGTTAGGCCTATACGGCGGATAAATCTGCTATCCAGCGGATAGTTATCCAGCAAACAAAAATAGGTTGCACAAAGCCTGGATAGTGTGGTGGATAACTCTCCGCGGATAGCTTGCTAACCATCGCGTGTAGCAGAGCGTGACACAGTTTGAACAAGGTTTTGCACTCAAATGGCCTCCAGTTACCATGGTAAAGTATGCAAATTTCGAGTAAACACTGGGAGAGAGACTAAGGAGTCTGGGACCGAGACAGAGACTTCTGGTTCCGTTTCATTTCAACACAACTAAAAAGCAATCGCAAAATAGGAGTGGAAACAACTGTTAATAGTAATCTATCGTTTTTAGTTGCTGAGATCTTCGTTTTCTTGAATTATTCTAAAATTGTGCTATTAAAACAAGAAAATATTAGATTAGATTAGATAGAACTTTATTAATCCCTTGGGAGGTCTCCGTCAGGGAAATTGTTGAATATACAGATTATGCTAGCAGTGCTACTTTTGGAAAAAGGGCAAAAATTATGCTCAATTCCTCAGATTATGCCAAAAATTATGCTAGCACAATCGGCAAGAGCCTAACATCAACTACAATAAGCCATCTTTTTTTTAGCTTATCTTAGCTCAGCTCATGCGAACCTGTAATGGTATATTATGTTGTTGTACATAGAATTACTATAATTATCAACCAGTACCTTTTGGCTTGTGGCCTTCATCATGCTCATTATAAAACATTAAGAATGCCATTTAAATAGAAGTATGAAATGGAAAAAATACAAATTAACCAGTTGGACCATATCCATATAGATATGTATAACCAATAACATTTAAATGTGCCTATGTGACAATCAAATGATCTAATCTGCCCTCTGTTCTTGTTCTTTAGAAGTTAAACCACCTTTACTTTACATGATTGCCCCATGCTTTGTTGTCAGTTGTCAAATGTTTGCTGATCATGACATTTCTGCTAAGTGTGAGATTTCAAAGATTTTTTTCTTTTCACCTATATCAATAATTTAAATGCAAATAATGGAAGTAGAGGGCCCAAGATGAAAAGATCCAGGGATAATCCTGCAGATCCATGCACATCCAAAATCCTTGCTTGGTTGTGATGAAATTAACAGGCCCTTACACCCATGCAATTGTAACACACAAAAGTGTTACAATTGCTAGTGTTATAGAACGCTTATCATAGTGTTAAGTATTATAATGCTATGATAAGCATACACTCTACAGCAGGGGTGTCAAACTGATCCGTGAAAGGGCCGTGTGGCTGGAGGTTTTTGTTCCAACCATGCAGTAGCACAGCTGACTTGTTTCATTCAATCAACTGAACTGGTTCAGACCTTTAGTTAAGACAACTAGTTGATTGACTAGTTGACGCTGTAAGAGGAGAATCAACAGTGAGAGTGGAAAGTTGCAGAAAGTGGATCTGCAGTACGGGAGATGCGAAGTGATGATGCTGGCAGAACAGCAGGAGGTTTGATAAAGGAGGAGAGGAAACAAACCCTCTCATAAACATCTAAAACGCTGAAGCTTAAAAGTGTGTCATTGAGCCAGGCTCTTATTTACCATTGATCTTCTCACGCTTAATGTTGCGTCTTTGTCTAACATTATATTTCAGCACATGCATATCAGGGCCATCCATGAATTCAACACTGCTGCGTGTTTTTGTGCACCTTTTTGTCAGATGTGTGGGAGTGTGCTTATTCATGACCCAGGGCAAAAATGTGTCATGTTCAGCATTGTTAGAAGACAACTGAATGCATGTGATTGCGAGTTTGTACATTTGTGTTCATCATGGATGCTTCTTAATTTAGTATGCAGATGTGTTGAGCATGCCTTCTTCTATATTTGTTTTTGTGCGGATCTGTTACGCTTTTAGTCTTCCCTGACCCCAGTTAGGCTTTAGTCTCATGTCTATACCCATTATATCTGTGTTGGCATCAGTGAAAAGGAATCTCTATTTTTTGCAGTGTGCCTTCACCTGTTTTCTACCTTTTTTTTTTCCCTGATAAAACATTTGATTTAGATTCAAGAGACTCTTCATTAATTCCCAAACACAAATGTCTGCATAGGAGTTTAAATATAATTCCAATTGAAAATTCACATTACCACACCTCTGGAAAATGCTGAAATCAAAATTATTTTGTCCATCCATATATTCATTCTTCTTCCTCTCAGTTCCTTATTCCCTTTAACGACAGTTTTGTTTTAAATCATTAAAAGTATTCAAAGCAAATCATAAACCAATTATATGTACCCTGAATATGTGAAAAAGTTTCAACAGTTATGAAAAATTTAGTGCTGGGCAAGTTAACGCGTTATTATCGCGTAAACTCATTAATTTATTGACGCCGACATTTATTTTATCGCGTGTTAACGCATGTTGCTCACATGCTTTTGTTTTGAAAAGTCTGTTACTGGCTGCTTGGAAGCCGGAAGAAAATTGTCAGGCAAACATAAGGAAAAGCTAAAACAGACATGGAGAACGGTAAGAATCCGTAAACTTTACAGTTTGGGTAGCAACTCAGGTAGCAATATTAACAATTCTGTCTGAAAAAAAAATATTCTGGACTGCAACAAAACTTTGTCGTCATTCCTCCATGTTCCATCAGATCTGCTCCATGTGTTCACTGTCCTGCTGTTCTCTAGCTGGTTACTGCAGTGCGGCTCCATCTAGTGGCACAGATGTGTAATGACAATAGAAAGTCCAGTCTTCGATTATAAAACAAATTCAGTTCTGTGGCCCGTTTTTTCATTTTGTATTTTTTTGAAGTCTAAAATTGAAATTAAAAAAAAAAAACAGGCATTTTTGTTTTTGTGTTAGATTTAAAAACGAAAAACGTAATAAAATGTCACTTTTTATTTTTTTTTTGGATTGATAATTGAAAATTAATATACAGACCTTGCATCTTCTTAATTGTGTTGTTCACTATACTTTACACATTTGCTCACATTAACTGATACAAATTTATGAGATGCTGTCACCATTTGTAAATGCGCTGCTTGTCATCTGTTGCTGTAGCTTCAGATAATGCCGTTCTAAAAGAACAGATGTGCGTATTAAGGTCAGGTCTGTTTTTGCTGTTTTCTACAAAACACAGGAAAACAGATCTAACCCCAAAATGAAGTGCAACAACAAATTATAATATGGGTCTCGTTACAACTGAAATTATCGATCACAAATAATCAATGCAGTCGATCATCTATCTGTGGTTTTCAAGACAGATGTCCGACTATGTTCAAACATACTTAGCTATTAGCAGTTAGGTATTGGCACCAGTTAACAGAAACATACCTTCAAGTGGCACAAAGGAACTTTAACTCAGAGGGTCACCTGTTGGTGTTGAGGTTAAATGGATTTTTTTTTCTCTCAGTTTAGTTCAATTCAACTTTATTTGTATAGCATCTATATATAGCATATATATAGCTTCCTTCCGAAGGGAAGCCAGATAAAGGAAGAAAAGAGGAGGGAGATAGAACAGAGAGGATGTAGGACAAAGACAGGAAAGGCACAAATATATACTGGAGAAAATATATTAATAAGTTGGAGAAATAAGAATCTATGTACTTATATTATGACTGATAAATTGTTACTACATGCACAACAGAGATGTCCATATAAACAGTTGTAGGCAGCAACACTGAGGTGGTCAGAAGGTCAGACTGCAGGCCAGCATGTTAGTTGATAATCCAAAGACATCTATATAGACAGGTGGAGGTAAATACTAGTTCTGGAAGCTCTGGGTTGCAAACATATACAAAAAAAAAGAACAAAAGGGGGGGGGGGTCAGTGAGGCACAGAACACCACAAAAAAAACTTATTTTAGGTTTTGTTTTAAAGATGGAGGTGGTGGCAGAGTGGAGAGCTTTATTAGGAGCATCAGGTGCTATCGGGTCTTGTATATAACGAGGATCTTGGCTGTTAAGGGCCTTATATGCGAGTAACAGAATTTTGAATTCCATCAGAAATTTTTCGGGAAGCCAGTGGAGGCAGGGTAACATGGCAGAGATGTGATCTCTCTCGCTGACTCCTTTTAGCACTCGTGCTGCTGCATTTTAGATCAGCTGGACGCTATTCAACAACTTACTTGGACATTCTGTGAATATTACATTACAAGAAATTTTCAGGATCACCCTGGGAGAGGACACTCCTAATCTTGGCAATATTATGGAAGTGAACTATTCATTGTCTGAAGCCATGAGCAGGCCGTTAGTGACTAGCCAGCGCTGTTTCTGTTCTATGATGTATTCTGAATCCTGACTGAAAAGCTTTAAATAATTTCTATGCAGGTGGTTCCTTAATTGGCTTGCAACTACTTTTTGTAGAATTTTAGATATAAATGGGAGATTGAATATTGGTTTATAATTTGCTAAAATGTGTGGGTCGAGAAGTAAAGGTTTAATTACTTCGACTTTAAAAACCTGTAGTACATATCCTGATTTTAGAGAGAGGTTAATCTGATCTAATATTAGCATACCAGTCAAAGAGAAAACATTTTTTATTCTTATTGAGTTGGGACAGGGTCTAATAGACACGTGGATGGTTTAGCTTTACTGGTGGTTGAGGTCAGCTCAAAGAGGTCTATAGGAGAGAAACAGTTAGGTCGGGACGGGAGGAAGTTCCTGAAGCTGAAGAAACGCTCACCGCCATTGTTTGTTGGACTTTATTGATTTCTTCTCTAATTCTGATGATTTTACTTCACTCCTGAGAGCTGCAGGAATGCAGAACTCTGACTCTTTATCAGCCTGTCTACAGCGCTGCACAGAAAGCATGGCTTATTTTTTTCTCTTCTGTTAACAATGAATAGGAAGCTGTTTCCAGGCGTGATGGCAGTCTATAAATTTACAAGAGTACCACTTCCTTTCCATTTTACAAGTTTTTTGTTTCAGCATGCAGATATGTATAAAGATATATCTTTTTCAGAGGGGCAACAGCATCGAAAGCTGAATGTAATACACTGCATGACCAAAAAAGAAGTTACCACCAAACAAAAGGTAATACTCAAATATTTCGTTGGACCGCCTTTAGCTTTGATTACAGCACGCATTCGCTCTGGCATTGTTTCGATAAGCTTTTGCAATGTCACAAGATTTATTTCCATCCAGTGTCGCATTTATTTTTCACTCAGATCTATCATTGATGATGGTAGAGTCTGACCGCTGCACAAAGCCTTCTCCAGCACATCCCAAAGATTCTCAAAGGGGTTCAGGTCTGGACTCTGTGGTGGCCAATCCATGTGTGAAAATGATGTCTCCTGCTCCCTGAACCAGTCACAATTTGAGCCAGATGAATCCTGGCATTGTCATCTTGGAATATGGCCGTGCCATCAGGGAAGAACAGATCCATTGATGGAATAACCTGGTCATTCAGTATATTCAGATAGTCAGATGACCTCATTTTTTGAGCTCATACTGTTGCTGAACCTGGACCAGACCAACTGCAGCAACCCCAGATCAGAACACTGCCCCCACAGGCTGGTACAGTAGGAACTAGGCATGATGGGAGCATCACTTCATCTGCCTCTCTTCTTACCCTGATGCTCCCATCACTCTGGAACAGGGTCAATCTGGACTCATCAGACCACATGACCTTCTTCCATTGATCCAGAGTCCAATCTTTATGCTCCCCAGCAAACTGGAGCCTTTTTTTCCAATTAGCCTCACTGATTAGTGGTTTTTACTAATTTTCCAGCTTTGAAATAAACAAACAGTAGTACAATTAACAATAAAATACAGATTTTCTCTTGGACCCATACCTTATAAAAAAAAAAAGAATGAATAAATATAAACTAAAACAAAATACAGGATGCCTGTACATATATAAAATAAAATATAGGCGCACCTTATTTTACACTTTTTTGAATCTTCACTTACATCAGATACATGTCTGAAGAGGAAGTCGACTGCCAAAATAACAGAAGACCCCCAGAACCCTCCACCCAATCTGCCTATTCTGTCAAAGACAGAGAACCCAAAGTTGATGTAACCTCATGACTCATTAAAGTTATCCATGTCATCATGAATTCTGGCCAATAGTTTTTCATATGAAACAATTTTTGACATATTTTCTTTCCATTTGCTTAATACTGGGAGAGAAGGGTCCTTCCACACACTCAAAATGACCCTTGCGGCTGTAATTACCCCAACTTTAAGCACTACAAATTTCAATTTTGTTGTCCCTAGCATCACTGACTTATCCCCTAACAAACATAACCTTGGAGAGTTTGGTATGTCCATGCTAATCCATGTCCCTATTTGTTTCAAGACTCTTTCCCAAAATGGGTATATCTTATTGCTTTCCCAAATAGCATGCAAAAACGTCCCAGTGGCTGACTGACATTTCCAACAGATGTCAGTTGTGATAATTCCCATTCTTTTAAGTTTAGAGGGAGTCAAATACCATCTATGTATCAGTTTATACTGTATAAATTTTCCTCATGCTTCTTTTACAAATTTGCCAGAGTGCAATAAAATTTCATCCCATTCCTTCTTACTTATGGTACATCCGCGAACCCTTTACCAAATATTCCTCAGGTTCTCGCATATCCCTTTTTTTTTAATTGTTAAACATTTTGTATAATACAGCTGCTTTCTGTATCCCCTCTGGCAAGTTCACTACTGGATTTGGTTCCTGTCTAACTTTACTTTTGATTATGCAGTCCCGTAATTGCAAAAAATTTCCAAAAATTACCCTTCTTTTCCAATGTATATTTTTATCAAAGGACATAAATATTCCATCCTTCTACAAATCACTGATTTTTATGTATACTTTTGTCAATCCACTCCTTCCAATAAAGTGCCCTTTTCCCGATTCGTACTGCCAGATTATGCCACAACGAGGCATGGGATTGTCTTAAATGTGATACTCCACACCGTTTATGAAGTTCTCTCCATACATGTTTTGAGTACATAAGTACAGGATTGTCCCGAAGTTCTAGGTTGTTTGTAGTACCCTCTTGGGATAGAAAGTCCAGCTGCGTAAATGGTTCCACCAATTCCTGTTCAATCTTAATCCAGCTCAGATCTTGTGTCAAATGTTTAACAAGTCTCTGTCCCGAGTTTAACAAGCCTAGTAATTTCAAATGCTATTTGGAAGAGCCATTCCCCCAAAGTCTCTCGAGCACCACATTTTTTTCATATTGATCCTGGGTCTCTTTTTGTCCCACAAAGTCTTTCACCATCTTTTTAAATTGTACAAATATGTCAGAAGATATTTTAACAGCCAACATCATGGAAACATAGTTGAACTAAGGAGTAATCACTACTTTAATGACATTGATTTTTCCCCCATACAGAGAGTTTTAATTTTTCCAAATGCGTTTTTATTTCTTGGAGGAGAGGACTCATGTTTGATTGCATTATTTCTTCCAGATTTGGATTCAGAAGAATTCCTAGATATTTCATACCCAATAGTAACCATTTAAATTTGAAGGTAGTGACATGTCTAGAATGGCACGATGCTGATAAAGGCATGCTTTCAGACTTATTCCAATTTATCTTATAGCCCGAAATCCTAGAAAATGATTCACAACATGTAAGTAATGCCATTAAGGAGCGTTCAGGGTCAGTGATCACAGTTAAGATGTCGTCTGCATACAAAAATAACATGCTCCCTTCCCCCTGCCTCCACACCCTTGATGTTTTTGTTTGCACGGATCTTTAGAGCCAGCGGCTCCAAGAATATAGTAAAAAGCAATGGAGACAAGCTACATCCTTGTCTCATTCCTCTTGAGAGGTCAAAGAAGTCTGACAGAAGTCCGTTTGTCATTATTGTGGCTCTTGGACTGGAATATATGGTCCCGGCCCAAATCCAAACTTTAAAAGTACCTTTAAAAGGAAACCCCATTCCACCCGGTCGAAGGCTTTCTCTGCATCCAGGGAGAAAGCCGCGACTGGGTTCAAGCTAGATTTACTTTTACGTATAATATGAACAAGTCTCCTCATGATGTCTCCCGAGAACCTGTTCTTAATGAAACTGACCCGATCACTATTAATGATAGTAGGCAGCACATTTTCCAAACGTGAAGCCAGTATCTTAGTAAAAATTTTGCAGTCTACTCCCAGAAGACTAACTTCGATAGTCGATAGTTTGCTGGATCAGAAGTGTCTCGATCTTTTTTAGGAATTAAAGATATCAGCACATCATTAAATGAACTTGGCAAGGAGCCCAAGTGAAGTGCTTCCACATAAACCTTGTGCAAAATTGGAGTTAAAATATCAATATAAGTCTTATAATACTCAATGGGAAAGCCATCGAGGCCTGGCGACTTCCCATTTTTCATAGATAAGATGGCAGCTCTAATCTCTTCCTCTGTTATAGGGGCATCTAGTTTATCCTTTTGCTCATTAGTGAGTGTTGGAATTTCTAAATTTGAGAAAAAAATTGTCTACATCTTTGTCATTGATAATACCTGCTGATGTATATAAATTATCATAAAAATGATTTAAAAATCAAATTTATTTCTTTTGACGATGTTATAGTTTGGTTATCCTTTTTAATCATTGCTATATTGTTCATATTATCTTGTTGTTTCAACTGTCGTGCTAATATCCTAGCATTTCTTTCACCTCTCTCATAAAATTTTGTTTTGAGCCAAAATAAGGCATATTCAGCTTTTTTATTATAGATATCATGTAACTGATATTTCATTCTACAAATATTATGGCAGCCATTCCCAAACTTCAGAACACCAAGGCCCAATTTGAAATGTGAAAAGTCTCCACAGCCCACCGAAACCTTTAATCACAACTGTGATCAACATTCAGGACTAGAAGCGATGTTCTGACATTAATGTAAGGGGTCAACAAATAAAGTGACACTAGTCATATTAAGTTAAGATGATGGTAGTATAACACTTACCTGGTTTGTTTTGTTACTTCCTAATTTTTTTTAAATCATGTTAATATTTTACAGTAATTAAAAACATATTTTAAAAAGATCTAGGATTTAAAACATATTTGTTTAATTTTAATGACCTGTCACGGCCCACCTGCAGTACCGCGACGGCCCACCAGGGGGCCGCGGCCCACACTTTGGGAATCACTGTATTATGGTATTTATCAGTCGAAAACTGTTTTGCCAAATCCCTCTCTAACTTGTGTATTTCCTTGTCTAATTTATTCACTTTTCCTAAATGATCTTTCTTAAGTTTTGTAGCATGTGCAATTATCTTACCCCTTATAAATATAAACCTCCACAACCCTCCACCCATAACTGCATACCGTGTATGCTTGCTGCTGTAAATTGCTGCTGTACATAGTGTTGTTTACAAATTTTTTCTACTGTATATATTTGTTCCTCTTCTGTTTATATATATATTGTTTATATATTGTTTATTTTTGTTTTTTTCTGTATATTGAGCTGTGGTAACGCACAAATTTCCCCGTCGTGGGATCAATAAAGTTCTATCTTATCTTATCTTATCTTATCTTATCTTATCTAAATGCCTTAGATGCCTCCCACACGGTCGAAACTTTTTCTGTAGAACCCATATTTATATTAAAAATCATTTTGAGATCCTCTGACAGTTCGCCACTAAATGTTTTGCCCTGCAAAAGCATCGTATTAAGCCTCCAACGTCCCCTCTTTGACTGATCTGTGTTTAAATTAATATGCAACTCCACTGAAGCATGATCACTAATAGCTATAGCCCCAATTTCACAATCTACCACCAAGTCCACTAATGTTTTGGATATTAAGATGAAGTCTATTCTTGAATAAGTTTTATGACAATGAGAATAAAATGTGTAATCACTGGTAGAGGGGTTTAACATACGCCATATATCAATTAAACCAAAATCCTCCACCAACGTGTGTATTGCTTCCCTGTCCCTGGGTGAGGACTTACCTCTTGAAAAGCTTTTATCAATTATTCCATCCATCACCTGATTAAAATCCCCTGCCAAAATAACTTGACCTTCTCTGTTCCCTATTATGCTATTTATCACATGAAAAAATCCTGGGTTTTTTATATTAAGTGCATAAATGTTGCATAAAATTATTCTTATACCATTAATGAGAGCTTCAGCACATATAACACGGCCTTCTTTGTCATTATATTTCCTTATCAATATAAAGCTTAAATTTTTTTAAAGCTATGTATTACTGTTCCTACCCAATCTCTCTTAAATTCCTTTGCTTCTTCTTCCCCTGCAACACGTGATTCTTGGATAAATGCTATATCAGTGTTTTTTTTACTTTAAATATGCTAGTATCTTCCTCCTTTTAATTGGGTCCCCACATCCCTGTATGTTCCACGACGTAATATTTATGTATCTTGTCATTTTATACAACAAAAACAAATACTGCGCGCATCACATATAATGCACAGACACGTTCAACCTCAAATTCACTCCCCGAGAGACCGAGCGCGTCCGCCAATATCTTCGCAACATAGGTGGCCATTTTTCCTGGTTGTTCCAACTTTTCTTTCAAACCAACAACCCGGTCGTTGTTTCTGTGACTACGATTCCTCCACTCGTGACCATAATGTCTGCAGTTTCTTGTCACATTCATCCAGCTTTGGCCCAGCACGAGCATTAGCATCCTCCATGTCTGATATGCGCTGTTCCGCCTCTTCCAGCTGTGTTTGCACTCTCTCCACCGAGTCTTTGAGATCATTTGTTGTCTCCTTCATTGTGGTCACATCAGAAGCCACTCGTTGAAGCATAGCATGCATTAGTTTCATCTCTTCAAACGTAATAGCACTTTCAGACTTTGTGGAAATGTTGTCTTCAGTCATCTCAGCTGATGTAGCCTCAACTTTAGGGCTCGGTGCTTGCTAGCTAGCTTCTCCGTAGTTGGCATTGTTGTCGTTGCTCCTTTGAAGAAGCTTGCTTTATTCGTACCTGACATCTTCACAAACTTCCTTCGCTTTGAGGAAATCTCACCCTCAACAAAAATCATCCAAATACTGTCTTTACATGAAGTGTACGTTTTCAAAAGATAAGAATTTAGACATGGGCTTCAGGAGCAGGTCTAGTGTGCGGCCATCACCTTCGGCAGTCCCACGTGACTCCTTATATTGGTTTTCTTAAGGCTAAACAACTGTTCAGTCCCAATCCCTTGAGTTCTCTTCGCATTGTGCATGTGGAAATGCTCTTACTTTCACTATTAAACAGCCCTGAGTTCTACAGTTGTTTTTCTTCGATTTGATCTTACCAAATGTTTAAGTTCTTAATGCAATTTTGGCAGTTTCTGCAATCTCCTTAGATGTTCTCTGCTTGATGCATGCCAATGATTTGACCCTTCTCAAACATATGTTGTGCAATAAGGCGTATAACGTGCTCGTTTAGTCATAAAAGGGTTATTACCAACTGTCTTGAGGGACAGCTGCTAATAACCAGAAGGGTATTAACAAAGTTAATAAAAGGAAACGGGGCACCACCTGATAAATCAGGAAAAAAGGACTAAATGGCAAAATCAGTCTCAAAATGGCTGTTGTTCTATGCGTGCCAGCCTGTGACCAGGTGTGGCGCTATAGAGCAACAGAGAAGGTGTGAGTCCGAGCACAGACCTCTTCAACCAGCAAATATTACAGAACTGTGTAAAATAACCACAAACAACTTCACTCATTAAAATGTATCAGAATTTATTAACACAAATATTAACCGAACAACACTCGAATCAAGATCCCGATATCTACTACTAAAGGATAACTAAACTAGCATAATCAAACATTAAAAGGGAAAAGAGTGTCTATATGTCTGCATGTATGCTGGAAACTAGGTATGTGTGTGTGTGCATGTGAGTGTGTGTGTGTGCGCGTGCATGTTTTTTTTTTTTTTTTGTATTTTTTTTAATATACAGCATCTAACCAAAAGCCTTAAGTTTTGTCAAGCTTAATATACTAGATGTATGTTAATTCCCCGTGTGCAATCACACTTGGTTTTTTTGTTCCAACACATCCCAAGTGCATCCAAAAGTTGCTTATTGTTTATGAAGTTTTGTGGTTCCTGACTCACACAAAATGAAGTGATCACTTAAAGAGCCAGGAATGTTTGCTTTTATAACTATAGTTGGTATGGTGTCACCGCATCTCAGATTTTTTTATTCTTCTGGGTACACAAACTGCAAATTGTATAAGGATTATATTTAATTTTAAAACATGAACTTATCAGTTTCTGTATCAGCCATGCAGTAGCAGTTAATTATCGGTTTTCTCTATTGGTTTACATTATTTATATTGTGCTTCTCTACCATTCTTCATTTTTAATCCCTCACTTCTGTCCTGCCTATTAATCTTTTAATTAACTTTTTAAAAGTTTTTTTTTTTTTTATACCACTCCCCACACCTCACCTCTTTTGTTTTTCACATGTATGACGCTTGTCTTCTGTCTTACTTGGTCTTTTCTGCTTTTGTATCAGTTTCCCTCCGTTGCTTATTCCTTCTGGCTGATCCTCAAAGGTAGCGGAGAGAATGAGTGGGACTTGAAAGACGAGAAAGCGCTGTGCTCTACCCAGCAAGGTCGTCTCTCGCTCAGCTGAAGCGCAGCCAGTTAAAAAAAAAAAAAAAAAAAAACAGCAGAGGGAAAAGGAGAGCTTTTCCATTTCTCTCATTTTATAGTTCCTCCAACTCTCTGCTCTCGTCTCCCATCACCCAGGAGTTGTTTGATATCTCACTTTTTCTGTCTTTCTCGGATCTAAACGCTCTAAATGCAAAATCGTAAACCCCCCTGAGCCACAGTTATCCCTCTATTTCTCTTCCCTCTTTCTCTCTTTTTCTTGCTTTCTTTTACGTTTCCTTCGTCTGTCTTCAAACAGATCATCACATGTTTTAAGGCTTTAAAAGCAGCAAGGAGAAAAAAAACATGAGTTACCCTAAAAGACACCCACATTTTTACCAATAATGAGCAGTGTACGTAGGCCACTGCACAGCCTCTTGAAAATATTGATTATGAGAAGTCAAAGTACTTTTATTCTGTAGTTTTATAGATGCACCTGCTCAGGATTTAGTGTTGATTTGTTATATAATGTTTTACATGCCTGTAAAAAAAATACTGTGAAAGGAACAGTTATTTCCCAACTCATTTAAACTGACTCTTGAGTGTTAATTTGATGTAGACATTTAAAGATAAAAAAAAATGTTAGCTTTTGAGACATCAAATTTATTGTCCAAATAAATTATGTCTTTAAGAAACTGGTAGTTGAAATTAAATGATCAGTCCTCGAAATGTAGGAATCAAATATCTCAGTGAGACAGAATAGCAATAGAGGAAGGGCATTGGTCCAAAAACAAATCAGGATTCAGATCAAACACATCTGTCTTTGTAGAGTGTCATATCACCCCCCCCCCCCACCCCCCCCATCACCACCACTTCACCAAACCCAAACTGACTGGGTATTCATTTCTGCTTCTGTCTTTGGAAAATTACATGCACTTTCTTTTTAAGTAAATTGGCACCATAGTGATAAAATCCAATTTAAAATAATTTAACACAAATGGGGACGATGTGCAAACACTGACTTGCCACCTAAGTAAATATTAAATGTACAGTACATCTTTTGTTTTGGGTTCATGCTCAGGGACTAATCTATCCCCTGACTCACATCAAACACCTTCATTTCTTTTTGTATTTTTGCACCTTCCTATTGCACCTGAAAACATTGCTAATATTACCAAAAAAAAAAAAAACAGTAATGAGGGGAAAGGTCTGTTAGCTGAATGGAGCTCAAGTTCTTCTGATAAACAGTGGCAAATAAGTAAAAACTTTATCAAAGAATTTAAAAAAAGCTGCCAACCTCAGAAACCAGCACCTTTGGAATACAGCTCCTTGAGAAAATATCACTGCCTGTGAAATTTTATAAGCAGTGTCTTTTTTTAATGTATGGGATAGTTCTTAAATACTTTTAAACATGTATATTGTAGAGGTGCAACGGTACAGGTGGCTCACGGTACAGTCGGGACCGCGGTTTTTGTGTCACGGTTTCGGTACGGATTCGGTAAAGTTTTATACCACCCACTACCTTAAACCCGCGATCACAAGATACCGAGTTTGCGGAAAGCGCAACCCGCATGTCGGCGCGTAAAAGAGAGCGTCCAAATGTCATAAATGTGTGTCCACCTGGTCACATGTGGACGTGCACAAACGGCTCTACCTCTCGATTACGCATCACCGTTTTACTGTCATACGTTTTTATTCTCTTGAGGTCAGAAGATGTCTGGTCAGCTGTTGTGGTGGATGTGGGAATAGTGCCTAAAAGGCACGCACGCTCACGTGCAAATCCAATGCAAAGTTATTAGAACATAAGTACTGCGGGACATAAAAGCGTATTGTCCCGTGCAGGTCGTACCGAACCGTACCGTATTTTACCGAGTCCCGTTGCATCTCTAGTATATTATCAAAGCTTATTTAACTAGAAGGAAACATGGCCCCTGGTCGTTACCTGCAGCTCATTAGCATGACTCATTGAGGCTGCGCTCACTCTAATAATGAAAGATCTGAGCGGGTAATGACTTTGTGTCACTGAAGCTTCTGTTTGAATTTTAGCGTTTGAATTAGCTGTGGTGTCATCATTAAGAACCACTTATCTGCAAAGACTTTGATTTATTCCAATTTTCTTTTTTCTTTTTTTTTCTCGTTGCTTTTTTCATTTTCACTCTCGCTTCTCATTTACCTGATTTTACTGTGCCCATGAGATGTGTTGGATAGATCTATCCTTCCCCCAGAAAACCTGCTGCATCGCATAAAAGAATGGAGTGGGCACCGTCTCTGCCCCCAAACCAGATTTAGGAGCCCAGAAAAATCAACACAGAGAGACAGTTTTAGGCTGCAGTGCACTAATGTTTGTGTATCTGCATTAGCCTTTAGGTGCCTCTGTGTGTGTGTGTGTGTGTGTGTCCACGTGCTTTCCTGCTCGCTGATGTGTGTGCACCCATGTGTCTATGTGGGTGTATACTTCTTCTCCAGGGTCCAGAAAGGTGTTTTATGACCTTGGAAAATCTCTGCATTTCGATCAGATATTTCTGAAGAATGTGAACATCTTGTCACAGTCACAAACTGTCTGACGAATTTAATAGGAAAAAAATAAAATTAAGACTATTATTGGACAGAGAGTTGCACAGTCTAAGATGTGAGTGTAGATGGAAGCCCACCAGTGTTTTTGACACGTTGCATGTATATGTGGCCCTGTGATGGACTGGCGACCTGTCCAGGTGAACCCCGGCCTTTCGCCCGTAGACGGCTGGGATAGACTCCAGCAGATCCCCGTGACCCTTCAAGGATGAGACGGGTATAGATGATAGATGGATGGATGGCATGTACATATGTTTATGTAATTACGTATATAAATGATGTTTGCATATACAGCACCAGTCAGACTTTGAGACACGCCCACTCGTCATAGGTCAGACTTTAAATAACGCCGAATTATACAATATATCCATTCTGAGGATTTCACATGTCAGAAACAAACAATCATCAAATATAAAAATTAGATTTAAAAATCAGTGTGCAGTGTTCCTTCATTCATCTGATCAACATATTTTGCATGTTGACCAGATAATCATCTTAAATTTGTGGCATGAATGATACATCAGTAACTCATAAGAATGAGTTATAAGTTTGAAAATCCCTACAAGTCAGTTAAAAATGAAGAGGCCTTTTGGATGAAAGATAAAATTTCTCATTACCTACTATTCAAGCTTTTAAGATCATCAAGGCCTGGTTAACTTAGTGGAAGTGTGCATCTTGGACCTCTATTCCACTAAGCACGAATTTAATTCTCGGAGCAGGTGTTCTGCTTTTCGATATTGAACTGAACAAAATTCATTTTTCTTCTCATTATATGTCAGCAGTTGATGTAAACAGCCTAAATTCTCTAATGTCCCACATCCAAGGAAGATGCATTTCTGTAATGAAGGCAGAACGGTTACTTAGTGGTTTACCTGGTTGGCTCATCTGAGGCTAATATATACTAGCAGGGCTGTTTATGATCTTACATAGATCAAGGTCAGCTTGTGCTTTTCTGAAATACCTGCTCATTGCATCATAAAGCCTTGATTTCAGACCAGATTAAAGTTAATGAAAAAAACATTTAACAGCCTGTTTTTGTACATTTTAGTACAACATTGTTCTCAGTCTTAAATCATATTTTTATAATTGATAGTGATAAATTACAGCATTGTCTAACATATTCCAAGCAAATATCTGATTTTCTAAATTTCAATCTGAATTTTCTATTCTCTGATCTCAAGCATAGTGGCCATCAGAAAATTAAAATAATTAAGTGCTTAGAAAAAGATTGTACTTTAAATCACTATTCTAGAAGCAAAATTGCATACAGAACAGAACATTCATCACTACTGAAGACAGTTAAATGTACAGCAAATCCAACATGTGTTCATATTCCTAAATTCTGATGTATTATGAATTATTAATTGACCTATTTGTAGATGATTGTAAGACATTGGATCACTTTTTTTACATCTACAAAAAAAGACACCACCTCCTCTGAAAAACCTTGAGTGTTTGAGGCTAGAAGACTTGACTGCCATGAGTTTTTGCTTTGGATTGTTCTCTTGCTGGAAGCTCAAGTGCTGTCCAAGGGTTAATTTTACTGTACAATCCCTGATTTATGTTTTTTTTTTTCCCTCAGAATTTTATGTGGTGTTCTTTTACAATTATCATCCAAGGATCACTACCAAGGCCATCCTAATGAATCTGAGAAATTCAGTTACAGCTTTTCAAGACGGACACACCATCCCCATTAACCGCGAAAACTAAGGGATCACTGTAGTAATAAAAAGTGAAACACAAAGACATGTAATAATTATTAACCATAATAATTTTTGCCACCTCTGGGGGCAGCAAATGGAGGTCACATGATCTTGAACACGTCTCTGCTGCCAAATACATCTGCACCTGATTGAAAGGGTGAATGGATGACTTTGTTTTGTAGATCAATCTTAATATACTTATGAGAGTGTTTTGCAGTTGTGCCAGAAGCTTTTATAAATAAGATTTTAAACAATTGGTTGATGTATAGAAAATCTGTATTTGATCTCTTGGTATCATATTTCATTTTGATGGTAAATCACAGTTGCCCTGCTTCCACATGAGCCTTTATCTACTGCCTGTGACTACCTGCTGCCATACACAAACCCCCATCTCATACGCAGACGTAAGCAAACAAACTGCCACCACAAACTGAGTCACGGGGGATAATCTCGCTGTTTGATGAAGTCACAGGCAACCCCATCACTGCACTGCATGTTTACATACATCTGTTTACAGATGCTCGGTAAATATGTCATACTGTAGATGGCATAGCTCAGATAATGAATGTTAGGCATCATGTGTGCATGACGAGTCCAGTGTGTGTGGGTAGTGTTCAGAGTGGTGTCACCAGTGGAGATATTAGCAGGGACTCTTCAGGGTGCCATTATGTCCACCCACATGAGACTCAGATTAAAGCATTTAGTCTGAGAACCTTCTCATGTTGTTAAGGAGGACATATTATGAAAAATAAACACTTTTTCTTTGCTTGAGAGAATATATTTGAGTGTCTGATCTCATTTCAAAACTCTTAACAAACCACAAATCTGACATTTTGTTTTGGTGTGCCTTGTTTCAAAATGTCTTATTGTGATTAAATCGCAATTAATCGCATGCTTTCCCTGATTAATAACGATTAATCGCATTGTATACGCAAAATCATATAATGAATTCAATAGTAGTGTAAGGCCAAAGGGCTAAAAGTGGTAAGACATCTTTATGTAAATATTAGAGAATGTCAGTATGCGAGTGCCTAAAGAAGCCAAACAAACATATATGATGAAGACTCTATTCCCATAACTACTCTTTAGCCACAGGAGCTGGAGCACAAAGAAGAATGCTGCACAAGATGCTATATCTGGACATATTATATTTGCTGAACAACACTGCAATGCTCTACAAGTGATGAAACAACTGAAGGTCTTCAGTTAGGGGCTTATTTAGGTTTACTGCAATAAAAAAAAAATCTGTACAGGTCGTTCCTGGCCATAACTGACCTTTTACAATGAGTCTTTATAGTGACTTTGGAAAACTTGACTGGCTCAGACTTTTAAGTGAAACAACATAATTTCTCTTTGTGAATAAACAAAGTTGTCTTGAATTTAGTTGAGTTGACTTGAATGTCTGTGTTTATTTTCCATCAGCTCTAATACAAACTTTTAAAATGACTTCTGTCAAATCATGTGGTCTGAAATCAAATGGATCTTTAAGAGACAACCTCTTTTTTTTCTTTTTTTTGCGTTGTACAGCTTATTTCCATTTTGTTTGATCAGGTCTGTTAATTTTTTTTCTTTTTTCCATTTTTATAATTTTCAGGGATAAAGCTACTGAAAGACAGAATGCATCCCATTTGTTCAGCTGCCTGCCAGTAAAACATAACCAGAACCATCTATTATGTGTCTCTGTCCGTATTTCCATCTGAATGATATGGATCTATTTTTAGCTCTGTGGGAGGCTAGATGGGCATCATTTAGATTTTCATTTTCAAAGGATTCTCTACTCGTGTCTGTAAGCCATTTTAAATCAACCATTTATTGGTGCTTTGCACAATGCACATGTTAATGCTAATTATGAGAACAAAGCCTGCTCTAAATGATGGCTTTGGAGTTCTTGAGAAAAGAATTTTTACAATGAAAATGCCTTCATGACATGCACTGCTTCCCTTTTAAATTGATTTTTTTTTTTTAAATATTCTGCTCAGCACCAGTTAACATTTTGTTATATATCACATTTAAATATTTGTGAATCTTTATGAGTGTAATCTTAACTTAATTTTGGTAATCTCAGGCTATCCACAGACACTCTAGTTGATCACAAGATTTTAACATAAGAACAGGTTTATTCTTTGCACTGGTTGAACCTTTTAGATCACTTGCATCCCCCTTGACCTTTGCCTGACCAGTGTTGAGAAATCGTTCGTTTAACAATCATAGTTTAAGCTCACGACCGTTTTAGCTCACTACTCCCACAGACTTTCTTTGGAAATGTAGTTTTCAGTCTTGTGCAATTCTTCTCGTAAGTTACAGCCTCTAAGCTCACATTATTGAGAAAATGTGAAAGATATTAATTTACGCATACTTTATCTCAGCATATGTTATCTCTGATGTAATACTGTATGATGAATGCAATGTACATACTTAACCTTGTAAATAGTAATTTAATCATTGGTCTTTAAAGGGGCGAAATAGCATGCCCTATGAAATGAAATAAAAATAGAAAGCAAACACACATTAAAAAGCATTAAAGCAGTTCCCTAAGACCTTTAACCCATCCCCAGGGTATTCCCTCTGTTTTGCCCCAGATCAGAGGAAAATGGAGTGACTACTGCAGTTGGTTAGTCACTGGAGAGCTGCAGCGGCAGATTTCCTGATTAAATAAGCGTGCACTAATCACTAATGGGGCTGTGCTGCAGGATTAAATCAAGAGAATGTCAAAACAATAACTGAACAAGGGAAGGAAAATGAACTCAACGCTCAATTTTTGTCTTGTTCCTGAGTTTCAGGTACATATAAAGGAAAACGTTATGTGAGTGCTACTGGATAATCTTCTTTTATTTATATATATATATATATATATATATATATATATATATATATATATATATATATATATATATATATATATATATATATATATATATATATATATATTAGGGCTGTCAATTTCTCAAAATAGTTAATTAGATTAATCGCATGACTGTCAGTAGTTAATCATGATTAATCACAAATTAATCACATATTTTTATCTGTTCTAAATCTACCTTATACAGATCTTTTTCAAGTTGTATTACTCTTATTAATACGAGTCCTGACTAGAACCAGGAAATATGACCATATTAGTCCAGTCCTGAGGTCTCTGGCTTCCTGTCACTCAGAGAATAGACTTTAAAACAGCTCTACTTGTGTTCAAGTCTCTTCATGGCCCCAAAGTCCATCTCTGACATGTTAGAGCCATATGAACCAACCTGGACTCTGAGAACCTCAGGTAGTGGTCTCCTGCTGGTGTCCAGAGTCAGGACTAAACAAGGTGAAGCTGCATTTCAGTTTTATGCTCCTAAAATCTGGACCAGTCTTCTAGAAGATGTGAGACAGACCTGAACTCTGACAATGTTCTGATCCAGACTGAAAACAGTTCTGTTTAGATGTGAAGATGATGACTGGAAGGATTTTATCTGCACTCTTCATTTGTAATTTAATTAATTAATTTTTTTTATTAATTAATTTTATTTATTATTGATTATTTTTATGCTTGTATGGAATGATTCTATTTGCCTTTTTGTGATTTTATGCATCTGTAAAGCACTTTGAATTGCCTTGTGTATGAATTGTGCTCTACAAATAAAGTTGCCTTGCCTAATATAAGGGTACACAAATGCTTGGCTTATGCAAAAGAATTCATGTTTATTTATTGCTACAATGCCAAATCCATTATATATTGTATATATATATATATATACTCAATATTTTCTCTTATGTTCTTCATACAAAAAAAAAAAATATTTTCGCGGTTTGCTTCAAATGGGGGGGGGGGGGGGGGGGGGGGGGGGGGGGGGGGGGGGGGCTCTCTGCATCTGCGCTCTGATTAGCCGACAAGTGTTACTTGAGAGTGGTCGGACTCCGGTGGTAACTAAATTCACATTGACAGCAAACACAAACAACATTTATCTTGTGGAGTTAGCCATCAGGCAAGGTTTTGAAGCTGAACTTACCATTCAAAATAGTATCTTTTGTATCTATTTTATCCCAGCTACTGCTAACGGAGGTTTGTTTACATCTGTTTGCCTGCGGCATGGACGTCGACGTCAGTGCATGACTTCCTGTTTTCACAAACTACGGAGGAGCCCGAGGCTCAATGGCCGGCCCGCGTTAATCGCACGTTAAAAAAATTAGTTGCGTTAAAATTACTTTGCGTTAATCAAGCGTTAACGCGTTAACTTTGACAGCCCTAGTATAATATATATATATGTATATATATATGTGAGTATATATATATAGTTGTATGTATATATATTATATATATATATATATATATATATATATATATATATATATATATATACACACGTGGACAAAATTGTTGGTATCCCTCAGTTAAAGAAGGAAAAACCCACAAATCTCACTGAAATCACTTGAAACGTACAAAAGTAACAATAAATAAAAATTTATTGAAAATCAAATAATCAAAATCAGCCATCACTTTTAAATTGTTGATTGACATAATTATTTAAAAAAACAAACTAATGAAATAGGGCTGGACAAAAATGATGGTACCTCTATAAAAGATTGAAAACTATTTGACCAGAGTGACATGATTAACTCAGGTGTGTCCTTTAATTGACATCACAGGTGTTTCCAAACTCATAATCAGTCAGTCTGCCTATTTAAAGGCAGACAAGTAGTCACTCTGCTGTTTGGTGAAAAGGTGTGTACCACACTGAACATGGACAACAGAAAGCAAAGGAAAGAATTGTCCCAGGACATCCGAAAAATTATAGACAAACATCTTAAAGGTAAAGGCTATAAGACCATCTCTAAACAGCTTGAAGTTCCTGTGACAACAGTGGCTCATATTATTCAGAAGTTCAAGACCCACGGGACAGTAGCCAACCTCCCTGGACGTGGCCGCAAGAGGAAAATTGATGACAAATTGAAGAGACGGATCGTTCGAATTGTATCCAAAGAGCCCAGAACAACCTCCAAAGAAATTAAAGGTGAACTCCAAGGCCAAGGTACATCAGTGTCAGATCACACCATTCGTCGTTGTTTGAGCCAAAGTGGACTTCATGGGAGACGACACCACTGCTGAAGAAAATCATAAAAAAGCGAGACTGGAATTTGCAAAAATGCATGTTGACAAGCCACAAAGCTTCTGGGAGAATGTCCTTTGGACAGATGAGACCAAACTGGAGCTTTTTGGTAAGGCACATCAACTCTATGTTCATAGACTCAAAAACCAAGCATACGAAGAAAAGAACACTGTCCCTACGGTGAAACATGGAGGAGGCTCAGTTAATGTTTTGGGGCTGCTTTGCTGCATCTGGCACAGGGTGTCTTGAATGTGTGCAAGGTAAAATGAAATCTGAAGACTATCAAGGCATTCTGGAGAGAAATGTGCTGCCTAGTGTCAGAAAGCTTGGTCTCAGTCGCAGGTCATGGGTCTTCCAACAGGACAACGATCCAAAACACACAGCCAAAAACACCCAAGAATGGCTGAGAGAAAAGCGTTGGACTATTCTAAAGTGGCCTTCCATGAGCCCAGATCTGAATCCCATTGAACATCTGTGGAAGGAGCTGAAACATGCCATTTGGAGAAGACACCCATCAAACCTGAGACAACTGGAGCAGTTTGCTCATGAGGAGTGGGCCAAAATACCTGTTGACAGCTGCAGAACGCTCATTGACAAATACAGAAATCGTTTAATTGCAGTGATTGCCTCAAAAGGTTGTGCAACAAAATATTAAGTTATGGGTACCATCATTTTTTGTCCAGCCCTATTTCATTAGTTTTTTTTTTTTTTTAATAATTATGTTAATCAACAATTCATGATTATTTGATTTTCAATAAATTTTTATTTATTGTTACTTTTGTAAGTTTCAAGTGATTTCAGTGGGGGTCAAGGGCTGTCAATATCTCAAAATAATTAATCAGATTAATCGCATGACTGTCAGTAGTTAATCATGATTAATCGCAAATTAATCACATATTTTTATCTGTTCTAAATCTACCTTATACAGATCTTTTTCAAGTTGTATTACTCTTATTAATACGAGTCCTGACTAGAACCAGGAAATAGGACCATATTAGTCCAGTCCTGAGGTCTCTGGCTTCCTGTCACTCAGAGAATAGACTTTAAAACAGCTCTACTTGTGTTCAAGTCTCTTCATGGCCCCAAAGTCCATCTCTGACATGTTAGAGTCATATGAACCAACCTGGACTCTGAGAACCTCAGGTAGTGGTCTCCTGCTGGTGTCCAGAGTCAGGACTAAACAAGGTGAAGCTGCATTTCAGTTTTATGCTCCTAAAATCTGGACCAGTCTTCCAGAAGATGTGAGACAGACCTGAACTCTGACAATGTTCAGATCCAGACTGAAAACAGTTCTGTTTAGATGTGAAGATGATGACTGGAAGGATTTTATCTGCACTCTTCATTTTTAATTTAATTAATTATTTTTTTTATTATTGATTATTTTTATGCTTGTATGGAATGATTCTATTTGCCTTCTTGTGATTTTATGCATCTGTAAAGCACTTTGAATTGCCTTGTGTACGAATTGTGCTCTACCAATAAAGTTGCCTTGCCTAATATAAGGGTACACAAATGCTTGGCTTATGCAAAAGAATTCATGTTTATTTATTGCTACAATCCAAAATCCATTATATATATATATATATATACACTCAATATTTTCTCTTATGTTCTTCATACAAAATATTTTCGTGGTTTGCTTCAAACGGGGGGGGGGGGGGGGGGGGGGGGGGGGGGGGGGGGGGGGGGGGGGGGGGGGGGGGGGGCTCTCTGCATCAGTGCTTTCATTAGCCGTCAAGTGACCGGACTCCGGTGGTAACTAAATTCACATCGACAGCAAACACAAAGAACATTTATCTTGTGGAGTTAGCCATCAGGCAAGGTTTTGAAGCTGAACTTACCATTCAAAATAGTATCTTTTGTATCCATTTTTATCCCAATTACTGCTAACGGAGGTATGTTTACGTCTGTCTGTCTGCGGCATGGCCGTCGACGTCAGTGCATGGCTTCCTGTTTTGACAGGACTACGGAGGACTACAGGACTACAACTACGGTGGGGCCCAAGGCTCAATAAACCTACTCTCCTCTCTACTATTGTACATCAACGGCCAGGCTAAGTCTCGCGTTAATCCGCGTTAAAAAAATTAGTTGCGTTAAAATTATTTTGCGTTAATCACGCGTTAACGCGTTAACTTTGACAGCCCTAATATATATATATATATATATATATATATATATAAATAAAGGCAGCACGGTGACTTAGTGGTTAGCACTGTTGCCTCACAGCTAGAAGGTTCCTGGTTCGAACCTCGGCAGGGGGGGGTCCTGGATTGAACCTCGGGGCCTTTCTGTGTGGAGTTTGCATGTTCTCCCCGTGCTTGCGTGGGTTTCCTCCGGGTACTCCGGCTTCCTCCCACAGTCCAAAGACATGCATGTCAGGTTAATTGATAATTCAAAATTGCCCGTAGGAGTGAATGTGAGTGTGAATGGTTGTATGTCTGTATGTGTGGCCCTGCAATGGACTGGCGACCTGTCCAGGTGTACCCCTGCCTTTTCGCCCGTAGATGGCTGGGATAGGCTCCAGCGGATCCCCGTGACCCTTCAAGGATAAAACGGGTATAGAAAACAAAATGCAAAATATAAATGTGCTAGTTGTTTATAACACACTTTTGTGCTTTTTGACAATAGGAACATTAGCCTATACAAAGCTAGAATTCTGCTCAAAAATATAAATACAATATTCTGAAATGTAGATATTTAAAAAAAAAACAAAAAAAAAATAACATTGGCTCAGACTTTTGCTTAAAAAAATAATCCATCTGATGTGCAAAATTGAACAGTTGCAACACTGAACAGTTTCAAGTTGTTGGTCAGATTAAATAACATGAATAAGGCTCAGGGTGTTTCTTTAAAAACTAATCTTTTATTCTTTCATAAACTCCGGGTATGATTTTCTGGCTAAAATGTGGACGCGAAGGTAATTGATATCCGGGCTCAATTATCAATCAATTATAGATATAGATATAGATAGATAGATAGATAGATAAATAATGTTTTGTTTTGTTGTTTCCTTCTAATCAGTGCTCTCGGAGGCTCTTCAGCGCTTCATATCCCTGCATTTCCCAGCGGAGGATGTCTAATTGATTATGTCCCTCAAGTGTGCCAGTTACTCACCAACAAGGTAATTTTCTGTTGAAGTTATATGTGAGTTATGTTTATTGTATGTATTTTAATACAAACTTACATTTTATTAAAAAAATCAGTGGTATTTATGTGGATGAGTGGCAGGTGTATGAGTCATTTATTGCATATTTTGTGCAGCTAAGGAGACATCCATTGAAGGATATCTTATGTGTGTGTGTGTTCATGGATGTGTGGCTGTCGCCTGCCAGCGTGGGTGTACTGGCCAACCTCCAAAGGCTGTCTGAGTGCTCTTTGGCCTCCGCAGGTTGACAAGTAGATATGCAGTGTGGAGGCGATGTAATGCCATTTCCTTCAGGGCAAATACCCATCCCCCGCAACCTCATGCACAGGCATACGTACAGTACATTACACACGGATATCTCCCATCTCTTCCTGTTCACCTGGAGTCTGACCAACAGAAAACCTATCCCTGGCTCTCCTCCATGTCTCTGGTTTTTCACGTTCTGTTGCAGACCCCAGTATGTGTGGTATAATGTTGCAACGCAGTGTCTGTAGCAAATAAAGAGAGAGGAGGTCATAGAATTTTCTGATTTGTTTCACTTAATATCACAGAATAGGTCCTGGATGAAGTCTCTAACCAGATGATCTTTTAGGGTCATGTGAGGAACTGCCAGAAGTCAGAAGTTTACATACACTATGATTACTACGCCTTTAAATGATTTGGGAAAGCCCAGGTGATGATGTCATAGCTTTGGAAGCTTCTGATAAGGGAATGAAGAAATTCAGTAAACATATCAGGAAGAGAGTTGTGGAAATGCTTAAAGGTGCCACATTCATCTGTTCAAACAATTATACACGAGTATAAACATCATGTGAATGTCCAGCCACCATAACACTCAAAAAGGAGACAGGTTCTGTGTCCCAGAGATGAATGTGCTTTAGTACAAAATGTGCGTATAAACCCCAGAACAGAAGCAAAACACATTGTGAAGATGCTGGATGAAGCTGGTAAGGGTGTCTTTATCCAGTGAAACGAGTCCTGCACCAACATGGACAGAAAAGGCCACTCAGCCAGGAAGAACTCATTATTCCTAAAGAAACGGGGGGAAAAAAGAAGAAGAAAACAAATTACCATTTGTAAATGCACACAGGGACATAAACCTTAATTTTTGGAGACATGTCCTGCGGTCTGATGAAACTAAAACTGAACTATTTGACCATGATGACCATTGTTCCATTTGGAGGAAAAAAAAGGGACGCTCGCGATCCTGAGAACACCATCCTAACTGAGAAGTACGGGAGTGGCAGCATCATGTTGTGGGGCTGTTCTGCTGCAGTTCACTTAACAAAACAGATGACATCATGAGAAAAGAACATTTTGTAGACATATTGAAGTTACATCTCAAGGCCTCAGCCAGAAAGATGAAGCTTGGGTGGAAATGTGTCTTTGAAATGGACAATGACCTTGAGAATGCAACTGACCTAGTTACAAAGTGGCTTAAAGACAATAGAGTCGATGTTTTGTAGCAGCCATCACAAATCCTCAATCCTATAGAAAATTTGTAGGCAGAGCTGAAAAGGCATGTATGACCAAGGTGGCCTACAAACCTGACTCAGATACACTAGTTCTGTTAGTGGGATGGGCAAAAATGCCAGCAAGGAAACCCAAAACATCTGGCCAAAGTCATAGTTTAAAGGCAGCGCTACCAAATACTAAGGGAATGTATGTAAACTTCTGACTTTGAAGAAAGTAATTTAAGAAATTCTCTTTAAAAAATTCTCTCTCTCATTGTTCTGGCATTCAGCAAATAGAAATATTTCTGGTATTCCTAACTGACCTAAAACAGGAAAAGTTTAGTCTGATTTACAGTGAGAAAAATAAAGGTTGTGTCTTTTTGTACAGTGTATGTAAACTTTTGGTTTCAACTGTATATGCAGTATATACTCCAATCAAGCGTATCATTATGGCCACTAAAGGGTACCATGAGTAAACACTTCTCATCTTGTTACAATACAGCGTTCTGGACACACTCAGATGTTCTTAGTCCAGACCAGGACTGGTCAGATGTTCTTGGTCCAGACCAGGACCGGTCAGATGTTCTTTGTCCAGACCAGGACTGGTCAGATGTTCTTGGTCCAGACCAGGACTGGTCAGATGTTCTTTGTCCAGACCAGGACTGGTCAGATGTTCTTGGTCCAGACCAGGACTGGTCAGATGTTCTTGGTCCAGACCAGGACCGGTCAGATGTTCTTAGTCCAGACCAGGACTGGTCAGATGTTCTTTGTCCAGACCAGGACTGGTCAGATGTTCTTTGTCCAGACCAGGACTGGTCAGATGTTCTTTGTCCAGACCAGGACCAGTCAGATGTTCTTTGTCCAGACCAGGACTGGTCAGATGTTCTTGGTCCAGACCAGGACCGGTCAGATGTTCTTGGTCCAGACCAGGACCGGTCAGATGTTCTTAGTCCAGACCAGGACCAGTCAGATGTTCTTTGTCCAGACCAGGACTGGTCAGATGTTCTTGGTCCCGACCAGGACCGGTCAGATGTTCTTTGTCCAGACCAGGACCGATCAGATGTTCTTTGTCCAGACCAGGACCAGTCAGATGTTCTTTGTCCAGACCAGGACCGGTCAGATGTTCTTTGTCCAGACCAGGACTGGTCAGATGTTCTTTGTCCAGACCAGGACTGGTCAGATGTTTTTTGTCCAGACCAGGACTGGTCAGATGTTCTTTGTCCAGACCAGGACTGGTCAGATGTTCTTGGTCCAGACCAGGACCGGTCAGATGTTCTTTGTCCAGTCCATGACTGGTTAGATGTTCTTGGTCCAGACCAGGACCGGTCAGATGTTCTTTGTCCAGACCAAGACTGGTCAGATGTTCTTTGTCCAGACCATGACTGGTCAGATGTTCTTTGTCTAGACCAGGACTGGTCAGATGTTCTCGGTCCAGAGCAGGACTCGTCAGATGTTCTTTGTCCAGACCATGACTGGTCAGATGTTCTTGGTCCAGAGCGGGACTCGTCAGATGTTCTTTGTCCAGACCATGACTGGTCAGATGTTCTTTGTCCAGACCATGACTGGTCAGATGTTCTTGGTCCAGACCAGGACCGGTCAGATGTTCTTTGTCCAGTCCATGACTGGTCAGATGTTCTTGGTCCAGACTAGGGATGCGCGCGATTAGTCGTCTAACCGATTAAACGTCCGCCCACTTTCTAGTCGGCCCAGAAATATTAGTCGTTTAAACTAATTTGTGTTTTATTCATGTACAAGGCCGCTTAACTGTCATACAGCTGACCGCCACTAGTCGGGGCTACAGAGCCGTCAGACAGCAGTCCTCCTCCCCGCGGAAATGCTCGAGTAGACTGGAGTTTTAAAACGGCACGGTGGGAAGATAGTCTCGCAAAACCAGCGCGGTTTGGTGGTACTTTAATCTAGATAATGAAAACAAGGTAGTATGTAGACTGTGTCAGAAACAACTGGCATACAATCACTCGACTGGAGCAATGCGCAACCACATTTGACTCAAGCATTTGGATGTTAATCTGCACGAGACGACGGCTGCTGATGCTAGCGGTGCTGATGCTAGCGGTGCTAGCTATACTCAGGCTAATTTGACATTGTTTACCCGGAGACGGTGTTCTCCCATCCGGTCTTAGAGATTTTAGATGTTTGTTTAATTTTACACTCATACTGAACTGCGCATAGAGCTTAATAATTCAGCAGCAATTTATCTTTTTTAGATGTTACATTATTTGTTAACTTTAAGTGAGTTTTTTTCGGATGTGCAGGGTTTATATTCATACTGCACGGTGCAAAATGCTCCTCGTTTCGGTTGAAATGTAATTATAAATTAGATGCTTTATTAACTTGAAAGTGAATTGAAGCAATAATTTTTGTCGGATAATCTGCAAGATTCAATGTGTCAGAGTAATTTATTTAATTATTTATTTATTTTGGTGGTTAACGTTTGACTGAGTTGCCTTCATGTTCACATTCATTCATACTGCACAGTGCAAAGTGTCTCGTACTTCAGCAGCATTTAAAATCCGACATGGTTGTTGAACATTGTGATTAAAGGCTTAAAGAACTCTTGTTACACACAATATTTTTTGGGACAATGTTTCAAATTCTGTTTCGATGTTTCAATAAATTGTGCTAAATTTTCACTGTTTTCTGAGTGTTTTCCTTTTTTTAAACTAGTCGACTAGTCTTAATTAAAATTTTCGTTTAGTCGACAGGGAAATAAGTCACAAGGAACATTCCTAGTCCAGACCAGGACCGGTCAGATGTTCTTAGTCCAGACCAGGACTGGTCAGATGTTCTTAGTCCAGACCAGGACCGGTCAGATGTTCTTTGTCCAGACCAGGACCGGTCAGATGTTCTCTGTCCAGACCATGACTGGTCAGATGTTTTTTGTCCAGACCAGGACTGGTCAGATGTTCTTAGTCCAGACCAGGACTGGTCAGATGTTCTTAGTCCAGACCAGGACCGGTCAGATGTTCTTTGTCCAGACCAGGACCGGTCAGATGTTCTTAGTCCAGACCAGGACCGGTCAGATGTTCTTTGCCCAGACCAGGACTGGTCAGATGTTCTTTGTCCAGACCAAGACTGGTCAGATGTTCTTGCCCAGACCAGGATGGTCAGATGTTCTTGTCCAGATTCTTAGTCCAGACCAGGACCGGTCAGATGTTCTTAGTCCAGACCAGGACTGGTCAGATGTTCTTTGTCCAGACCAGGACCGGTCAGATCAGAATCAGAATCAGAATCAGAATCAGATTTATTATTGTCACTGAGCCAGCGTCCCAACACAGTGAAATTTGTCTTCCCAGTACACCGTCAAGAGAAACATACAGAAACAACAACAACAACATATGGACAGGGGTCACGGTGCTGGGTCAGCGCTATAAAAGCGCTTCTACCGTGTCAGAGAGTAGTACACTCAAGCACATGCCCAGTACACCACCCTCTGGCCAGGGCACTTTTAGCAGAAGAAAATATGATCCATAGGGGATGGGGGGGGGGGAGAGGATAAAAAGAGGTGTCTCACACCACATGTCCTTGATCAGAGGCACATGTTGTGGGATTCACAACAAAAAAACCTCAGCACAAGCTAACAAAACTTATTACGAAAGACATCATATGGGTCAGGAAAGAGGTGGGGGAGGGGGAGTGTCCAGCTAAACAGTCTGTGCGCGAGTGCCCAGTCGTCAGCGTGGGGGGGGAAAAAACATCCAGGAGCCAGCGGAGGCAGTTGGGCAGGGGGAGGGAAGTGTGTGTTACATGTGTATGTGTATGCGTAAGCCAGTGACTCCTGGTCTGGAGCCAAAGGTGTTGTTTGGAAAGGGGAGGGGTCGGGAAGGAGCGTCAAAAAGTCATAATATTCAGGAGAGATTAGGTCGAAGGCCGGCCTTGAGGCTAGCTTCGTTTCAGGGGAGCCGATTCAGATAAGAGAGAAGTTTTCGGTCAGGTGACATAAATTCTGTCTGCCTTCAAAGTTTTTGCTGGTCCATCTCGGCGGGAATAACTCCAATTGTCGAATACAGGTCAATTCTCCAGCGGCGCTTGACTTCTCCAGGATGATCCATTCGCCAGAGTTCAAAACCGTCACAGAATCACTTCCAGTTCCGGTTCAGCTCACCAAGAGCAGCAGTCGAGGTTCCAGCACGGCTCACTCCAACACACGGCAAGGCAGGTTGATGTCCAGGTAGCAGCTGCCGGATTTCCGATACAGCAGGTATCCGCAACTCCAAACAGCAGAAATCCTGTTATCATAAATCCAATAGGTACACTTTGGTGTCCACAATGAACAAGGGGGGCAGACTCCCAGATTCCATCCAAAAATCTTGATGTATCCAGCCAGTATTCCATCGGGACCGGAGGACTCTCCTGTGTCCTGTTTTCTCTTCGAGAAAAATTTATTTAGATAGATAGATAGATGTTCTTTGCCCAGACCAGGACTGGTCAGATGTTCTTTGTCCAGACCAGGACCGATCAGATGTTCTTAGTCCAGACCAGGACCGGTCAGATGTTCTTTGCCCAGACCAGGACTGGTCAGATGTTCTTTGTCCAGACCAGGACTGGTCAGATGTTCTTGGTCCAGACCAGGACTGGTCAGATGTTCTTTGTCCAGACCATGACTGGTCAGATGTTTGTTGGTCCAGACCAGGACTGGTCAGATGTTCTCTGTCCAGACCAGGACTGGTCAGATGTTTGTTGGTCCAGACCATGACTGGTCAGATGTTTGTTGGTCCAGACCAGGACTGGTCAGATGTTTGTTGGTCCAGACCAGGACTGGTCAGAGCTCTTATGAGAGTACAAGGAGGACTTGCTCATTATTAAGTCGTCACCATGTTATGCTTACTGGTGTGTGGAATATCTCATCACATTCCCACTCAGAGTCTTGAGTGATTCCTGGACTCAAAAGGCACAACATATGTTGTTGTTGTTTTGGCACATTGTGACTACAGTAACATTAAAAATAAATGGTTTCACTGAATCTTTAGACTGAAAGCAATGGAGCTGTGGTGCAACCATTTTTTGATTGCACCACAGCTCCAAAAACTATTTTCTTTTTGGATAGTGAATTGTTCAGTATAAAAGTATAGTATAGGGCTGTCTAAACTTATTCTGGAACTTTTTTTTTTGGAAGTTATACACCACTCACTCATGGGCACTGTGCGATGGACTGATAACCCTCTATCTATCTATCTTCTTTTTTTATTATCTGATTTTTTATTGATTGATTGATTTTAACAGTTTGACCTGTGGTAGTATGACTTGTGAGCTAGAAGATACCTGTCCCGAAAAGGGATGAATAAGGTATCTTTGAATTTTGATTTGATTTTGATCAGGTTGTTGTTAGAGCGTACAGGTATTACCACTATTTATCTCAGTGTAACTAAGGGTGTTCCTCGGGGATAGGAACAGTCCATTCTACTCTACTAACCATTTAACATTTGAATAGTGATTATCTAAATAAATCAAACGCCAAGTTTTCTGCTCCTCTAGTCCTAACCATGCCTTCTACCAGCAACAACCAATTCTTAATACTGTGCATACAAAAAAAAAAAACTCATTATGATCTCAAGGCCACGTTCAGTTCAATCATCCCTTTACAGGCATGTGAACCCGGGGGAGTCTAACCAAATAACTTTAAAAACAGTGGAGGGAATTGTTTTCGAAGGCTTGTAAATGTGTTGTTTGATATTCAACCTTTTTTTCTTAAGAAATTGATGTTTTAAATTATAATGACTCTTAGTTCAAGAAAATAAATAGGTGACATGTTCATGCACTTTTAGTAAAATAATACTTGCTGCTAGTTGTTTTTTCAACATGATGGAGATGAGTAGGTTAAAGGAATGATGGAAGTTGAATAAAAATGTGCTGTCTGGACACAAGCTTATGCTTATGACTAATTCAATTACAGTAATGAAATGTATTTTTCATAATAATAATTATTTTATAATTATGAAATAATATGAATACTTTATGTTCTTAATAATTATTAATAATTTATGAAAATAATGACAATGGAGGCAATAATGAAAACTGTGTTCTCATTACTACTATTCTCACTGCATTTTTTACAAATACATAAAACTACACAGAAGAAATTGACAGCAGAGGAAAAATGTCTTTCACTGGCAACGCGTGGTGAAAGGTCTGCATGAAAATAGAAAACCTACACATACATTTTGCAGGACTTTCCTTGACATTATATACATTTAAGTTTATTTTAAGAATATGTTATTGTTCTACTAATTTTAGGAAAACTGTTTCAACATTTAAGAAAGCAATATTATTAGCTGCTTCCATATCCTGCAGCTACAACACTCGTAAGGCTGGTGTGAGTCGTCATGGTGATGAGACATTCTCTTAATGGGAAACTGCCTCCATAAGAACTTTGGTGTTACGCAATCTCAAGTGGAAAATATTGTGTCACACTGCGGCTAGTACTGTCTCTATCACTTTAATAAAGTATCCATCCATCCATCTATGTAACTCATATCTGATTTTTTTTCCAGGGTTGTGTGGACACAGAAATCTAGTTCCCATTTCCAAAATGTAGTTATTTTTTATTTGAAAATGTGGCATTTCAGTATGTTGTCCTAAATCGGATATACTGTATATCTGACAGTTTGTGGTCTGAGCTACCAATAGCACAGCACACCGTCTATGAACTACTGAATACAACTGAAAAATTTAAAAAAAAATTGATTTTTTTTTTTTGCATTGTATTTTTATTGATACATTTATTTTAATTGATAGAAATGCAGCAAATGTTTCGATTGCACATTTTTGCTGACAATTTTAAGCTAGCAGATCAAACTTTGCATTCACTTGAACAATAGTAGAGTTGCATTTCCAGATTATTTGAACTGAAACTTCTTCACTGATGGTGAAATTATTCTCTGCTATCATAGTGCATGAAAACAGCGCAATGCAATGAATCATCAAGCTGATTGATCTTTACAGCAGTTTCTTTTCTGTTGGAAAAGATGAGCAGCAAGCTTTATGGAGCATTTCCTTGATGCTGAGTAAACAGAAAACTCAGGAATGAGTCGTGATGTTGCTAATGCCTAGTTTTTTTTTGTTTTTATATTATAAGTGTGGGAGATTACTGTATTTGGTTTTTTGACACACTAATTATGTCCCCAGACAACCAAATGTTATACATTTTTATGAACTCAGATGTCAGATCATTCCTTCTATAATATGAGAACTGGAGCTAGTATGAATGTGACAGAGATCTTTAATCACGCGGTAGTAAGAACTACTGGTGCCGTTCATCACACTTCCCACAGATGCACAAAGACGTTAAATGAATGTTTTAGCGAGGGAGTCATGGGTGTGGGCATGTTTGAATACCTGCAGGGCAGGATCCTCTGTCTTGCACTTTCAACACTCTAGACCGCCAATGGGAGATGTGGGCAGAAAATCGGTTCTCTGTAAGGGTGTGAAAGTTCAGTGATCCAGAGTTCCTTTAAAACAGAAACGTATGCATTGTAATTAAATAAACAGTGAACGTGGCAGCTTTTAAGAAGGATAAATTGCTGCCGTCTGTATCCCACATAACACTAAATGTAATTGACATTAACAGTTCAATGTAATTTGTAAATAGCCTTTGGATCCTGTTGTATGCAATATTGGATAAAACATGTCGTCTTATTCTCTTCAAGCTAACCTAAGATGGCGTAAATCACAACCAGATGGAGGCTTATTTGCACAGGTTCAATACTTTTTGCATTAACATGGATGCATGAGAGTTGTAGCTTCAGCGTATACGTAGGTTTTGTGTAAGGCTGTATGCCCTCCAGTGTAACGTGACTGTTGTACTACAGACGCACTAATGTCTAATGTGCTGGAATAGCTAAATAAATGCTTCATTGGAACAGAGGCCGTGTAAAGAGGACCAGGGTTATAATAGTTTTGGATAATAGTTTTATTTAGTTTTTAGTTTAGTTTTTCAAATTCAGTTAGTTTTAATTTGTTTTTAGAGCAGTTTTGCTGGTTTTTGTTTCTAATTTTTTTTTATTCTTAGTTTAGTTTATTCTTTAGTTTAGTTCTTTTTTTTTTAGTTTGAGTGTTAGTTTTAGTTTGTAAATTAGGGTATTTGACATTTGCGAAATTCAAAATCATCATTTAGTTTTTAACTTCTCTTTCCAGGGAGGAGGGCTAGCTTTGGCTAGCTTATCCAGGTAGTCTTGGTTAGCCTTCTTGTGTGGTCAAATGGACTTTAAGATTTGTTGGGTTTTTTTCTCCTTCAGAAGTATTCCACACATTGTATCACCTGCTTCTACAACAAGGCACTTATTTTTTATCAATAACACAGTCATAGTCAAAGAAATCCCAAATAGGACTGTACTGCTTTCTCCCAACTTTTGCCGCAGCCATCACTGCTGATCACTCTAGGCCAGCTATTCCCAAACTTCACAACACCAAGGCCCAATTTGAAATGTGAAAAATCTCCACGGCCCACCGAAACCTTTAACCATAACTGTGATCAACATACAGGACTAGAAGCTATGAAGAGGTCAACAAATAAGGTGACACTTGTCATATTAAGTTAAGATGACAGTAGAATAACACTTAACTGGTTTGTTTTGTTACTTCTTAATGTTTTTAAATTATGTCTTTAATATTTTACAGTAATTAAAAACATATTTAAAAAAAAAAGATTGATGATTTAAAACATTTGTTTAATTTTAATGACCTCTCACGGCCCATGTGCAGTACCGCGACGGCCCATCAGGGGGCCGCGGCCCACACTTTGGGAATCCCTGCTCTAGGTTTTTTTTTTTTTTTTTTTCTGTTGTTGTATGGCAGAGCAGAGTTAATAGATTTCATGTAAATCCCAAAACGTTTATGTGAATCAAAAATTACAAATACGAAAACGAAGGACATTCTTGATATTATAGTTAAGTTTAGTTCGTTTTATAAACACATAATACAGTTTCAGTTAGTTATCTTTTTTTTTAACTCATTTTTATTTCATTTCAGTTAACAAAAATGTTTTTTTCAATTCTAGTTTTTGTTATTTTGTTCGTTTTCGTTAACTATAATAACCTCGAAGAGGGCCACCGCCTCCTGCATCTGTGTAAATTTTTCTTTAAATTTTTATATAGTCAAGGTACTTTGTCATTTGTCAGGGAATATTGCCTAGGAATGTAGATATAGTAGTATTATAGTAGTATTTTAATATTAGTATTTTAGTATTAGTATTTTTAGTATTTAAGTATTTTAGTATTATAGTAGTATATAGTATTATATATATATATATATATATATATATATATATATATATATATAGTAGTATAGTAGACCGCCGCTGTGGTCTTCAAATGGACGCACACTGTTAACTGAAATCTGTATTTTACACTGTTAATAACCAATATTTGTTACTGAATGCTGCTTTCACATGTCACTTTACCACCAGAGTATCACTATTACAAATCATTGACTCCCCACTGATGCATGTATAATATTCATAATGTTACACATGGTAATACACCACTGGATGCTGCTACTATTAGCCACCTTACTTATCTCAAGGTTTCTGCCGACTGTTTTTTTATACATTGTGTTTTATCTTGTATTGTATACATACTTATATATTTTTTTTTCTTTGCATATTGGAGATTGTACATACTTTATCTATTCTATGTGTATGTGTGCACTCTATTGGGCAGCTTTGAATCTCATGACACTCTGTGTAATGACAATAAAGGCGTTCTATTTTATTATATTCTATATTAAGACCAAGTTACATCATACGAGCTAATGTGCATCCGTAGTTGTATATTTACGGATCAAAGTGTCTTAGGTGGAGGTTCTGAAACGTATAGGAGAATAAACGTGCAGATAGATTCATTTTACCAGACTACATAGTGGCTGGCAGCTCTTTCTCAGTCCAGCTCTTTAAGGCTGTCAAAAAATGAACAATCTTTGTGATGTTTGTCATAAACTGAGATTCCATTTCCATTCCATTTCTTTCTGTGGTAGCTGTGCATGTAGTGACACGTATCTTTCTTGTGGTCTAGGTGCAGTATGTTATCCAAGGCTATCACAAGAGGAGAGAGTACATTGCTGCTTTTCTTAGCCACTTTGGAATGTAAGTCAACTGTTATACTTCACAAAAGTTCCCAGCGTGGAGTTAGCAGTCATTTCTGGATTATGAGGCATGAATATAATCTGTGTGTTTCAGGGGAGTGGTGGAGTACGATGCTGAGGGATTCACAAAACTCACCCTTCTGCTCATGTGGAAAGACTTCTGCTTTCTAGTGCACGGTAGGAGAGTCGGTAACATGACACGGATGTTTGTTTTGAGTTATTCAGATTACTTTTGAATCTCTTACCTCCCCACCCTTCTTCAACACTTCTGTCCTCTTTTATCTCTGAATGTTGTAGTTGATCTCCCACTATACTTCCCAAGGGACCAGCCCACCCTCACCTTCCAGTCTGTGTACCACTTCACCAGCAGCGGTCAGCTCTATTCTCAGGTGCAGACGTCGTATCCCTACAGCCCACGCTGGGACGGCAACGAGATGGCAAAGAGAGCAAAGTACGTAAAATCAGCCTCATCATGATCATACAGTGACACCCCCACCCCCAAAAAAGACAGCTTAGTTCCTTTCATTCTATTTTCTATATAGTGCGAGATCACAACAGATGTTATTTTAGGTTACCTTTTCCTACTGAGCAGATCTGTACCTTGTTTTTTTAATAAACAAACTAAATAGCTCTATATTATATCTTATTTACACATAACATGCCATTCCTGTCTCTGTAGAGTCACATGTTTATAATCCTCTGCCTTCATAACACATTGATGCGCCGCACACGAGTGAGTGTGGTCTACACTCATTTAGAGATGGAAATCTCACCATATCTTGTTCTTTCTAGAATTATACGTTTGAAAAGGATGAGTGGTGTTTGTTAAATACATTGTATTATATTTACTGCTGCTGCTGTCGTTGAAAGAAACACTGGGCACTGGTTTTTTTTGTCGGGCCTAAATACCCCCTACAGTCCATCTACCTAGTCCTAGTCAGCAATCGCGGTCTCAGTACATCCCGGAAGTTTCAAAGATATTCATGGAAAATAAATATTCGAAAAAAAATTGTTAGAAAGAATATTGAAGAAAAAAAAAGAGAAAATTACACGAAATGAAAAATAAACATTAATTTGTAAGTCATTGAGGGAAATAAGTATTTGATCCCCGACCAAACTTGACCAGTGTTGGCTCCCACAGACCACTGGCATACTCCTAATCTCACTGAAGTAATAACCTGCATGAGAGACACCTGTTCCAAATAGTCACCTGTATAAAAAGCCATCTGCCCACAGACTCAGTAATACTCCACCATCTCCACCATGGACAAGACTAAAGAGCTGTCAGAAGATGTCAGGGACAAAGTTGTTGAACTCCACAAGGCTGGAATGGGCTACAAAACCATAAGAAGCTGAATGAGAAGGTGACAACTGATGGAGCAATTATTCAGAAGTGGAAGAAGAACAACATGACTGTTAATCAACCTGGGCTGGAGGCTCCATGGAAGATATCACCTGGTGGGGTCTCAATGATCATGAGAAAGGTTAGAGATCAGCCAGAACTACACGGGAGGAGCTGGTTAATGATCTCAAGGCAGCTGGGACCACAGTCACCAAGAAAACTATTGGTGATACACTGAGACACAATGGTTTAAAATCCTGCAGTGGTCCAAGGTCCCTCTGCTCCAGAAGGCTCACGTCCAGGCCCAACTCAGGTTTGATAACGAACATATTAATGACTCAGAAAGAGACTGGGAGAAGGTGCTGTGGTCAGATGAGACTAAAACTGAGCTCTTTGGCCTCAACTCAACTGGACGTGTTTGGAGGAAGAGAAATGCTGAATATGACCCCAAAAACACCATCCCTACTGTCAAGCATGGCGGTGGAAGCCTCATGCTTTGGGGATGTTTCTCTTCTAAGGGGACAGGTCGACTTCACCGCATCGATGGGAAGATGAACGGGGCCATGTACCGCAGAATCTTGGGTGACAACCTCCTTGCCTCCACAAGAACATTGTAAATGGGTCGTGGACGGGTCGTCGTCATGACAACGACCCAAAACATCCAGCCAAGGAAACAAAGGAGTGGCTCCATCAGAAGCACATCAAGGTCATGGAATGGCCTAGCCAGTCTCCTGACCTTAATCCTATTAAACATCTATGGAGAGAGCTGAAGCTGAGAGTTTCCAAGCCTCAAAACCTTCAGGATCTGGAGATGATCTGCAGAGAGGAGTGGACGAAAATTACTCCTGATGTGTTTACACCTAGTAAGAAACTACAAGAAACGTCTGACAGCTGAGCTGCCAACAAGGGTTTTACCACCAACTATTACATCATGTTTTGCTAGGGGATCAAATACTTATTTCCCTCAATGACTTGCAAATTAATTTTTATTTTTCATTTCATGTAATTTTCTCAAACACAATCTGAGAAATCTGAGACTGTTAATTTATTTCTTAGGATGACAACTGCCAAAATCAGCAGGGGATCAAATACTTATTTCCTCCACTGTATATGTGTATATATATATATATATACATATATATATATATATATATATATATATACACACACACACACACACACACACACACACATATCCTGTGTTACTTAACATGTGGAGAGTATCTTTTAATGTCGACTTGAGTTTACAGGAAGTAAACACATTTTGCCTTTCATGTACGCTTTGATCCACACTGAGGGGGGTCGTTGCCCAGTGACTTTATTTGATGTTTGAAGGCTTTGAAATGCAATTATTGTCACATTTTGATGTTCAATTTGTTGTACTTTCTCCGTATGTGTCTCTCAGGGCATACTTCAGGAGTTTCATCCCTCAGTTCCAGGAGGGAGCCTTCACCAACGGGAAGCTGTAGCTTCACATGCGCCTGCAGACTTGTGTATATGAGTGTGTTATTTGAATGTTTTGCCTGTGAAGCTATATATTAGGATTGATTTCCACACTGGTAAAATTGTAAAAAGAAGGCACTTTGTTTTCCAGCCACTGCAGCACAGCTGCAATAAAGATTGATTTTAGTCAAAAGCGTTAATTTTGAAAATGATGTTCAAACTCTGACAGGAACGTGACGTGACAGTCTGTGTCAGTTCAACCTTAAATGGTATTTTCTCGTGTCAGTGACGTCTCAGTTGCAGCACAGAGGTTTGAACGACACAGATTAGACTCGCATCAAATAATGTTTTCAGAATGATCTTCAATTCTGTTTTTTTGCTTTTGTCTCATAATTGTCAGGTTTGGCTTCATTATCCATTACTTGGTCAAATGATATACAACTCACCTATTTCGCTGTTAAAATGCTGTTTTTTTTTCTCCTTAAACTCTTACTGACATAATGACTCCACTGTAGTTACTGACAAATGCGTTTTGTCTTTATTTCTTCCCAATAAAACATGTTTTTCCTGACCCTGTCATTGTTTCATCTACGCTGTAAACTAGAAGTTGTTTTCACAAACTGGGTACATTGTTGAGATAAAGTTAAAAAGGTTACATATAACTGCAGACCATTTACCAAATATTCTTTAATAATTCATCAGATAGACATAAATAAATACTTGCTAAATGCTAACAGGAAAAGTAATTCAATAACTCATTAGGATCAGCTACAGTTCCTTGTGAAAGTATTCTGCCCTCTTGAACTTTTCAACCTTTTGCCACATTTCAGGCTTTAAACATAAAGATATAAAATTCTAATGTGGAAGAAGGAGCTCTGGTCAGATGAAACCAAAATCAAACTTATTGCCACAATGCAAAACGATATGTTTGGAGTAAAATCAACACAGCTGATCACCCTGAACACACCATCCCTACTGTCAAACATGGTGGTGGCAGCATCATGGTCTGGGCCTGCTTTTCTTCAGCAGGGACAGGGAAGATGGTTAAAACTGATGGAAGATGGATGGAGCCAAATACAGGAGCATTCTGGGAGAAAACCTGTTGGAGTCTGCAGAAGACCTGAGACTGGGACGGAGATTTATCTTCCAACAGGACAATGATCCAAAACATGAAGACAAATCTACAATGAAGTGGTTCACAAATAAACGTATCCAGGTGTTAGAACGGCCAAGTCAAAGTCCAGACCTGAATCCAGTCCAGAATCTGTGGAAAGATCTGAAGACAGCTGTTCACAAACGCTCTCCATCCAACCTCACTGAGCTCCAGCTGTTTTACAGGAAGAATGGACCAGAATTTAGTCTCTGGATGAGTTAAACTGATAGAGACAAACCCCAAGAGACTGGAGCTGGAACTGCAGCAGAAGGTGGCGCTACAGAGGATTAACACAAGGGGGGCAAATAATATTACACGCCCCACTTTACAGTTTTTTATTTGTTAAAAAAATATCCAATAAATTTTGTTCCACTTCATGATTGTGTCTCACTTGTTGTTGATTCTTGACAAAAAATTCAAATTTTATATCTTTATGTTTGAAGCCTGAAATATGGCAAAAGGTTGAAAAGTTCAAGGGGGCTGAATACTTTCTCAAGGAACTGTACTTGCTTCCACATATTTGCCTGTTTATTGTCAGGAAGATTGTTCGCTGGTGTCAGAAAGGAAACGTGCCATTGGCTCTCAGGGTTTCTTGGTTTGTCCCGGTGCAAAGCTTGAGTTTATTTAACTGATCCAATCGATCCGCTGAAGCTTGGCGGACTGACCTAGATGCATAGTTTTTTTACCTGCCATTATCCTTGTTTAGGATTTAATATTATATTTTTAGTTAATGATATTTGCTCGGGGGTCATGATCTGGGTCTCTGTAAAACATCTAGAGACAATTGATATTGAAACAGACGCTATACAAATAAAATAAAATTGAATTGAATTGAATGTAAAAGAAGTGCTATAATGCAAGTTTGAAACAACGTAATGTAAAGCAATTCATGAAGACTGGATAAGGTTATAACACACTATATAAGTGAAACCATTAAAAGTCTACAATGTAACTTAATTATTATTGTGGCACAGGAACCGTAATGTCCAATACACCTACACAGAATTTGATATAATGGGTTCAATGCTTCGCTTTGTGGCGAGATGAAGTACTAACTAACTCTGCTGTGCAGCTAGTGTTGCTAAAACTGTACCATATATCCTTTTATGTTCAATCATTTTTGTTTTTGTTTACTCACTATTTTAAAATCTCGCCAAAATCTGTCGAGGTGAACCGTCGTCCACTTTAGTATCTGATGTGTTTCCAAATCTTCCTGATGTTGTTGGCTCAAACAAGGCATCTCTATTATGGAACCAAGCTGCAGACGGGATAAGCATGTGTGCACGTTCCCATCAGTGTGTGTGTGTGCGCTTGTTTTCATCATTAAATATGAGGGTCATAGTTAGGGGTCTCTCCTGGCCCGAGGCGCAGCCCTTTGCTATATTTATTGTTGGTAAAGCAGCAACTGTCAAGTCTAATTGAGAACTGTGGGGTGAATGTATCTGGGGCATTTAATAACATCAGAGATCTTAAAAAAATAATTAAAAAGCAAGATTCTTTTTGTCTCTTTAGTGCCCCGCTCCATGTTTGTGGCTCTAACCTTTCCTGACCTGCTTTCCGAATGTCTTGGCTGTCAGCTGTGGGACGAGCTGGGGGGGGGGGGGTGTTTAAGAGGAGGGGCAGGAGCATGATGGGTACCATCTTTAACGAGCACGAGTAAAGAATAGTCCAAGTTGACAGCTGGCTTCAGGCATCACAACTCTGAGCTCAGAAAGGTACCAACTGATGTTTAATAGAGTTGGATCTCAGTTTTAATGCATCTCTGTGAACACAAACCTGCTCAATCTGAAAATTCCTTATATAGTTTGAAAACAAATGATAATGAATCATCACCCTGCTGCTGAAAACACTCTTAAATGCAGTTCGTGACATCGTCAAAGGTAAAGTTAATCAGTTTTTGTCAGTCGCTGATGTTGACCCGAGCTGACATAAAGCCCTGTAATTTACTCGTAAACAATTCCCCCCCGCTTCAGTCACGTCTCGTTAGCCTAAAAGTGTCTCACCTTAACGCGCGTTTAAGCAACTTATTGTGGATTTATCCGGCGTTAATGATTGTGTCAAGGTGCCTTTTGAAGATGTGTTTCTCAGCCCCCTGAATCACAGAGCCAGAGGTCTGCCAACCCCCCCCCCCCCCCGGCTAATACTCAAAATCCACTAATCCGTCGTCTTTAAGAGATCTCAACACCAGTCAAATGGAATAATTAAAGGCTGGAATAATTAGCTGGGAATCTTTGGATGTTTGATGATTAAACTGAGGAGGCCAACACATTTCACACCACGCTGGACTTTGAGAAACAACTGGAGACGCCATGTTTTTGAACGGTGCCTCATTTAACTGATTATTGTGAGTTCAGGTTAGAAGAATTTCATTTCCAACGCAGTCATCCCGGTGACGAACGATAACTGTGAGGTGGAAGGTTCAGGAGCGAGCGTTCTCAGCTCAGACAAGCAGGCAAACATGTATGTTGGCGTTAGATTAACGTGAACTGGAACCGGTGACAACCCTCTAAGCAGCTAGCTGGAAGACGGTACCGACCCGCCAGCCCGGAGAACTGACAAGTGTGTGAAACAGGATCACTTTAAGCTCAGGAACGAGCACCTTCCTGGGCAACAACCCCCCACCTCACCCCCCCTCACCCCCGTAAGTCAGGCGAGTCATGGGAAACTTTGGAAAAGTAGAAAAGTACGTCTGATAACAAAAAAGGAGGGAAAATGAGCGCGTGCGAGGGTGATTGAAAAACGCTGAGTCATTCTCCACGTGAACGAAGATGACAGACCATCATCAGAGGTAGCGACCGAAAGGCCTGAATGTGTCATGTTTGCTTCCCGCTCCTTTAATCCTCCCCTCAGTCTGTTTTCACCTTTGTTTTTGTGTCCTGCATCTTTTTCACGTACGTGCCCATAAAAAGACGAACCGCAGTGACTGTTGGGTCATTTGTGTTTTGTCTGTAAGTCCAGATTCAAAGTGACACATGAGGAGTTTTGTTTCTCCCTGAAATCCAGCGTGTTCACAGAGAGGTGGGATTTGAGCGTTCGCCATCCAGAACGCTGTTGATGTGAGCCGTGCTGCCGATGATGGAGCTGAGAGGCTTAACTCGTTTTGGAACGAGGGAGCAGGAGGAGGAGAGCGCAGAGGGGATTTGGGGCCTTTTGTTGAAGCCTGTTTGATCTGGGAATTTTGAAAAAAATGGCCAAGAGATGTTGTGAAAATGAGGGAATTACTGTTCGGGTCCCTCACTCTTTTTCTTTTTTCTTCAACAAGCACATGAATTCTGCTACAGCAGGTTCCTCCTGACCCAAAGCTTGCTTCCAGATAATAACTGGATCCAGTTCAAATCTGACTGTTAATTGCTAATTACTCTACATAGAGTATATGAGAAGCCAGGAGAGCGTAGCTAAACTGATCAGACGAGTCTCTCTGGAGCTTTAAGTTTTACACTTTTGTCTTGTCCTCGTGTTCTTGATGAGCTTGTTTTTGATAAAGATAGCGAGATTTCTGTCAAAATGTAATTTCCCCCCTGAGTGTGATCATAGAGACTTGATTTAAACCTTAACTAAAGCACATCCTGCAGGGGTTTTTCACTGAAGTATAGTTCTTGTTATTCCTTAATCGAGCTACTTGGCTTCAGTTTAATGTCCATGATTGTTGTAAATGATGACATTTAATTTGCCTCAAAATGATGGAAACTGGCACGTCGGCAGATGCAGAGCTATGATGGAGATTTTAACATCCCCCCCCCATCTACGAAGCATGATTTCACAATGATCAGATTTATGTGAAATTAGCATTTAGAGCTGTCATGTAATTCGGATTAGTTCAAGGGGTTTATTTGGCCAAATTTACTCCGTGTTTTACTCTTGTTTTGTAGTCTTCTTCTTCTACCCCTTTACTCTCACCCACTTTCCCTTCCCTCCCTCCCTCCCTCCACCACCTACCTGAGGAGTTGTCACTCTGGATTGTGGTTCTGTCAGTTCAGCCTGACGGGCTGAAGTTCTCATTCTGATCAGCTGTGGACACTGATGGACCTGACAGGTGAGATGACGGCACACCTAATGTGACAAGGCTCCTTCTTCCCTCCACCATGAATGTAGCAGCCAGACCGCTCCTGCTTCTTTTCCCTTCAACCCATCATGCATCCTTGAAATCTAAATGAATAACCATATATATATATATATATATATATATATATATATATATATATATATATATATATATATATTTTTATCGCTCAACTTGGCGCCTGTACATTGGGGTTTACCCCGGTGGACGAAAGGGTAGCCTCTCTCCGCCTCCGGGTGGGGGGACGGGTCCTGACTGTTGTTTGTGCTTACGCACCAAATAGCAGTTCAGAGTACCCACCCTTTTTGGAGTCCTTGGATGGAGTATTGGAGAATGTTCCATCTGGGGACTCCCTCGTTCTGCTGGGGGACTTCAATGCTCATGTGGACAACGACAGTGAGACCTGGAGGGGTGTGGTTGGGAGGCAGGGCCCCCCCGATCTGAACCAGAGTGGTGTTTCGTTGTTGGACTTCTGTGCTCGTCATGGACTGTCCATAACGAGCACCATGTTCAAGCATAAGAGTGTCCACATGTGCACTTGGCACCAGGACACTCTAGGCCGCAGTTCGATGATCGACTTCATAATCGTATCGTCGGACTTGCGGCCGCATGTCTTGGACACTCGGGTGAAGAGAGGGGCGGAGCTGTCAACTGATCACCACCTGGTGGTGGGTTGGCTCAGATGGTGGGGGAGGATGCCGGTCAGACCTGGCAGGCCAAACGTGTTGTGAGGGTCTGCTGGGAAGGTCTGGCAGAGTCTCCTGTCAGAAGGAGCTTTAACTCACACCTCCGGCGGAACTTCGATCATGTTCCGAGTGAGGCAGGGGACATTGAGTCCGAGTGGGCTATGTTCCGGGACTCTATTGTTGAGGCGGCCGACCGGAGCTGTGGCCGTAAGGTCGTTGGTGCCTGTCGCGGCGGCAATCCCAGAACTCGTTGGTGGACACCAGCAGTGAGGGATGCCGTCAAGCTAAAGAAGGAGTCCTATCAGGCCTTTTTGGCATGTGGGACTCTGGAGGCAGCTGACAGGTATCGGCAGGCTAAGCGGAACGCGGCTTCGGCGGTAGCTGAGGCAAAAACTCGGACATGGGAGGAGTTTGGAGAGGCCATGGAGAACGACTTCCGAACGGCTTCGAAGAGATTCTGGTCCACCATCCGGCGTCTCAGGAGGGGGAAGCAGTGCTCCATCAACACTGTATACAGTGGGGATGGGGAGCTGTTGACCTCGACTCGGGACGTTGTGGATCGGTGGAGGGAATACTTCGAAGACCTCCTCAATCCCGCCGACACGTCTTCCAATGAGGAGGCAGAGTCTGGGGACTCAGGGGCGGACTCTCCTATCTCTGGGGCTGAGGTTGCCGAGGTGGTTAAAAGCTCCTCGGTGGCAGGGCCCCGGGTGTGGATGAGATCCGCCCGGAGTTCCTCAAGGCTCTGGATGCTGAGGGGCTGTCTTGGTTGACACGCCTCTGCAGCATCACGTGGACGTCGGGGACAGTACCGCTGGATTGGCAGACTGGGGTGGTGGTCCCCCTCTTTAAAAAGGGGGACCGGAGGGTGTGTTCCAACTACAGGGGGATCACACTCCTCAGCCTCCCTGGGAAGGTCTATTCAGGGGTCCTGGAGAGGAGGGTCCGTCGGATAGTTAAATCTCGGATTGAGGAGGAGCAGTGTGGTTTTCGTCCCGGCCGTGGAACGGTGGACCAGCTCTACACCCTCTTCAGGGTCTTGGAGGGGGCATGGGAGTTCGCCCAACCAGTCTACATGTGTTTTGTGGACTTGGAGAAGGCGTTCGACCGTGTCCCCTGGGGATTCCTGTGGGGGGTGCTTCGGGAGTATGAGGTGCCAGACTCCCTTGTACGAGCTGTCCGGTCCCTGTACGACCGGTGCCAGAGTTTGGTCCGCATTGCCGGCAGTAAGTCGGATTCGTTTCCAGTGAGGGTTGGACTCCGCCAAGGCTGCCCTTTGTCACCGATTCTGTTCATTACTTTTATGGACAGAATTTCTAGGCGCAGTCGAGGTGTCGAGGGGATCCGGTTCGGTGGCCTCAGGATTGGGTCTCTGCTATTTGCAGATGATGTGGTTCTGTTGGCTTCATCGAGCCGTGATCTACAGCTCTCGCTGGAGCGATTCGCAGCCGGTTGTGAAGCGGCTGGGATGAGAATCAGCACCTCCAAATCCGAGACCATGGTCCTCAGCCGGAAAAGGGTGGAGTGCCCTCTCCGGGTTGGGGATGAGGTCCTTCCCCAAGTGGAGGAGTTTAAGTATCTGGGGATCTTGTTCACGAGTGAGGGAAGGATGGAGCGGGAGATCGACAGACGGATCGGTGCGGCATCTGCAGTGATGCGGGTGCTGCGCCGGTCTGTTGTGGTGAAGAAGGAGCTGAGTCGGAAGGCGAAGCTCTCGATTTACTGGCCGATCTACATTCCTACCCTCATCTATGGTCATGAGCTTTGGGTAGTGACCGAAAGAACAAGATCGCGGATACAAGCGGCTGAAATGAGCTTCCTTCCCAGGGTGGCCGGGCTCTCCCTTAGAGATAGGGTGAGAAGCTCGGTCATCCGGGAGGGGCTCAGAGTAGAACCGCTGCTCCTCCCCATCGAGAGGAGCCAGATGAGGTGGTTCATCTGGTTAGGATGCCTCCTGGGCGCCTCCCTGGTGAGGTGTTCCGGGCACGGCCCACTGGGAGGAGACCCCGGGGAAGACCCAGGACACGCTGGAGGGACTATGTCTCTCGGCTGGCCTGGGAACGCCTTGGGATCCCCCCAGAGGAGCTGGAGGAAGTGGCCGGGGAGAGGGGGGTCTGGGCTTCCTTACTCCGGCTGATGCCCCCGCGACCCGACCTCGGATAAGCGGAAGAAGACGATGCGATACGACGATACGATGCAGGAACTTGTAACATCACACAGGTTGTATTGTTGGGCTCCTGTCAGTTAACAGAGAATGTAAATCTATACACGCTGGGCTGTTGTTGATGCTCACTACACTTTTCATCTAACCCTGTTTTCTTCTGCTGTCCCACGACACACACTACATTACCCATAAGGCCACACCACTACCCATAAGGCTACCTTCTTAAAGGGGCCAGGCTGGCTCACATTTCTTCGCTGTGAGCGAACGCGCACAACATCTTGTTATTCTTGGGTGATGCATCTCAACCAATCAGAGCTCAGAATCTAGAGTTCTGGTCCGTCTGTGTTTCTCTGTTGCTAACAGGAGGCTGTGAGTCATCATTTGACGTTTTGCTGGCAGCTGCGTCCTCTCGTCTGCTGTGGGGTGGATTTTCCTGGAATTTCCGCAATTTTTTTCTTGCTTTTTTATTATATTATATATTTCTGAAAAATCCATGAATAACTAAAACTGTGGAACTTAAAGCACGAATTGGCGAGGGATCACTATATATAGATATATATATATATATATATATATATACATATATATATATATAATATATATATATATATATATATATATATATAGATATATATATATATATATAGATATATATATATATATATATACATATATATATCATATATACATATATACAGTATATATATGATTAATATCTTCTAATAAAGAGAAACCACGAAGCACTTCTCATCTCAAAGCACTTTTCAAACTTTGAGTGCTTTTTGTGTAAAGTTTAATATAATCAAATTGAATTCTTTTTTTTTTTAAAGATTTTTTTTTGGCTCTAGTGGCCTTTATTGAAAGTAGAGAGACAGGAAGGTGGGCAGAGAGAACGGGGAAGACACGCAGCAAAGGGTCGCCGAGCCGGGAATCGAACTCACGACCAGCCGCACGAGGACTGTAGCCTCTATATATGGGCCGCCTGCCCTAACCACTGCTCCACCAGGGCGACCCTTCAAGTTGAATTCTCATTATATTCCAATTCAATCCAGTTCAATTTGATAATAACCAAAGAGTGATATTATGGATGTTTCTGCACTTTTTATATGAGCTTTGATGTCTACAAAATCAGTAACAATGTGCTATTTACCTGCATTGTAGTGAATTTTGCAGAAACTAAAGTTACTGTAGAGGAGTTATACTATAGCTATAGTATAACTATAGCTATAGTATAGCTATACTATAGTATAGCTATACTATAGCTATACTATAGTATCGCTATAACTATAGCTATAGTATAGCTATACTATAGCTATAGTATAACTATAGCTATAGTATAGCTATACTATAGCTATAGTATAACTATAGCTATAGTATAGCTATACTATAGTATAGCTATACTATAGTATAGCTATACTATAGTATAGCTATCATATAGCTATACTATAGTATCGCTATAACTATAGCTATAGTATAGCTATACTATAGCTATAGTATAACTATAGCTATAGTATAGCTATACTATAGCTATAGTATAGCTATAGCTATAGTATAGCTATACTATAGTATAGCTATAGTATAGCTATACTATAGTATCGCTATAACTATAGCTATAGTATAGCTATACTATAGCTAGGTTTTTCTTCCTGAAAAACCTAGCTATAGTATAGCTATAGTATAGCATCGCTATAACTATAGCTATAGTATAGCTATACTATAGCTAGGTTTTTCTTCCTGAAAAACCTAGCTATAGTATAGCTATACTATAGTATCGCTATAACTATAGCTATAGTATAGCTATACTATAGCTAGGTTTTTCTTCCTGAAAAACCTAGCTATAGTATAGCTATAGTATAGCTATACTATAGTATCGCTATAACTACAGCTATAGTATAGCTATACTATAGCTAGGTTTTCCTTCCTGAAAAACCTAGTCAGCTCTGATTGTTTAGCTTAGCACTGACGTGAACAGGCACTGTGCACCACATGCTTCACTACAGGTAGAAATGGTACATACCCCAAGTGCATGATGAGCAATAAGTACTGTAATCATACAATTAAGAATTCTTGCATAATGAGTCTTGTCATGGAACACTAGTGTACACTTGTGTAGTGTACTACAAAGAGAAAAAACAGATGGATCAGCTCACCAGGAAGTCCCTGGAGCTAATTTTAAAAAGAAAAACATTGCATCAATTTTTACCTGAAATGGACAACACTGCACACTCTTCACAACATAATGATTTAGCCTCAATAAGAGGCTTCCTCAGGCTACAGACAGCTACAAAACACTTAAATTCAATTTGACTTGATTTATTGAGCGAATCATCTCCTCCTCATGTTGTGTAGTTCTAAAGTTTTAATGTTGCAAGACAAATTAAACACCAGCTGAAATGTCTTTTTAGATGGGTTTTACACTAAACTATGTATCAGTGATATAAAATCTCCACTCAGTATTCTCTCCCAGATATCCTGATCTGTGTTTAGTGTGTTCTGGTGGGTGAGTGGGGGTCCATAAAGGCCTTATAGCGAGCTTTTTTAACAGTTAAATGTAGATATGCCAAGGCCCATACTCACAAATGTGTTGAAATGTATCATGTGTCAGTTTATTTATACACCTGTGAAAGGAAAATGTCTATTCCTGGGTTTGAACAACAATCTAACTGGAGTTGTAACAGTGTTATAGTAATTTTGTCACAAGAAGCTACAAGATTAAAAAATAAATAAATAAATAGGAAGCAGCACATATGCCTTCCTGCAGCAGGCAGGCTGTGTGATGCGTTCACACCCACTTTGCGAGCTCTCTGCTGCAGTAAACGGTTGACCTCCATCTGCCCTCTCGACCTGGTGGGTCAAGTCCTGAAGGATCAGGATAAAAGTACAAAAAGAAGTGCAAATATACGGGTTGTGGCAGAAAGTGGGATAAGAGCAAAGGGCATGAGGCTTGTAGGAGTGGAGGGGGGGTTACTAATGGTGGGGATGGGATAGTGGAGGATGACTCGTGCCAAGTGACCCCCCCCCCCCCCGGCAGCCTAATTAAATTTTCCACTTTTCAATATTCACATTAAGAGTCTATTAAGCTGGAAGCGATGTACACACTGGAGGAAGAGGAGGGAGGAAGATCAGCTACCACCCTCAACCCTGCTGATTCACATTTATCTGCTGAGTTTCACCTGATGACTTTACTTAGTTTAATAAGCTTTGTGACACTTTGTTGTCTCATGAAAGAGACACGAAGCCTCACTGTGTTTTTCTCGTGTCCCCACGTATCAGTCGGTCCTGGCGAACGCGTGCCCACCTTCAGCTCATTTCAGGTTCCACCTTGCCGCCATTTTTTCCTTTCACCTCTCTAAACAACTGACAACATGGAAAGAAGCTTTCAAACACCCCTTTAGAAAACTGCTGGAATATTCCTCAAGTCAAACACTGCAGGGAAATTAAGTCTCTGATTGGAAGCCAGTATACTAATTATTTATACTTACAAATAAAAATGGTAGATTGAATCTGAAGATCGACATCTCGTATATGTTTCATATCTAGAAGTGAAGGTGTCAAATCTACTTGATGAGTAAAACGCAGGTCTGTGGGCAAAACTGCACTTTAAATCCAAATTGTATCTGTAACAGATGGCCTGATGCAACTTCCAGTAGACCTTTACCACTAAATGATGAGAAGCACTGGAGATGTTTGTTAGTATTTCCATGTTTCAAGGAGAAATAAGCAGTTAGTAAGCAGATTAGATCAAAAACATTGAAAGTCAAGACGTCATCAAGTAAAAATCCACTGTTTTAGTACCACCCACAGTTTTTTTTTTTTTTTTTTTTTTTAGCAAAACAACATTGTAAACATAAAGGTATTTTAGATTTTTTTTTTTTTTTATTTGATTAAATGGTAGCTTTACTTTGCTTGAGTTCAGGCCTTCACCTTCAGACAGTAACGTGACTTTTTTTTAGCTGAGGTCACCAGCAGGATAACTCAGTAAAACCATTAACATTCCAGTCTGCTCTCGGACCAGAAAACTCCTAAATGACACATTGTTGGCTGCAGTTTACAATATACTACTGTTGCTGCACTCAGACGTGTCACCCACAAACACTATTTGATTTGACAGTTTTGAGCCAGCGTCGAGGAAAACAAGCTGCTGGAGGACCAAAACAAAATAACAAGAACACATAAAGTCCATTTTTGTCAGGTGGACATTTGTTTTGTTCCTCTAAAAACAAGCCGTCCAGTAAAAGTGGAGTTAGCGCCGGGGTCTTGTTTGTGTGCTGCAGGTGGTTGTGTTGACCGCTCAGCGTCTTTTTCTCCTCTCAGACCCTGTTATTTGTTCACTTCTTCCACCACATGTTCCAACATTTCCCCTCCTCTCTCTCTCTCTCTCTCTCTGTTTTTGCCCGAGCAGCGTTCCATTCTTCTTTGTGTCGCGGTGCAGCGTGCTGGTGACGCACTTCCTTCCATTGTATCAGGAACTGATACCTTTAAGCTGGTTAGGTTACTGTCAAGATCGTGCTTGGGTGTGAATTATTCTCAGTACAGTCAGTTTTTTTGTCTCTGCTTGGCTGTTTTGCTGTGGTCACGTATTTGACAGGCCTGCATGTAAACTGCAAAACAAGGCTCTATTTCACCAGGGTCAGATAATATACCAGCATAGTGACATGAAGACAAGTTCTGCCTGAAATTAGATATTGTGATTTCCGTTTTGTATCAGGAGAAAAGCATGATAAATGTGTGATATCCTTATTCCCATCTGACAGCAGTTTGAGTGCTGCTTTTATTTTAATTTGAGATAAAGCAGTAGAGGGGTAGGACCTGTTTGTCTCATGGAAGAGAATCAAATGGCCAAAAAGCCTTTGTTTACTGTAAATAGAGCTATTTCCACATCCAGGACCTGTGATGTGTAGGCAGGTTTCACCGTGCAACACTAACTAACCTCACTCCAGCCCAACAGGAAGGTGAACTTCTCTCCCAAACATCAGCTTTTCTTTCAGCGACGCTGACATATTTACTGAAGTGGAAATTCTTCATGAAATCAATATCCTCACAGATAACACAATTTCCACTGAACTTAAGGCACCAAAATATAATATATATATATATATATATCTTTGGTTCATAGTGTCTACAGGGAAACATAAAATCAAGTGTAAGAATCACTGCACTCTTTTCTATTTACAATTACCGCAACTTTCCAAGTTTTTCTGATATGCAGTTGTACATGTCTATTTGGGTTTATCCAGTCCCAGCTACAAATGTCAGGGAATTCTGTTTTAAGGGTTATTTAATCATTGTAGAAAATAAGATCAGGCCTTTAAGCTAAAACTAAACCAAAGCAAGTTTGTCTGTTTTCATTTGTAGTTGATGAACAGAGCTGTGAGTTGTCCTCCACAATCATCCTGGTCCCCCAGAAACCCCCCATCACAGGAATGAATGACTACACACCTGTCGCACTGACACCTGTAGTCATGAAGGGCTTTGAAGTGTTTCAGTCAGGGTTCAGAACTCATCACAGCACAGAAACAGCACTGATTAGAGTCTCCAATGACCTCCTCATGGCCTCAGATGATGGATTAGTTTCTGTCCTTGTTCTGCTGGACCTCAGTGCTGCTTTTGATACTGTTGATCACGGCCTTTTGCTGCATAGATTAGAGCACACTGTTGGAATTAAAGGGACAGCATTAGGCTGGTTTAAGTCATACCTATCTGACAGGTTCCAGTTCGTCCATGTTAATGACGTCTCTTCTACACGCACTAGGGTCTGCTATGGCGTCCCACAGGGTTCAGTTCTGGGACCAATCCTTTTCACTTTATACATGCTGCCCTTGGGAAAAATTATCCAGAGCCATGGCATAAACTTTCATTGCTACGCTGATGATACGCAGCTGTACTTTTCTATGAAACCAGAGGAAACAAAACCTTTGGCTAAACTTCAAGGGTGTCTTAATGACATTAAGTCCTGGATGTCCTCTAACTTTTTGCTTCTAAACTCAGATAAAACAGAGGTTATTGTCTTTGGTCCCAAACACCTGAGGAATGGATTGACTGGATTTACGCTGGCTTCCAGCACAGCTGTGAAAAACCTTGGAGTTATTTTTGATCAGGATATGTCATTTAAGCAGCATATTAATCAGGTTTGCAAGACTGCCTTTTTTCATCTCCGGAATATTGCCAAGATTAGGAGCATCCTCTCCCAGGGTGATGCCGAAAAATTAATCCACGCGTTTGTTAGCTCTAGACTGGATTACTGTAATGCGTTGTTAGCAGGATGTCCGAAAAGCTCGCTAAATAGCCTCCAATTGATCCAGAACGCAGCAGCGAGGGTGCTGACAGGAATCCGCAAGCGAGATCACATCTCTCCCGTGTTAGCCTCCCTCCATTGGCTTCACGTGAAATTTCAATGCAGTTCAGTTCAGTTCAATTCAATTCAATTCAATTTAATTCATTTGTATAGCATCTGTTACAATGTCAATTGTCTCTAGGCGCTTTACAGAGACCCAGATCATGACCCCCGAACAAATATCATTAACAAAAAAAAATAACATTGAATCTTAAACAAGGATAATGGCAGGTAAAAAACTCCCACAGAGGGAGACAAAAAAAAAAAAACCTTTAAGCCAAACAGTGGCAAGAAAAAACTCCACTTTAAGGGAGCCAGGACCTGGCTTTAAATTGAGTTTAAAATTCTGCTTCTCGCATATAAGGCCCTTAATGGCCTAGCTCCGCGCTATTTACAAGACTTGATAGCTCGTTATGCTCCTAATAGAGCTCTCTGCTCTCAGAGTGCAGGATTACTCGTCGTTCCTAGAATATCTAAAAGTAGGTTTGGAGGACGGGCCTTCTGCTACCAGGCACCTTTATTATGGAACCAGCTACCAGTTTGGGTTCAGGAGGCTGATACTATCTCCATTTTAAAACTAAATTGAAAACATTTCTGTTCAGTAAAGCCTACAGTTAGTCTAATCTATAGTGTGTAGGGGCTAATAGTTATAGCTATAGTTGTAGTAGTAAGACTAGAGTAGCTCGTCTTAATCACAGCTTCGTCATAGTTATGCTGCTATAGGCCTACGCTGCAGGGGGACACCAACATGATCTGCTGAGTGGTGTCTCCACTGCTCTTCTCCTTTTCCTTCCCTTTCTTCCTCCCTCCCTCCTCCTCCAGCTCATTCATAATTAATTGGGAGCACCTTGTTACTGTAACTGTGCTCCATATTCTTTGCTTTAGAAAAGTAAAGAATATGTGTCCCCCCCTCCCCATGTGATCTGTTATACGGTGTCACTATTTTTTAGAACAAAAACTAAGCGAAAATGCTGAACTAATGTGTAAAAGAAAAAAAAGAAGTACACCCAGTGATTCAGTAGCTTGCTCTGTTGCCTTCAATAGCTGGAACTTGAAGATTTTTTCATTTTTGTTATTTTCTTACTTTTGTGTTCTTGTTTTTTTTTTCGTTTTTTCTTTACAATATTTTTTTTACAATATGGCATTATCAGCCTTTTCTTTACCAATGTTGCTTCAGTTCATTGAGATTCATGAGCTTTCATTTTTTAAGGTCCCACCACAGCATTCTACTCTGGATGACATCCAGACTTTCATTTGGCCATTTCAATACTTTCTTTTTGTTTTCATTCTTTCTGTTGTAGATTTGCTGATGGGGTTTGGATAATTTTCCTGTTGCATGAACCATTCGGCCAAACAGCTGCTCCCAACTAATGGCCTCAAATTTCACTCAAATACTTTGTTATGTGGAGTTCATCATCATCCGAATAACTGCAAAGTGTCCAGATCCTGCAGCCTTTAGAACAAACTTAAATCTTTACTGTCAGAATGCAGTGTTTGTACTCATATAGTGTGTTTGACAAGACTCTCAAATGCAGAGGCAATCAGGCAAGGGCCAAAGATCACTGGTTTACTCCTCTCCAGCACTGACGTACCACTGACCTCCCTTATTAAATACCAAGAGCAACGTTTTTTAAAACACATGCTGGCTGAGGTTTAACAATGACTCTGGCTCTAACAGGCCGTCACTGATAACGATGCCACAATATTAAATCCCGCTGCTAGTCTTTCTGATTGCTCTTTAACCCACTATATACACCTAGTCAGCACTTTGGCTCCTACGCGTGTCCTATTGGCAGCACCTGAGCTGAGAGATTAGCCACGCTGATCATGTTCAGCTATTATCCTGGTCGAGGTATTACAACATGACAGTGACATGACATGACACTGCAGGAGAAAAAAAAACAGAAAAAAAACAAACAAAACAATCACCAGGTTTACACTGAAATAGTAATAAATGTATCCGATGATGTAAATACACTTTTGAATAGCTCTATGGTTCATCTCTCCTTGCATTGGAAAACATACCTGAGTCACAAATGCAGTTTACTTACAGGAACTACCAACAACTAACAAAGTCCCAGATGTTAGACATCCTGACACATACCTCATAAACACAGGTGTTGTTCTAGAAACTGTTGTAGTGATTGGCAGCAGCACCACAAAAGCACATTCAATATATAGTGTATAGTCTACATTTCTCCATAGAAATTAAGATATGAGAAAAGCTTTTAACTAGTATTATGAATGACTCAAAATAAATAAACCTTAGGAAGAACTTTTTCTGTTTTTTAATGTTGGGCCTCTCTATAAGTGATCTCACATATTGGGTGGCCTCGTCTGTAACCTGGTGACAGCTGTCATTTACAGTGAGGCCTGCTGGGTGCATGTCACATCACCTTTTTAACTTTATAAAAATGGCTTTTAGCTTTAAAAATTAAATGTTTGCACAATAAGAAAACAGACCATCCTGCATAAAGAGGGGAAACAAATGTGTATTGTGGTTAAGCTTGTTGTGAAAGTCATTGAGTTTGTAAGGAACGTGCACCTGTACTTGCTAAAGGAAATAAGTTAAAATGTTTGGCGTAAAAGTGTCCTGATAATTTAAGTTTTCAGCACTCTGATGAAGTCAGATTCATGATATTTAATTTCTGTTGTATTTGTGGATGTTTTAGATGACCAGTTTTGTCTTATTTTCATTGACATTTTTATGGACTTTTATGTAGTTTTACAGAAAACAAGTCTAAAACAGTCTTTGACAATGAATTTCATCACTCTTAACAGAAATTGATAAGAAATTATTGGGTATTACGAAACATTTAATGGTAGACAATTTAGCTCTGTTTTTTTTCTCCTTATTTTGTCTTTATTTCTGACCCATAGAAAACTCTTGATGCACCTATAAGTAGCCGTCTCCTGCATGACCAAGTACTACCAAAAGTCAGATGGAGAAACTGTTCAAGAACTGTTTTTTATTTGAGTGTTTATTTTCCCAGCCTTTCAGAACACAAAATGTTTCCTTAAATTTTTATTTTATGTAGAATCTTAATCTTGAGCAAACCTCTCAACAGTGTTATATGACACCAGTCTCCTTATGATTTCTCTTTAAACTGTTTTTTTTTTTTTTTTAAAGACCTTAATTTCATCGGCTTTTGGATCACCCTGGACTACAAGTGTGACTGTCCTCCATCTACACTCCTCGGATTTATCAGTAGGTACCTGAAAGCAGCATTAGGTCTCAGTCCTCCTGCGTCACGAGCACCTGCAGCGTCAGGTAAGCCTCTTGCGCGCTGTCTGTCAGGCGACATAATTCCTGGATGAGTTTGTTCTGTGCAGCTGATTCCTTCTGATGTGTGATGGAGGGACCCGCGACCTGCGCAACTGTCTGGCATCAGTGCGCCACTGACCCACGAGCCTTTACGTCATCTCACCTGAGCGCGAACGCGTGGACTGATCGGCTTTCAGCACGGCACTTTGAAATTGTTATCATGTCCAGAATCTGTGATTCAGATCAGAGCAGTGATTTCTGAATGACAACCAAACATTTTTGTTTTTAAGTATTTTTTTTCCTCTTGTCTTATAACAACGATGATGGAAGCATCTTAAATGATATACAAGCATCCATTTTAAGACTTTGTGGCTGATTAGTTTCCCTCAGTAATTCTAAGTAAGTTACACCAAAGTTTTCAGCTGGCAGATGATAGACATTAATCATGAACTAATGTCACTCAAATAAAGATTTTTTTTTTTTACATCTGCGTGCGTTCTGTTTCCGGTTCAGGAGTCCAGACTGGTGGCGCACCCAGCACCCAGAGGTGCTCCTCGGGGTGCTTTCAGAGGAGCTCCTCCGTGCAGGAAGTTAGACTACAGATCAGTGCGCTGGTCAAACGCTAATGCAGCGAAAATGACACCCAGTAACTGTGGAAAGGGTGACATATGGGGGGGGGGGGGCTCCGGTACCTGCGGTGCCAGAACTGACGTGTTCCCGCTATGAGCAAGCGCATATAAGGTGGTCACCCCAGAAACCCCCCTGCCCATTATTTCCCTCCACACAACTTTCCCCATCTGAAAATGAAACTTTTGTTGACAGGAGCGACTCTTTCTGGCAAAGATGCGCGCGGCAAAACGCTTTAAAGGAGTCCAGCATGAACATTACGCACATTACGCACAATTCCGTCGGTGCCAAATTAAAGAAATAACGAAACAGATTGATTCTCACACAGATTAAAACTCACTAAACTGCATTTACTGCTTTATATGAACTATGTTTAACTACGGTTTTTTTGTTTTGTTGTAGTTGTTGTTTTAATCTCTACGTCTAAACTCTTAAGCCTTAGTTTTTCTGCGTTGAAGCGGTACCGGACACCAACACGACACCAGTCGGTCGGTTCCGAGTCCGGAGAGCAGCTCGTGAGTGGAGGGAATCCCTCCGATGTCTGACGCTTCTTTTACCAAGGAAACCCACACGCGCGCTCTGACGCAACTGCCCATTTTAGGAAACATGCGTCAATGGACCAAAGCCAGTGAGACAGACGGTGAACTCCTGAGCGCGCGGGCATTGACGTCCGCAGATCATCTACAGACATGTTTTACCGCATAAAACCGTAAAGCGGTGCTTCGTTACCGTCTCCGGTGTCTACCGGGAGAAGGACGGTCGAAGCGGATCTTTCTGTTTTACTGCCTTATCCAGAAGTGACCCCTCCCCGGCGGGAGAGGCCACGCCCAGGCGTGACGTAGGTTGCTGCGTCGCTATTGAAAAGCAGTTGCAGTTCTTCATAGTGCCATTGAAGTGAGTCATCTCTAGGAAGTGGGGTGAGAAGAAAAAAGGAAAAAAAGTTAGAGGTGTTCCGTGAACAGCAGAGATCTGAGCGTAGAGAGGTAGACGAGAGGACGGAAAATATTCACAAGATTCAAAACAGCCAACAGGCTTTAAAGCGCGTGACGCTCCAGGTTACCTGGTCTCTGCTGGAGCCGCGCCGCGGACTTTCTGTCCAAGTTTGCGCATGAGAAGATCTCTGACAGAGTAGCTAGTCTACCTGCGGCCCGCAATAACACGGGCACGAAAGAAAAAACACTTTCAATATCAGTAACATGTTTTAGGTCAGATTTGAGAAGCAGAATTGTACTTTTGTTTGGATATCTCCAGTGAGAAGATTTCTCTGTTGGTGCCTTTTTTTATTGCGGGGATTTCACAGAAAAGGCCCCAGAGCTCAGACAGTCCGCTGAAACCTTCCGCTCCCCTGGATCATGTACCAGGACTACTCCGGGAACTACGACACCTCCTCCCGCGGCAGCAGCACCTCTCCGGCCCAGCCAGAGTCCTTCACCAGCGGCAGCAGCACCATCGGAAGTCCGATCTCTACCTCAAGCTACCAGGTAATAAAGGACAGGATAGAAAGCAGTTTGCGCTTTCAGGTGCGCCACCTGTTAGAACTTCACAATCATTTCTTTATCAACATGTCGCGCGCTTCCTGCCGGTTCTGGATAATAATTCAGCGGTTATCAGGGAGAACCAGCTCCGTCACGCTGACTGGATCCTGGGACTCTTAGCATCTGATTTCTGTCATCAGCGGGGCTTCATGTCATGTTTGAATCAGAAATAATATTTATGCGGTGAAAGGCCGAGAATCTAGATTTGATGCGCACATCTTTTCTTTATAGAACAAACGCGGTTCCGACCAGGAGAGCCTACATGGAATATTTTGTGACATTTGTTGTTTGGATGCAGGAGAAAAAGGGGCATATAAATGTGTGTTCGAGCCTGATTCGCAGGATTGAAATGCAGTGTTTGGAGTTTTCGCACATTCCCTGATCCGACGGCGCCAGCGGATACTGGTTTTACGCGCACGCACCAGTCCACCCAGAGCAGGCAGCGTAGACTGAGGTGTCTGAGCAGCTGGTCAGGAACAGTTTTCATCCAGAGCAGACAGACTGAGGTGTCTCTGGTCATGAACAGGCTGCAGATAACGCAACAGGCGCGCGCTGCTGGCTGCGTTCATGGAAACACAGAGAGAGAGAGAGAGAGGGGGGGGGGGGGGGGGGTGTCTTTCTTGTAGCCAGCGCTGGTTTATGCGGCTGAATGTGGTAAAGATTCAACGAACAAGTGTCATATGTGCTCATTTCACTGGCGCGCTCACTGTTGGGAAAATGTCGCGGAGTCAAAATGAGGTCTGATTGGAGCGGACGGGTCCCCGGATGCGCGTGGCACATTTCCTCCAGCGGGAAACGCGCTCAGACCGGGAGCTCGGGCCGATCAAAAGCTTTCATTTCCTCACAGAGGCAAGCAGAACTTCTCGGGTTTGTTTGGCGCGAGAACACTAGAATCTGTCCCGGGTCACAGATTCTGGAGGACGTGTTTACATCAGCTGTGAAATGTCTCCGTGTTCAGGGACTAAATCCGGGAACAGGCACGTCGTTTCCTCCCAGTTCTTCTGTGGAAAAGCCTCGTCAACATTACAGTAAACGACATTTGGCCTGTATCTATCTATCACGGCTCACTGGCTGCCGTTTTCCATTACAGCCGGCTGGAGGGTTTATTAGACCAACGAGTTTTAAAATCCAATGACTCCAGAGGGGTTTTTTTTTTTTTTTTTTTTTACATTCCTTTATATACAGATTATTTTATTATTATTATTATTATCGGTGTTAACTTTATTGAAAGCAAAACTGGACAAAAATTCCACCCGCCTATTTCTGGACAGCCAGCCTGGATTGCTTCCCCCTTTACTGGAACTGAGCGAAATTCACATGTGCTTAACAAATCCCAACATAATGAGTCACCAGATAAACACAGCTCCAATAGACTGCCGGGATATCCGACGGAAAGTCGGGAAAAACGGGGATGTGTGTGAATTCCAGCTTTTCTGTGTGTGGACATCAGAAACATGAAAAAAAAAAAAAAAAACTGATTTGACTCCGGTTCTGACTGGAAATATTCCAGTCAGAACTGTAACTACTACATAACTACAGCTGCATCGTTTTCCGTCACAAACAAGGACGTTTCATGAAGTATTTCAGGCCTGCGTTTAACAATCCGTGAAGCTTTTGTAAAGTGAATTCTCTGTTTGTGTGGTACTGAGGTTTAGAGGGTTTCAAACTGTTTTTATTTATTCCATTTAACATTCCTTTCAGTTTTAGATCTGCAGTGACAAAAGTGAAACTTCCACACCTCAAGTCCATCAGCAAGTGAAGCATTTATGTCATGTTTACGGCAGGAAACTGTTCTGCAGTGGGGACCCTGGGCTTCCCCACGTGACAGCAGAATGTGTCACTGTTCCACTCCAGGGCTTACTAACAGTTAATGACTAAAAGCTCTAAATGTGTGAGTGTGATCAGGCTGGGTGGTGGTAGCGGCATTATGCTGTGAGCAGTAGGAAAATGTTGAAGGGTTGACAGCTGTCAGCATCACCGTGTCCTTCTCCTGCCGTCGTCCTCCAGAAGTACAGGGTGGACATGCCTGGCTCCAACAGTGCCTTCATCCCCACCATCAATGCAATCACCACCAGCCAGGACCTGCAGTGGATGGTTCAGCCCACCGTCATCACCTCCATGTCCAACCCCTACTCCCGCTCCCACCCGTACGGCCATCACCTGACCAACGGACCGGGGCTCCTGGCGCACAACACGCTGGCCCGGCCCGGGGTCATCCGCTCCATCGGGGACACCCGGAGCCGCCGCAAGAGGGACGAACAGGTGAGCGGACTACTGGGATCTATGGGATCAGAAACCAATCAATTAAACACATTTGCATTAAGCTCATCACTTAGTTTCACTGTGGCAGATTACTCTTTACCTCATGTTGATTGCAAAATGGCTCATTTTACTGTCTTGTTTCTTTGCTCACCTGCCCTCAGCTCACCCCAGAGGAAGAGGAGAAGAGGAGGGTGAGGCGAGAGAGGAATAAGTTAGCCGCGGCTAAGTGTCGCAACCGCAGGCGAGAGCTCACCGAGATGCTGCAGGGGGTAGGTAGAGTCAGCAGGTTACCTTAACCGTACCGCACTAGCAGGTTACCTTAACCGTACCGCACCTTAACCGTACCGCACTAGCAGGTTACCTTAACCGTACCACACTAGCAGGTTACCTTAAACCGTTACCTTACCGCACCTTACGCTAGCAGGTTACCTTAACCGTAGCCTTAACCGTACCACACCTTAACCGTACCACACTAGCAGGTTACCTTAACCGTACCGCACCTTAACCGTACACACCAGCAGGTTACCTTAACCGTACCGCACCTTAACCGTACCGCACTGGCACGTTACCTTAACCGTACAGCACTAGCAGGTTACCTTAACCGTACCACACTAGCAGGTTACCTTAACCGTACCACACCGTACCCTTAACCGTACCGCACTAGCAGGTTACCTTAACCGTACCGCACTAGCAGGTTACCTTAACCGTACCACACCTTAACCGTACCACACTAGCAGGTTACCTTAACCGTACCACACTAGCAGGTTACCTTAACCGTACCACACCTTAACCGTACCACACTAGCAGGTTACCTTAACCGTACCGCACCTTAACCGTACCACACTAGCAGGTTACCTTAACCGTACCACACTAGCAGGTTACCTTAACCATACCGCACCTTAACCGTACCACACTAGCAGGTTACCTTAACCGTACCACACTAGCAGGTTACCTTAACCGTACCGCACTAGCAGGTTACCTACCTTAACCGTACCCCACTAGCACGGTACCTTAACCGTACCGCACTAGCAGTTACCGTACCATACCGTACCTTAACCGTACCCACACTAGCAGTTACCTTACCAGGTTCCACACCTTAACCGTACCACACTAGCAGGTTACCACTACCGCACTAGCAGGTTACCTTAACCGTACCGTTACCTTACCGTACACTAGCAGGTTACCTTAATTACCACACTAGCAGGTTACCTAACGTACCACACCAGGTTACACGTACGCACTAGCAGGTTACCTTAACCGTACCGCACTAGCAGGTTACCTTAATCGTACCACACTAGCAGGTTACCTTAACCGTACCACACTAGCAAGGTACCTTAAACCTTACCGCACTAGCAGGTTACCTTAACGTACCGCACTAGCAGGTTACCTTAACCGTACCCACCTACCTTACCGTACCGCACTAGCAGGTTACCTTAACCGTACCGCACTAGCAGGTTACCTTAACCGTACCACACCTTAACCGTACCACACTAGCAGGTTACCTTAACCGTACCACACTAGCAGGTTACCTTAACCGTACCACACCTTAACCGTACCACACTAGCAGGTTACCTTAACCGTACCACACTAGCAGGTTACCTTAACCGTACCACACTAGCAGGTTACCTTAACCGTACCGACACCTTAACCGTACCACACTAGCAGGTTACCTTAACCGTACCACACTAGCAGGTTACCTTAACCGTACCGCACCTTAACCGTACCGCACTAGCAGGTTACCTTAACCGTACCACACTAGCAGGTTACCTTAACCGTACCCCACTAGCACGTTACCTTAACCGTACCGCACTAGCAGGTTACCTTAACCGTACCCCACTAGCACGTTACCTTAATCATACCACACTAGCAGGTTACCTTAACCGTACCACACTAGCAGGTTACCTTAATCATACCACACTAGCAGGTTACCTTAACCGTACCACACTAGCAGGTTACCTTAATCATACCACACTAGCAGGTTACCTTAACCGTACCGCACTAGCAGGTTACCTTAACCGTACCGCACTAGCAGGTTACCTTAATCATACCACACTAGCAGGTTACCTTAACCGTACCACACTAGCAGGTTACCTTAAGCGTACCGCACTAGCAGGTTACCTTAACCGTACCGCACTAGCAGGTTACCTTAATCGTACCACACTAGCAGGTACCTTAACCTAACTAGAGGTTACCCGTACCGCACTAGCAGGTTACCTTAACCGTACCGCATTAGCAGGTTACCTTAACCGTACCGCACTAGCAGGTTACCTTAATCGTACCACACTAGCAGGTTACCTTAACCGTACCGCACTAGCAGGTTACCTTAACCGTACCGCACTAGCAGGTTACCTTAACCGTACCCCACTAAGCCTTTTCCTTCTATACAGCAGCAAACTCAAAATACAACATCATTGTTTCTTCTTTTATCATATTCAGTGATTTTGTGGAAGAAATAATTTTGCATCGGGGGGAAAGTAATAGTTATTCTTTACCGTGGCAGGAATGAAGCTATTTTTTAAGAGGAACTGAACTCCGCACCTTAATATCCAAGCTCACCAGACTGGTTTGGCTCCTGCTGGGCCTCTAAGTGCAGAGATGACAGGCGATGAAAGGCCTTTTGTCTCAGGCAGATGTAGACGAAGGTAGGGCCGTCTGGCTCATGCCTTCAAGACAGTAACAGCATCTAAATGGACTAATTAGTCCAATCACAGTCAGGTTGAGTTTGTCAGGTCATTAAAAAACTGGAATTTGCTGTAGGCAGCTGTCTTCATGAATGCAGGACGTTTTGTAAAAGGGGCAAATTGCTCATCTCACATGGAGACGTGGTGCACGTGCACGTACAATCACACCACGGAGAAGAAAAACTCAATTTTTCGTCACAAAATTAATTTGATCAAAAAATCTGAATAAGCAACTCCTGCTTTCTGGTCATTTTTAGAAACAGTTATACCACGCCTATCATTTAAGATCCCTCCTCTCTGGGCTGAACAGAACTACTTCCTCATACCTTCGCCTGTGAGTCAAAGTCCTCAGACAGCAGTCTGAATCACATTTACTTAGATTTTTTTTGTCCTTATCTTTGAGCTGACACATTAGTGACTCTGTTGATGTAAATATTACATCTCAGAGGGAGGAAACAGCGCTACATTACTCCTAAATTCAAGTAGATTGTTTCACCTTTACGTGTCTTATAACAAAGTCTGCTGTTAATATGCTGATTGTGCTTCATGCACATTAAGCAAACAAACAGTGCCCCCTTCTGGCACTGAAGAGAAACACAGACACAATCTGGCCGCTTTATTATTATTGATGAGCTTCAGGCTCAATATTGTTTTGTCACTAAATCTTAACCTTAAAAAAGTTTGATGTGGGGAATGAAGACAGTAAGATAATCAGTAAATGATACCGTGTTTTTTTATCTGCGAGGAGGCATAATTATAAAGCAGTGATGGAAGGCGGAAATAAACGTGGAAGTCTCAATAGACGCTGGAATTGAGATATGTACGGAGGGACACTTTGCCACAAATTCAAATATGTGAAGAGAATTCAAATGGAAAATAATCAGTAGGTTTTTCAGAACACCTCATATAACAGCCAAAATGGGACCAACATATCCTAATTCATGCTGGAGGAACTGTGGAACAAATATGGCCAACCATACTCTAGTCTTTAAACAGGACATCCCACAACTGCCACCGTGGCGTTACTGGGAGCAATACCCGAAGAAAAATACCTCATAAATATGTTGTTCACAGCATCTTTAAAATGCACAACAATTAAATGGCCGAAACCAGACCCCCCCCCCGCATATATAATATGTGGATCCTAAAACTATGGGACCTTTACCAGATGGAACAAATTACATATTCACTAAAGCTCCAAATTCACATCTTTACTAAATGTTGGAGTCCTGCCATGAGTCTGCTAATTCAATGAAATGAAAAATACTTTTAATTTCATTTCATTTTCATTTCATTCATTAAACCACACTGGCAAAAGATAGAAGTTGTCCAAAATACTGTATTTCTCATTTCTTGTTAAAGGTCAATTTCAGGAAGCCTGTAACTTAATATGAAATAAAATCAATATAATTTAACAGATTTTTCACTTAAGTGAGTAAAATAGAATGTGGACTAACTGTTTTTGATACGTTTTTTTTGATAGTTTAATACAATTTTATATCAATTTTATTTTTCTCATTACTGAAATGATGAATGATGAAATATTAATTAGAATGTTTTTTTTTCACATATTTTTTCACATGTGCAAAAATTAACCCACTGAATGAATATTCCAGTGTATTAAATTATATTCCAGTGTATTAAAAATAATATTTTATATATTAATTCCATTATAAATGAAGTAACTCTAATTACCAGTAGTAATATATAGTATCCATTTTGTTAAATTCATAAATTCATAGTAAAACCTGTGTCTCTGCATGTACACATATTGTTTTTCCTGGGGGGGGGGTCCATATTATCATGTTTTGGGTTGGATATACACGTGTATGCATATATATATATATATATAAATGTTTGCATTTGTGTATAGAGATACATACCTAAGTGAACTCTTATGCCTTCAAACTAATTATATATTTACTTATTTTATATTATTTTATTTTCTCTTTTGTTTTTTCTTTTGAATCCTTGAAATAAGTTCATTGTTTTAATACCATTATTTAAAACTGTACAGAGCTTATGCTGAGTGTGAATAGAAAGTAATGTGCATACTAAACTGTTCATGTTAAAAAAATAAAATAAAAATTAAGTTTAAAATAAGAAAAACCTTTGATGGTTTCTTGATGGTGCCTCTGCCTGCAGATTAAAAAAAAAAAATGTTATTTGTGTTTTCTGTTTCCAGGAGACGGAGAAGCTGGAGGAGGAAAAGGCCGACCTGCAGAAGGAGATCGAGAGCCTGCAGAAGGAGAAAGACAAGCTGGAGTTCATGCTCGTTGCCCACAACCCCGTCTGCAAGCTGCCCGTCGGCGAGCGCCACCAGCCGTCAGGGCAACAGCAGCAGCAGTGCGCCCCGCTCCCGCTGACCATGCGCACCATGGGCACCATGGGCACCATGGGCATCAGGGCTCAGATGAACCAAGTGGTTGTGAAGCAAGAACCAGAAGAAGAGCAGGAGGAGGTGGGGAAACCTCAGCGCTCCGTCATCAAGCCCATCTGCCTCGGTGGCGGCGGTGGGATGTACTGCCCAGACGGAGAAAGCCTGAACACACCAGTGGTGGTGGCGTCCACCCCCGCGGCTACGCCCAACGCCCCCAACCTCATATTCACCTACCCAAACATGCTGGAGCCTGAGAGCCCCTCACCCTCCTCCGAGTCCTGCTCCAAGGCCCACCGGCGCAGCAGCAGCAGCGGCGACCAGTCCTCCGACTCCCTCAACTCGCCCACCCTCCTGGCGCTCTGAGTGGGGGGGGGCACGGCTGAGTAACGAACACTATGGTTGAAAGCAAACAAGAAGATCATCTGCCCCCACCTGCCCCACCTGCCCCCCTTCAGTGTCTTCAAAGCACACTCTAAAGTCCGGACCGAGCCGAGCATGTGAGCCGTCTCCTCTGGGGGGGGGGGGGGGGGGGGGGGGGGGCAGATTCACAACTGCTACGCCACGTTTCCTCTCATCCTACTCTTCAGCGGGAAGTTTTCAAATTTTCATAGTGTGTGTGTGGAAATCCGAGAAGGCATAGTCCTCTCACCATTTCAACTCCAGAGTGTCCACTTGTTTACTGACTGTCTGAAGAAAGAAATTACGTTAGATGTGACTACAACAAGAAGTTCTAAGATATATATATTTTTTGAAAACGTCTAAAAAAGCCATGTGGCTGACACTTGCACTCTGCCAAGATGAATCAATAAATAAATCCTAAAGCAATGTCAGCGTTCTCTACTGGGATTTCTGAGGAGAGACAATGAGCAAAGACATCCTCTCAGTATTTTTCCATCTCAGTTTCCTCTTTTGTAATTTGGTTAAAAATAGCTTCTAGGAGTGTGTACCCCCCCGCATCTCTTCAATTGTATTTATGGCCTGTGCTGATTGAATTTTACAAAGTGTTTTTGTTGAGATGTCGTCCTTTCCTTTAAACTGCCTGTAGAAAAGCAATGCGGTCATTCTCACGGTGACCAAATCCCTCCTCAGTGTTGCAAAGGATACGAGCCAACTTTCAATCAAAGACTAGTTCCTCAATACCTTCTACTTCGCCATAGTGGCTTGACTTTACAGTTGTATCGTGTGCTTTTTCCTCAGTGATTCTGTACCTGAACTTGACCACCTGTTTTTGACAGTGTATGTGATTTACATTGATGTCAGGGAACGTCTCTCGTGTCGTAGAACCCCGTCGTAAAGGACGCTGCAGGACCACCGGCTGTTGCACAAGTGGTACTTTTTAAATCGTATCGTCTCGTTGTGTGATACAGAGAGATGTGTCTTTTTTCCTCAGACAGTTTGAACAAAACCCTCCTCCACTGCACTTCTTTGTTCTACCTACTGGGGGCAGGTCAGGTTTCAAAAAAGCCAAAAGGTTTGTGTGAAACGTGTAATCCTGTAATTCGTACGCCTTTTGTCTAAAAGGAGGGATTTTAGCTCAAATTTGAAAAAGCCACTGTGGTCTAGACTGCTGCCAGCTGCCAATGATGTCAACCCTGTTTTAGATGTGTTTGTAAATCTGTCCCTTTTGTAAAAAACTTCAGTTGAAATGTTTCCTCAGATGTGCTTTCTGAACAAGACACGGAGGTACTTAGCAGACGTCTGACGGGCTGAGACACGGTGCCAGACACCGTTCACGTCGTGATAATAAGGAAGGGATGAAGAAGCCTCTCTCTGCAGCTGGTCTGGCATGAAAGAGTGGAAACTTTGAGTTCTGACACAGACTTTGTGGATATTTTTTACATGTGGGTATCTTAAAGGGATGGGGGTTTGAAATGCACTGAGAAGGACAGAACAGTGAATGTTCTCAGAGTTTTTCTTCTTACTTTTGTTTACTGGAAACATTCCTAATTAATTTTATGTTAAGGGTTTCAAGGGGCCTGTCATCTTTGCTGGAACACTTTTGGTAATCAGAGAACTTAAAATTGCGCTTTAATTTTTTTTTTTTTTTGCACTGGATGCAGAAACTATATTTTGGAATTGAACACAAGCTGCTGCTACTTGTTTGGAAAGAACATGTCGGCTGTTAATATTTCGATTCAGTGTGATCAGTTGTTATATCATGTGATCCAGAGGGAGTTCTTTAATGATAAAGAGGGGGGATGATGAGCAAAAACATCACTAAGTCTGTAGATTTGAATATTCTGGAGCTCCTGGACACACATAGGAAAACCATTGACTGTAGATTTTCTACTGTACTTGTAATCTACTGTCTGTCGCCTGTTCAATGACTATTACTTCTTTTTCAAATGCTTTAACTGTTCAAAATGATTAAAAACAAATAAAAAAAACAGCAATATGTATAGCAGTGTTTGTTAATTTAAATTACTGATATTAATAAAATAATTTTCAACTTGGAATTCTCTTTGTTCATGAAAATATCACAGTAACATGGTAAGGTGACGTCACACTTTCACACATTTCCAATTTCACATCAGCTTTACTGTAACATTTTTTTTCAGGATCAAATTACAATGGGGATAATTTTCATTAGTTTATTCTGATTATTTCAAACCAAGACAAACACTATTTTTGAATTTTTAATATGAACTGAAAGGTGAGCTAAAACACAGGTTTTTAACTGGTTAGTGGGAAAATAAGGAAAAGAGAAGTGTAAAAACAATTCAGACACACACACACACACACACACACATATATATATATATATATAAAATTACAATGTAAAAAACGATATACAACCACACATCCAAAGCCATTTATAGTTATAGTTTCAATGTTGTGCCACTTGTTCTCACTGTATATGTTAACTAAAATACACGTGTATTTCTTAGAGTTGTTCTTTTGTTTTTTTTAGTCGATATGAATATTTGAAAAATATTTCATATCTGCATCTTAGAGTGAGACATCATCATAAGTGCAGTTATAATAAGTAAAATCCAGTACAGCACAGAGACAATACTCTCTTCAGTTGCAGGTGGAGAACATTTTTGCAGATGTTGTATAAGGCAAAATTAGTAGAATACCACCAAAAACCACCAGATAAATCAATTTCTCCAAATATGACATGAGACAAATTAAAATAAATTAATTGCACTGTTGTAGCCGGGTGGTAGAAATGTTATGTGCACTTAATAAATTAAGTGCATATTTATTTAGTAACTGCAAAAAGTAAAGGTTTGTCACTTATAATAAGTATAAATTGAAATATATACAAAGCATTTAGCTGAGTAACAAAAGTCTGAGCCCACCGAGCTCAAGTTAAGTCCATAGATGATCCTTTCACATCATCAGAAATTTCCATTCATTGATCCTTTCTAAGTAAAATAAGATGTTTGTAAAAGAAAATTTAAACTTTTTTTTTTATTGATAAATGGAATGCTTTTTTTTTTTAGGTAACAGATTTAGAAAGGTGCACCATGTGTTTTACCAAATGTGAACAAACAAATCAGGGTTTATCAGTTTTATTAACGAATGTAGTGATTATAAAAGTCAAAAGTTGTTGACTGAACAAAAATAAATAATTCAAGCCCACTTAAGATTTGTGTTTCAGTCAAATATACAAAGGCTTTCATATTAATAATTACCATTCATAAAAATGTTAAAATGTTGCTTTACAGAGGAATTTGTACTTACAGTAAACTAGTCACATTATGTTTTTATTTTGTCCAGTAGATGTACTATTTTTATTATTGCTCATTACTCACTTAGGTGAACTAATATGAAAGATGCCATATTAAACCTCACAAAGCATTCACAAACTATGCACTGATCTCTCACACAACATTTTGAACAATTTTAAGCTACCCGCTTTCAAGGTAAAACAAATCCAGAATGATGCGTGAAATAAATATGTAGATGTTGGACAAATCTACTTGAATCCAGGTCTGTGATGACACAGCATGTTGCAAACTTGATTGGATCACTGAATATTTTTCAGATTTAGTTGTCCCCAAACAAAATGAAAGCACTCATGTCAAATATTTTTTTTTTTTTTTTTTTTTAAGTCCCTCAGAAGATCAAAGACTTGGTCTAAAACAAATTGTTTTGTCATAATATGCCCCGAATAAAATGTTTCAACCTGAACATCCAGTGGAGGAGTTTAGGGTTACTTTTGTTTCCGTCTCTGCTGGTGAAGTGGATGGTGTGATGAATCTGTTGAAAGTCAAATACTTTATAAGTGTTTGCTGCCCTCAAGTGTTCATAGACCTAAACTGCAAGAGAAGATACATAAGTGAAAAGCTGATATGAACATTATTCAGGCCAGAGCACGAGGGTGCGAGGACCCTATTGTATTTCGAATGTTTATTATTATTATCTATATAATTATCATTATTTCTATTCTCCTAAATTAATTGATTTTTGGGGGGCCTTAATATACTTGAAAACTCAAAAAATTTTGCACACAGGAGTTTTGCGTGAAAATGTCGTATTTTATGGGTTTCGGGCATGGGCACACAAGAATAGGCTCTATAGTGCCACCTATTTTCAGTTTATTAATGAGCCCCACCACCTGCTTTCACCTACAGACATGAACGCTCTGTGACTGAACGGTTCAGGAACGGTTGGAAGGTCAGCTTTTGGCAACAGAAAATGTCATGTTTTGCATTAGGCATCCCTGCTCTTAGTGGGATGAGCCGACACATCTCAAACCCGGTCTGTCAGTAGTTAAGACACTGAAGATGACTAATAGTGAAAACTGTAACTTTTGATCAAAGGGCTTCGCCGTGAGATTATGGAAAAGGAATATGATTTTGGTCACAGTATGTCTGGTATCTTCTTCGTGCTTCATCGTATCAGCCTGAGAAGCTTTCAGAATATATTGGTAAGTGTCCTCATGCACCATCGAATGTTTTGTGTATGGACTAGGGCAGTAGGGATACACTAATCTCACAATATTATATGACACACAATATTCAGCTCATGATAAGATATATATCACAATATTCAGCCAACGATACGATTCGATTTGATATAATCTGATCAGGGCTTGACACTGACACTGGCCAACCGGCCAAATGCTGGTAAAATTTGGCTGTGGCTAGTAACAATTTCTGTCTCACAAGCAACTTTGGCTGGTAACTTATTCTTTGATATGACACATCACAATAGTTGTGAAAATCTGAGTATTCTTTGTGAAATGCTTCATCTCTCTGAAGTCTCCTCTTTAATGCACTTATCCGCTGCTTGGCAACAGAAAAGTTATTTGGCATTTTCACATGTGTCTTGAAAGGCAATTTCATCTCATAATGACCATAAACAAGTTGTACTGAACTTTCCACTGTTTTCATAAATTTTCTTTCTTCTAATGACAGCTCCTCTTTGTCAAAGAATTTCTCGCTGAAATCATGATTGTACTGATTTATCAGCAGCTCTTCCAACCTGTCAACACTGATCCTGTTAACCAGCCGCGGCCGGCCCATAGGGGGCGCTGGGGCGCCGCCCTCCCTGATAAGAGGGGGAAAAAAAATGTAAAATATATTTTTTACAAATTCTGTTATAAATGTCGGTTTTACCCACTGGTGTGTGCCTACATGCAATATGAATTATAAACTACATTTACCACCTATTAACATTCATTCACCAGTAAATTTCCACAAACAGACTTGTATCGTTTCTGTCATGGGGCTCTGATCAGAGCGCCCCAGCAGTGCAGCAAAATAGCCAATCGTGTACAGTTGCCAGGGCAAATTAATAAATATATGGCCAATCAGTGTCGCAGAAATATATCATCTTGGGGCGCTGAAAATTTCGCCCTCGGAGCAGAAAATACCGCGAGATTCTTGAGCGTGAAAGGCTTGTGCGCGTGTGCGGTCAGTCAGCGAGATGATGGCAAATGTGATGAGCGAGGTGCAGCTTCCACCGAATTCGGTGAGATCTTTATTTATCGACCCGTTTGCGAGGAGGACAATGGAGGAAAAAATTGGGGTTAAGGAGCTGGGACCCGACAAGCCCGACCTTATAATGAGCCAGCAGACCAAAGAGAAAAATAAAGCGTACAACTGGAGTTTTTGCAAGAGTTGGTTCATGCGCAAGTCGTGGCTGACAGGCTGTGGAATAGCCAATGCACTTTTCTGTTTTCCCTGCATTCTTTTTAAAAGTGGCAGGTGTGATTTAACTTGGACACAGTCAGGACAAACCGACTTGAAGCCCCTCTCTGAACGCATCAAGAAGCATGAACGATCAAGAGTTCATATGGAAAACTGCGTCATGTTAGCTGTGCTGGGAAAGATTAGCATAGCAGCGCAGCTGGATGATGGACACCGCGTTGCGGTAAGAAGGCACAATGAGGAGGTCGATAAGAATCGCCATATTTTATCTAAACTCATTGACTGTATTAAGTTTTGTGGTGCTTTCGAACTGGCATTGTGCGGGCATGATGAAAGGGATACCTCTGAAAACCCCGGAATTTACAGAGGTTTAGTCAACCTAATGGCATCCATTGACCGGGACTTGAACGAGCACCTTGAAAATGCAACCTTTTTTAGAGGCACCACAAAGACGGTACAAAACCAGCTACTGGACTGTATGCTGGCAGTTCTGAGAGAAAAAATCTTGGATGAAGTAAAAACAGCGGACTTTTTAGCCATCCAAGCTGATGAAACTACCGACATTAGTTAGTCCTGGTGCTAAGATACATTGATGGAACCCATAATGTCCAGGAGCGGTTTTTTGAGTTTATTAAGCTCTCCAACGCCAACGCGGACGCAATCGCCGGTGCCTTATTGGAAAGGCTGCGCACCATCCTTCCCGAGGGTCAAGAAAAAAAGCTGATTGCCCAGGCCTATGATGGGGCAGCAGTGATGAGGGGTGCCACTGGAGGAGTTCAGCGTAAGATTCAGGACATCTATGAAAATGCTTACTACGTTCACTGTTATGCCCACCAGTTAAACCTAGTAATGCAACAAGCAACATCCCACAGATCAGTCACTTTTTCTCGGATATCGGGGGATTTTCTTCCTTTTTTACTAAGTCATGCAAGAGAACCGCAGTGCTTGATGAGGTGGCGCATCGGCAACACGTTGGAACTTCAACAGTCGCGTCGTTAATACGGTGTATGAACACAAGGCTGATCTGGTGAAGTGTTTTGAGACAATCCGGAACAGAGATGAATTTGATGGCCCTACGAAGAGAGAGGCTGGTGGCTATGTGAGAATGCTGGAAGATGACGCTTTCTGTTTTTACCTGGCCCTCTTCCACACGGTGAAAGCCGATCCCTCACTGGACAAGGCCAGACTTAAAACAGAGCTCTCCCTGATCTACAGCAACAAGGAGTTCCAGAGTTGCAGTGGTGCACTGGCTCTCTTTCAGGTTTTGTGGGAAAATAACCTTCAAGATACATTCACAGAAACTGTAAGTCTTCTCAACATCCTCATCACCACACCAATGACAACGTCAGAGTCAGAGAGGTGCTTCTCAACCTTAAACAGGATAAAAACTTTCCTAAGGAATAGTATGGCACAAGATCGCCTCAACGCTCTGGCTATGCTCTCCATAGAGAAAAAACTAACACGGGACATCCCTGATTTCAACACCAGAGTCATTGAGAAATTTGCCACTCAGAAAGACAGACAAGCAAAGTTTCTGTACAAATAAGAACTGTCCATCCCCTCCACTTGCTCATCATATTACACTCACCTTAGAAACACAAATATACCCTTAACTCACTCTCACTCACTCACACACACACTGTTGATTTGTATAGATTGTATATCTGATCATACCCTTGTTGTAAACTTCTCTCTGGAATTAGAATATTGTATTGTATTGTATTCACTGACTCGCACACACCACACACACACACACACACACAGTTGATTTGTATAGATTTTTATAGATTGTATAGCTAATCATACCCTTGCTGGAAAGTTTATCTGTGAAACTGGTGAAATTAAATCATTATTGTTGAATTGTAGTTGTCGTCTGACTTTGAATTCTTATACTGGACTAGTCCTGTTAACTGTGACAGCAGGGTAGCTATTCTTACACTGCTTTGCACTGTTTCCATGTAGAGGTCCATTAATCACCCAGCCCAGTAGAGTTCTCACTGCATATGGTCCCTCTCCTCGACTATTGATCAACTCCCATGGTTCCATTAACTTTGAGGAGTTTGTGCCGATGAGCAAATCAACTTTATTGTTGATACGGGGAATATGCATGTCTTTCAGGTATGACCATTTAGACAACTCTTTTTCAGTGATGATATTACTTGTTGTCACTGGCATTTCCTTCTGTGTGAACATACTAGGAAGCTCAAAAAACTGCGTGCCGATAAAGTCAGAGATTTCCAATCCTTTTACAATGCAACTGGGAACGGTGGTACTGTGACCCATTGTACGCAGATGTATTTTCGTCCTTTTTCCTTTGATGTTCAGCCTTTCCATTAAACTTTCAGTGCAGAAAGTGTCTGTATTTCCTGGATCCAGAAATGCATAGGTTTGGATGATCTTGTTTCCTTTTGTACACTTGACATTGACAGGTAAGATCGAAAGGATGCCGTTACTGCCCCCGGCCCCTGTATGACCACAAGTAGAGACAGCTGTGCCACTTACCGACAATTCCTTTGACTGATCTTCATCTTTGCTTTGTGCTTTTTTCTCAATGTGAAGAAGACTGGGATGACTTTGGTTACAAACTCTGCAGGATATGCGCTTATTACAATCCTTGCTCATGTGTCCAATGCGCAGACAACTAAAGCATACTCCTTTCTCCTTTAGAAAGTCCAGCTTTTCACAATGCATTTTCCTTTTTTAACTGTGGACAATGATCCAATTCATGTCCATGTGTACAGTATAAGCAGGAAACAAAACTTGTTGTTGTAGATGACGCACTTTGTGTTTGAGTATGAATGCTTTTTTTGGTTGCATTCATAGTTGGTTCCTTAGGGATAAAGACAGCCGTTGCAAAACTCTTTCTTTGGAACTGTGACTTTTGCTGCACCTTTGTCTTGATTCCTCCACTGCGTTGCAACACTCACGTAGAAACAATGAGTAAGCCTGTAGCCCTTTAACATCTTCTGACTTTACAGAAGGCCATGCAATGATTTTGTCCACATAGACAGCTGTGATTTTCAATTCATGTCCAAAATGTTCTCAGAGAAGGTCTTTGGCCACAGCATAACCTCTGTCTGGCATCATGTGCTGGCAGCTGCGCACTAGATCTTTAGGCTGCCCTCTGGTGAATTGCTCCAGGTAATATAAACAGTCTCCTTTGTTGTTTGTTTTAGCTTCAACACACTGTTCAAAAGCTCTGATGAATGTCCTGAATTGCATTGGATTTCCATCAAAAACAGGAATTTCTCTGTGTGGCAGAAATTGAGAGTTCTGCGCCTGTACCATGAGTGCTGTTATTTCATTTTGTCTTTGTAACAGACTGTAGAGATGTCCAGATACTTGAGGATTGTCTTGAAAGTGAGTTGCTTGCTGACCAGCAGAACTTGAGTCTTGTGAGTTTGCTTGATGAGTTGCATTTTTATTTTCATGCTTGCCCATTTCCAGTGTTTTTTCCTGTGTTACATGTCTGTTTGCAGACATTGAATATCTCTGCTGAGTGTCCTTTTGCTGTGGGTCATATGTTTCAGAATGAGGATTGAGTGTTGTTCCTTTTTTGAAATAGGAATTCATTCCATCCGATTGTGGATCTGAAACACTGCCAGGATGTGAGGTGTTTAGCACTGCTAATTTTGCTGCAGTTGCTGCTAATTCAGTTTCAAGTTCATATTGCTCCCTTTTCCTCCTCAGTTGCTCCGCTTGCTCCTCCAGAGCATGTTTTTCCTGTATTGCAGCAGCACGTGCCATGAGTGCAGCCTTTTCTGCCTCTGCTTGCAGCCGTGCAGATGATGAAGATTTGCTGCTCTTAGAAACACTGCTCTTTCGACCAGAACCTTTCCTGGAGGTATTGGATTGGACATTTGAAATGCTGTCATGAGGCTCCACATTAACCTCATTATTGTCCTGAGGCTCCACATTAACCTCATCATCATTAGCAACACTGTCAGTTTGACTACCACCATCATTGTGAACCAACCATTTGTTTACATCAACAGTAAAGTCAGTGACACTAAGCATTTTACCTTAAACCACATGTCATGTTTGTCCACCTCATATTTCGGTAACAACCCCATCAAAATTTCATGTTTTTCTTTTGCTTCATCACACAGAGCATTACACTTTGCAAATGTACCTTTCACCTCTTTTGCAAAATAATTATCATTCATCAAACCAACAATTGTTTCTTTGAGACCCCATGCTTTGTTTAATTTCACCTTTCTTTCTTTTTCTAGGTAAGCAATTTTCCCCAGAAGCGCTTTTTCTGTCAGTTTAGTAGTCCTTTTACTCTTTACAACAGAGTCTGTATTACTCGAACCAACCGGTATCTCTGTCTCGGTTAAGAGTTCAGCATCGGACTTGTGTTCTTCATCCATAATCAGTTTACAGTCTGGTACAAACGCGCTCGGTTCGTTTAAACAGTCACAACCAATGCATTGGATTTTATGTCTGTGTGCACACTTTACCCCAATGGCCATTCCTTGTTGGTAGCGCTACACATACTTTGCGTTGGCCGGCATGCAGCTGATGATGTCCCACTGGCGCCGATAGCAATATCCGCAGCTCCGATAGCTCCGGGCCGCGTCAGGTGAGGAGAAGTGCAGCAGCCAAGCAGCGTTGTCCTCAATGGCGCAGCAGTGGCGCAGCAGTGGCGCAGCAGCGGCGCAGCAGCGAAATCCAACTTTGTCCCCCTCGGTGCAGCAACAGCGACAGCCAAATCCAAAGTTGTCCTCAATGGCACAGCAGCGGCACAGCAGCTAAATCCAATGTTGTCCTTATCGGTGCAGTAACAGCTACAGCCAAATCCAACGGTGTCCTCAATGGAAAAGTTTTTTGGCTTAAATGTAGTGACCATTTGCTGCATCAAAAAGGCCACTACCTGGCTGAGTCTTGAGTTCATTTAAGACGCATGCATATGAATTCCAGGGTTCCAATATTGTTTTATTTTCTTACAGTAACTTCATCCAGGTACTGCCACTTGTCACTCGTAAATCAAACATAAACAATCCTAAATATTAGTCTGCTATTTCTAAATTCCATTTCTCCAAAACACACACACGTAAGCACGGTCAAAAAACCTTTGCCTCCCTCCGCCACCTGTGTGTGATTGCACCTTGATTAAGTAGGCTTGTACCATGCTCAATAGCCTGCACTATTACTACTCCCCCTAGTGGTGGGAGGTTCTACCAAAAACACATTTGACAAAATAACAAATGGCTCTCACAGAGGTGTTCTCCTAACTGGCTAGCAACTATTTTTTCTAGAATTTAAATGGAAGATAAATGGAAGGTTGGATATTGGTCTATAGTTTGCCAAAATGTCCGGATCAAGAGATGGTTTCTTTAGCAAAGGTTTAATGACTGCAACTTTAAAAACCTGTGGCACATATCCTAATTGTAGAGATAGGTTAATCTGATCCAAAATTGATATACCAATAGAGGACATAACATCCTTGAACAGTCGAGTTGGGATGGGATCCAACAGACATGTAGATGGTTAGCTTTACTGATAGTTGAGGTCAACTCAGAGAGGCCCACAGGAGAAAAACAGTCCAGAGTCAAATCAGAAACAGAAGAAATCAACGAAGCTGCAGGGACGTTCACAGCTGCCAACAGTTGGGCCTGGCCAATCTCATCTCTAATTTTGATTATTTTCCCACTAAAAAAGCTCATAAAGTCTTCACTACTGAGAGTAGCAGGAATGCATGGACCAACAGAGTTGTGACTCTTTGTCAGCCTGGCTACAGTGCTGAACAGAAAACTTGGGTTATATTTGTTCTCTTCTATTAATGATGAATAACAAGATGTTCTAGCTCTGCGTAGGGCTCTTTTGTAGACTATTAAACTATTCTTCAAGGCACATGGGAGTCCACAGATTTACAGAAGTAGAGCGGGTTATGGGATGCTAGAATCAGAGAACGGGCTTTATACGGAAATATTCTTGTGTGAAACAGGACTAAGGCGGCTGGGCGTCATGGCTGGAGGTAAACGTTTGGAACAGCAGCTCATGGAATGGCGAGACAGTTCAGGTTTTTCATTTGTTTAATAAGGTGTTTGTTTGTCGGTTGCCGGTCCAGTCTGCATCAGAAACTTTAATATTATTGAATTTGGCATAGTTCTCCCTCAGCGGAGTGGGACTGGACAACTTCCATGTGCAGCGGTGTTTCCACTCCGACTTGGTCGGAGGTAGACGAGGAGGTTCCCCTGGTGGATTGTTGACACTTTTTCCGGGTGGTCGTTCTGGACTCTGTGCTGTTTTGTTCGATTTGTCAGTCTCTGTACGAGATGAGGAGTAGTGGGTCACGGGAGTGAAGTTATGTGAAATCATTGAGAGATTCTGTACTTCCACCGAGTCAGTCGGTCTAGAGGGGAGAGAGAACGTTCCGCTTGCTGGTGGTGCGTTTGTGTGATCTCTCTGTGGCTTGTAAATTTCTCGTCTCCAGCTTTCTGTGCCATTTTAAAGAAAAGAAAAGAGAAAACGTATAGTGAGAAAAAAAAGTGAAAAATTGTGGAATACATATGATGACGACGACAACGAGTCAGGTGTTGTGTAACTGCGCCGTTAGCTGAGTGCCGCATGGGCATTTTTCTGACGTGTTCAGAATATTGAGCGATTGCAATTTGGGGATTTAAATTAATTTGTGGGTTTAACACCAAAATTAAAGATGATTTTTATGCCTTGTTCCGATAATTATATTGGTAAGAAGACATAGTGATTTGAAACATTATTGGACATGGAAAAAAGAGAAAAAGAGATGCGGTTTAAGATCCATTCATTATCTATACCCATTTCATCCTCTGCAGGATCACGGGGATCTGCTGGAGTCTATCCCAGCTCTCTTCAGGGGAAAGGTAGGGGTTCACTCTGGGCAGGTCGCCAGTCCATCGCAGGGTCACATATAGACAAACAACCACTCAATTACACAATCACTTCTATCACAATCATGCAATTTAGAACTTTTAATTAACATGCAAACTCCACACAGAAAGGCCCCTGCCAAGGTTCAAACCAGGAACCTTTTAGCTGTGAGGCAACAGTGCTAAACACTAAGCCACCATGCTGCCCAGGTTGCTCAGTCCAAGATGATAGGGTATAAATTGGAATGAATAAAATGGATAACATGGAAAGAATTAACCTGCTATAGCTGCTGATTTGACTGGTTCAGGTTAAGACATGGTTTCCTGATTATTAATGCAACTTTTAGGGAAGTAATATCGGGGGGGAACATCCGTTTTGTGTTGTCCCTGTCTGTGTCTGTCTTGTAGGCCCTGGTTGACTCCATGTTTTGTGTTTCTGTACATGAGAAGGCCTTAATTCTCCACATATTTAAAAGTGCCACCTCATGGTTCTAAGTAGAAGCTGAAATTACTTAGTATTGTATTGTATTGAGGGCAAAGTTCAACTTCTTGTGTACAATTGGCTTGTTTCTGCACTGAGGATGTCTTTTCAGTGTGTAAGAGCCATATTGACAATAAGTTGTATATGTTACAAGTTATGTTTAATGTAAAAGTCATAGTTTATAATTTCACATTTCTGGATATTTTTTAAAAATGTATAATAAATACAATTCAATACACATGAATCTTAACATTTTGTTTTGATAATTATTGCTCCCTTTGATTAAGGGTGAAAGACGAGAGAGCGCCGCATGCTAATTAACGGTGAATTGCGAAGGATGGGCCGACATGTCCCAGCGAAGAGGACCTAAAAATGACATTGTGGTGTACCCTTGACTGAGAGGAAGCTACGGAAAAGGTAAAGAAAGGAAAAACAACATTTAAAGACTCGGATTTTAGGAGATTGTCCGCCAGACGCTCTTAATTGGATGCTTATTAACGAAGCCGCTTTGATTTCGGATGCTAACTTCTCAGTGGATTTCTGCGTGTAAACACATCAACTGGCCGGTGTCAAAAGCCATGTCAGTCTTCGTGTTTCAGAAGTTGTGATGCACTTGTCTGATGAGAGAAGTGGAGATACTTGTTACTCATTGCATGCAACTGATTTATTGACATTATGGCTGAAGATAAGGATGCAAGTGATGTGGTAGAAATGGATTGTAAAAGAGTTAGCAAGTTAACTGAAAGAGCACTGGAGGACAGACTGCATAGGCTCATAGGAACCAGAAGAGGAGTTTTAGCTCAAATTACAGGAAAACGGAAAGAAGTAGAAAGTCTGATGAGTGATGATGGCAATGTGCAAAAAGTGCAGCAGTTGATGTACCAAGATTTCTCCGATCTTCTCGTTGAGTTTAAAAGGCTCACTAGGCAGATAGGAGATCTTCTGCCTGAAGAGGAAAAGGCTGCAGATCTTAACAATTAGTTTGAGCCTAAGATGTTGACTTTCAGTCAAACAAAGAGACAAACAAATGGATGAATGCTTTGAGTGGCAGTAAAACAAACAATGAAAGCAGATCAACTGCAGATGATGAAGCAAGCAGTGTTCATGATGAAGAGGTAAATGATGATATAAATCCTGAAGATAGTGCATCACAAGTAACAGTTAGTATGAAAGCAGCAATAAATAAGGGTTCAGTTGCTGAGCACTTATCTGTCATGTCCACCAGATCATCAGTCTCTGCTAATGAAGAAGCAAAGTTAGCTGGGTTAATTGAACATGCTGCAGTGTTACAGAAAAGGCAAGCGCTAGAAATGGAGGAAGCACGTATTAAAGCTAAAATGAAAAGGTTGACTTTAGAGGCAGCTATTGCAGAAAAGAGAGCTCAAGTAAAAGTACTAAAAGAGTATGAGAGATCTGGAGATAGCATGAACAGCTATGTCCGCTCACACTTGGTACTCGGAGGTGAAGTTAAAGAGGAGGAAAAGAATTAAAATTCAAATTCAAAATACTTTATTAATCCCCCAAGGGGGAAATTCAAGTTTCTGTACACCAGTAAAAATCTGGTGTACTAGAGGAGCTGCTAGTGTCCAGCGCTCCTTTTCATGCCCGGTCCCGTGGTCCGAGTGCTAACTCCAGATAACAGCTGTTAAAACATTTAACAGCCGTTAGAACCAGTATATCTCCATAATGATGACAAGTGAGATATCTCCAGGTCAGAGGAGGAAACACCGATGAACCAGACCGTCTCCCCTGGGAAGACCGAGCTCCATTTAGTCCAGCGAGCGACGGAGTCGACCGTCCCAGAGCCCGGTTCATCATGCGGACCGGACCAGGCCGTTGTCATCTCCCCTGGCGGTGCTGGGCCCCACCAGGTCACCAGACGGCCCCTGCCAGGTCAGCTGACCCATCCGGCGTGTAGACAGCTGGACGGGGGCAGCATCCCTCCGCCGCTACGTCGGGGGCTCCCGTCCCGGCTCCGTGACGCTGCAGCCCGGATCCAGTGGCGGTGGTTGCCGCGGGTAGCAGTTCAGGGCTACTTAGCTACTTAGCCGCAAGAGGACCGATCCGCCCCCTGCAGACAGTATGTAGACATCCGACCCCAGATCACCACAAACCGGGCACAAACTGGAGCGTCCAGCATCCAGCGCAGCAGATACAAGAGCTCAAATCTCACCTCCACCTCCTCCCACTAATGTGGCTGCACCTGTCCAACCACCGGTTGTGAGGGCGAGACACACAGACAACACTGGCAGGCAACAGGAAGAGAGAAATAATGATGGCATTCTTCAGGTGATGCAAAGGCAAAATATGATCACAGAGATGCTGGTTAAGCTGCAGAAACAAGCTCATCTGCCAGTTAAAAATGTTACAGTGTTTAAGGGTGATCCACTTACCTTTAGATCCTTTATGAGAGCCTTTGAGCAAGCCATTGAGCATAAAACTGATAATGATCAGGACAATTTGTATTACTTGCAGCAGTACACTGCAGTAGCTGCGAGCACATGCTACCGCACCGAGGATACAAGGAAGCAAAGCGGCTGCTTCGGAAACATTATGGAGATGAGCTAATGATAGCTAACGCTTACATCGATAAAGCTTTACAGTGGCCACACATCAAGTCGGAAGATGGGAAGGCGTTGACCGCTTATGCTGTATTTTTAAACGGCTGTTCGGAATACAATGGAGGATGTTGAGTTTATGGAGGAAATTTATAACCCGACAAACATGAGGATAGTACTATCCTAATTGCCATACAAACTTAGAGAAAAATGGTGCAATGCAGCATTTGACATTAAAGAAAGAAGAGGATGCTACACAGAGCAAGATTTGCTGACCTTGTGATCTTCATTGATCGTCAAGCAAAACTAACTATGGATCCTCTGTTTGGAGACCTCCTAGACAGCCGCACATCCACAACAGGTAAAACCAAAGAAAAAGAGAAACCTGTTAAAAGTGGAATGAAGCCTCGCAACCAATATGTCAGTGGAGGGAAAAAAGGCAGATGTAATAGTAAAGCAGGTTAAACCATATACAGCAGCTAATGCTTTTGAAGCACTGTGTCTTTTCTGCCAAAAGAATCACACATTAGAGTCGTGTATCAAGTTTAAAGGGCTAGCACATAAGGAACGTATTGAATTCCTGAAGACAAAAGGGTTATGCTTTGGATGTTTAACACAAGGCCATCTCAGCAAAACCTGCAAGAAGAAACTGGTGTGTAAACAATGCTCACAGAGACACCCAGACATTCTTCATGTGGAAAAAGAACCTGATAACACGACTGTACTGATGAAGGATCACAATTAGGGATGCACATTTTGGCAATTTTTTTATGACCGTTAACCGACGCCCTTTAACGATTAATAACCGTTAACCGATAAGATTTAAATGCCCTTCCATGCTGCCATTCCGTCATTCCAACATGCTGCCATTCCGACATACCACCATTTAGACACATCACCATCTCGAAATACTGCTATTCCGACACACAAACGTCCCACCATTCCGACCCAGCTGACCCGCCCGGGAGAGTTGGCTGCCACGATGTTGCGCACGTTGTCGTGGACGCCTGTGGACACTTTCCCACCAAGTCCCAACGTCTCCACTGCATCAACCAGTTTAGTTGTGAGGTTATCAGCTGTGTGTCTACCCAGCATGCTCTGCGTTAACAGGACGGCAGAATTAACTTTCCAGTTCTCATCGATATAGTGACATGTAATTGTCACGTAGCTCTCTGTTGTGAGCGTGGTTCAGCAGTCTGTTGTAATAGCCACCAAAAAATGAACTTAATAGTTCATTTTTTGTAATTGACAGATGCGACAGCCCGTGTTGCCATGTCTGATTGATTTCCTCAGATTCATATCAGGCTCGTTTGTGGTGTATTTTTAATGCAGTTCGCTGGAAACCTGGAACGGTTTTGACCGTGTATGAACTTTGAAAGAGCGTCGTTCACAAATGCCCAAATGAACTCGTTCGCCCCGCGCTCGTGAAGGGGAAAGTGAACGCTCTCAGATCACGTTCGCGAAAACTATGAACTAATTCGTGAACTTTTGTTCAATGAACACGTTCAGGTACAACACTGCACAGAACTCCTTTTTGCTCTCTTCATCTTCGCTGTAAAGTGGGCTGTGATGTACGGTGGCCCTGAAGGGCAAACGACACCAACAAAAAGGAAAACACAACGACATTAACAAAAACACAACGACAAAAAGGAAAACACAACGACATTAACAAAAACACAACGACATTAATAAAAACACAACGACAAAAAGGAAAACACAACAACATTAACAAAAACACAACGACATTAACAAAAACACAATGACAAAAAGGAAAACACAACGACATTAATAAAAACACAACGACATTAACTTCTAACGGAAAGGGTAGGTACCTGCTATGACAAGGATCATTGCTGATTGGACGAAAGCACGTCAGTCTTTTTTAGCGGGTTTTTTTCATGGATGTATTAAGAGAACGGTTTTTAAGGCTGCTTTACGCCATAACACCTTGTTTACGGCTCGGCCCTTTAGTACTTGCCACATAGTCCGATAGCCGAACATTTGCCCGGGTCCACGCAGCTCTGTCAGTATGGCTCGTCTCACCTGAGCGAGTGGTGAATAATTCTTTCTCCTATACAACCCTGCTTCTCTTAACCGTGTTTTAAGAGTGCGAACACTCATCGTGATCAGTGTTTCCACTAGAAAAAATTGGCACCGGACAATGTGACCGGCAGGTTTTCAATTTACCGGACAAATGTTTGAAATTCCGGTCACATAGGCTATATGAATTTACTGAGGTTAAAAATAAATCATATGCAGTAGTACGATATCAATGCAAGTCATTTAATTGTATTTTTATTTAAAAACAGGCTATTTCAAATAAAATAAGTCCCGTCAATTGACTCACGAGCCTAACTTAAAAAATAAATAAATAAATATTGCAGAAGCTTGCGCTCTTCTGACTCCGCTGCGCTGTTTTAATGCGGTTCTGCAGAGAGAAACCTCTCTCTGCTGGCACACAGGGATCAGCAGGCTATCTGGGCCAGTTGAGCCACTCGGGGTAGATTTCACTGAAATCCCCGATGAGAACTTCACAGGCCGTTGAGAAGTTCAAGCCTCCATAACCGCGGAGCGCTGTCATGACGGAGATGGCGTCTCTGCGCACCTGTGGCATCAATGAGTGGAGCTGTGGCTGGAGCCCACTCGTCCTCACACACTACTCATTCGTAAAAAAAGTATGTTTTTTCATAAAATCCATCCATCCATCCATCCATCCATCCATTAGCTTCCGCTTATCCGAAGTCGGGTCGTGGGGGCAGCAGCTTCAGCAGAAAGGTCCAGACCTCCCTCCCCCCGGCCGCTTCCACCAGCTCCTCTGGGAGAATCCCGAGGTGTTTTTCATAAAATGATGTGGAAATAACCCATTTTATTACAACTGAAATTGTGCTTGGGAGGAGTATTTTCACCGGACATTTTGACCGGAGAGATTATAAAATCCCAGACTTCCGCATATTTTACCGGACAAAGTCCAGCAATTACCAGACAACGGAAACCCTGATCGTGATGTTGTGAAAGGTGGACAGCATGTCAACTATCACCTCATATGTATGCCCTGCATCAAAATAATGCCTAATAACTTCTTCTGTAGTAGCCATCTCCAAATACACCTGACTGTAGACCACAGATGTGGGCGGGGCCCTTCCCCACCTTTTAAACAGACTGACGTGCTTACGTCCAATCAGCAATGATCCTTGTCATAGCAGGTACCTACCCTTTCCGTTAGAAGTTAATGTCGTTGTGTTTTTGTTAATGTCGTTGTGTTTTCCTTTTTGTCATTGTGTTTTTGTTAATGTTGTTGTGTTTTTGTTAATGTCGTGTTTTTGTTAATGTCGTTGTGTTTTCCTTTTTGTCATGTTTTTGTTAATGTCGTTGTGTTTTCCTTTTTGTCGTTGTGTTTTTGTTAATGTCGTTGTGTTTTTCCTTTTGTTGTTGTTTTTGTTAATGTCTGTGTTGTGTTTTCCTTTTTGTTGTTGTGTTTTTGTTAATGTCGTTGTGTTTTCCTTTTTGTCGTTGTGTTTTTGTTAATGTCGTTGTGTTTTCCTTTTTGTTGTTGTGTTTTTGTTAATGTCATTGTGTTTTCCTTTTTGTTGTTGTGTTTTTGTTAATGTTGTGTTTTCCTTTTTGTCGTTGTGTTTTTGTTAATGTCGTTGTGTTTTCCTTTTTGTCGTTGTGTTTTTGTTAATGTCGTTGTGTTTTCCTTTTTGTTGTTGTGTTTTTGTTTTTTAATTTGTGTGTTTTTTTCGTGTGTTTTCCTTTTTGTCGTTGTGTTTTTGTTAATGTCGTTGTGTTTTCCTTTTTTGTTGGTTGTTTTTTTTGTTTTTGTTTTTTTAATGTGTTTTTCCTTTTTGTTGTTGTGTTTTGTTAAGTTGTTAATTCGTTTGTTTTCCTTTTTTGTTGTTGTGTTTTTGTTAATGTCGTTGTGTTTTCCTTTTTGTTGTTGTGTTTTTGTTAATGTCGTTGTGTTTTTGTTAATGTTGTGTTTTCCTTTTTGTCGTTGTGTTTTTCTTAATGTCGTTGTGTTTTCCTTTTTGTCGTTGTGTTTTTGTTAATGTCGTTGTGTTTTCCTTTTTGTTGTTGTGTTTTTGTTAATGTTGTGTTTTCCTTTTTGTTGTTGTGTTTTTATTAATGTCGTTGTGTTTTCCTTTTTGTCGTTGTGTTTTTTGTTAATGTCGTTGTATTTTCCTTTTTGTCATTGTGTTTTTGTTAATGTCGTTGTGTTTTTGTTAATGTCGTTGTGTTTTCCTTTTTGTCGTTGTGTTTTTATTAATGTCGTTGTTTTCCTTTTTGTTTTGTGTTTTGTTAATGTTGTGTTTTGTTTTTGTCGTTTGTGTGTTTCTTAATGTTGTGTTTTCCTTTTTGTCGTTGTGTTTTCTTAATGTTGTTGTGTTTTCCTTTTCGTTCGTGTTTTTATTAATGTCGTTGTGTTTTTTTTTTTTTTGTGTTTTTTTTTTTTGTTGTTGTGTTTTCCTTTTTGTCGTTTGTGTTTTTGTTAATGTCGTTGTGTTTTCCTTTGTCGTTGTGTTTTTTTTCGTTGTTGTTTTGTTTTCGTTGTGTTTTTGTTAATGTCGTTGTGTTTTGTGTTTTGTTAATGTTGTGTTTTTTTTTCGTTGTGTTTTTTTTGTGTGTTTTTTTTGTGTTGTGTTTTTTAATGTTGTTGTGTTTTCTTTTGTTGTGTGTTTTTGTTAATGTTGTGTTTTCTTTTTTTGTTGTGTTTTTATTTGTCGTGTGTTTTTCCTTTTTGTCGTTGTGTTTTTGTTAATGTCGTTAACTATCACCTCATATGTATGCCCTGCATCAAAATAATGCCTAATAACTTCTTCTGTAGTAGCCATCTCCAAATACACCTGACTGTAGACCACAGATGTGGGCGGGGCCCTTCCCCACCTTTTAAACAGACTGACGTGCTTACGTCCAATCAGCAATGATCCTTGTCATAGCAGGTACCTACCCTTTCCGTTAGAAGTTAATGTCGTTGTGTTTTTGTTAATGTCGTTGTGTTTTCCTTTTTGTTTGTGTTTTTGTTAATGTTGTTGTGTGTTGTTTTGTGTTTTTGTTAATGTCGTTGTGTTTTCCTTGTTGTGTTTTGTTAATTGTGTTTGTTTTTCGTTTTTGTGTGTTTTGTTAATGTCGTTGTGTGTTTTCCTTTTTGTTGTTGTGTTTTGTTAATGTCGTTGTGTTTTCCTTTTTGTTTTTTGTTTTTTTGTGTTGTGTTTTTTTTGTCGTTGTGTTGTTTTTGTTAATGTCGTTGTGTTTTCCTTTTTGTTGTTGTGTTTTTGTTAATGGTTTGTGTTTTCCTTTTTGTTGTTGTGTTTTTGTTAATGTTTGTGTTTTCCTTTGTTGTCGTGTGTTTTGTTAATGTCGTTGTGTTTTCCTTTTTGTCGTTGTGTTTTTGTTAATGTCGTTGTGTTTTCCTTTTTGTTGTTGTGTTTTTGTTAATGTTGTGTTTTCCTTTTTGTTGTTGTGTTTTTGTTAATGTGTTGTTTTCCTTTTTGTTGTTGTGTTTTTGTTAATGTCGTTGTTTTCCTTTTTGGTTGTGTTTTTGTTAATGTGTTGTGTTTTGTTTAATGTTGTGTTTCCTTTTGTCATGTTGTTTTTAATGTCGTGTGTTTTCCTTTTTGTCGTTGTGTTTTGTTAATGTCGTTGGGTTTTCCTTTTTGTTGTTGTGTTTTTGTTAATGTCGTTTGTGTTTTCCTTTTTGTTGTTGTTTTTTGTTAATGTCGTTGTGTTTTCCTTTTGTGTTTGTTTGTTAATGTCGTTGTGTTTTCCTTTTGTTGTTGGTTTTTGTTAATGTCATTGTGTTTTCCTTTTGTTGTGTGTTTTGTTAATGTTTGTGTTTTCCTTTTGTCGTTGTGTTTTTGTTAATGGTCGTTGTGTTTTCCTTTTTGTTGTGTGTTTTTGTTAATTGTTTGTTTCCTTTTTGTTGTTGTTTTGTTAATTGTTGTTGTCTTTTGTTGTTGTGTTTTTGTTAATTCGTGTTTCCTTTTTGTTGTTGTGTTTTTGTTAATGTCGTTGTGTTTTCCTTTTTGTTGTTGTGTTTTTGTTAATGTTGTGTTTTCCTTTTTGTCGTTGTGTTTTTGTTAATGTCGTTGTGTTTTCCTTTTTGTCGTTGTGTTTTTGTTAATGTCGTTGTGTTTTCCTTTTTGTTGTTGTGTTTTTGTTAATGTTGTGTTTTCCTTTTTGTTGTTGTGTTTTTATTAATGTCGTTGTGTTTTCCTTTTTGTCGTTGTGTTTTTTGTTAATGTCGTTGTATTTTCCTTTTTGTCATTGTGTTTTTGTTAATGTCGTTGTGTTTTTGTTAATGTCGTTGTGTTTTCCTTTTTGTCGTTGTGTTTTTATTAATGTCGTTGTGTTTCCTTTTTGTGTTGTGTGTTTTGTTAATGTTGTGTTTTTCCTTTTTGTCGTTGTGTTTTTCTTAATGTGTTGTGTTTTCCTTTTTTTGTTGTTGTGTTTTTTTTTGTTTGTTTTTTTAATGCGTTGTGTTTTCCTTTTTGTCGTGTGTTTTGTTTAATGTCGTTGTGTTTTTCCTTTTTGTCGTTGTGTTTTTGTTAATGTCGTTGTGTTTCCTTTTTGTTGTTGTTGTGTTTGTCGTTTTTTGTTAATGTTGTGTTTCCTTTTTGTGTTGTGTTTTTGTAATGTCGTTGTGTTTCCTTTTTGTCGTTGTGTTTTTGTTATGTCGTTGTGTTTTTTCCTTTTTTGTTGTTGTGTTTTTGTTAATGTTGTGTTTTCCTTTTTGTTGTTGTGTTTTTATTAATGTCGTTGTGTTTTCCTTTTTGTCGTTGTGTTTTTGTTAATGTCGTTGTATTTTCCTTTTTGTCATTGTGTTTTTGTTAATGTCGTTGTGTTTTTGTTAATGTCGTTGTGTTTTCCTTTTTGTCGTTGTGTTTTTATTAATGTGTTTGTTTCCTTTTGTTTGTGTTTTTGTTAATGTTGTGTTTTTTTTGTTGTGTTTTTTTTGTCGTTGTGTTTGTGTTGTTTTTCTTAATGTCGTTGTGTTTTCCTTTTCGTCGTCGTGTTTTTATTAATGTCGTTGTGTTTTACTTTTTGTCGTTGTGTTTTTGTTAATGTCGTTGTGTTTTCCTTTTTGTCGTTGTGTTTTTGTTAATGTCGTTGTGTTTTCCTTTTTGTTGGTGTCGTTTGCCCTTCAGGGCCACCGTAGTGATGGGACGCACGTGATGGCATGTGTTGCACCTGTCAACACGCCCCCATGAGTTGTTTTAATTATATAGCTTAAAAACAAAATTGACCGTTAGTATTAATCGGTTAGAGTTACTGTTATCGGTTAAACGGTTAACCATGTGCATCCCTAATCACAACACTGCAAATGAAGATTTAGCAGTTGTTCAGAAATCTGTTGCACAAGAAATAGTTGGCTGCACTGGGACAGGAGAGGCAGACTGTCTGCTGCAGAGTGTCCCAGTCAAGGTGAGATCTCACAAAGATGGACAGGTTATAGAAACGTATGCTTTTATGGACCCTGGTAGTACGGCCACATTCTGTACAGACAAGCTCAAAGAAACTGAATGTTAAAGGAAAGCCGACTCAGATCTGGCTTAGCACAATGGGCCAAGAGAAGCTTCATGGACAGAAACTGATTAACAGTTACATGCTCTCAGACCTGGAAGTGTATGGCCTAGAGAACATGGAGTACATTCAGTTACCAAAGGTCTTCACACACAGTAACATCCCTGTACAGAAAGAAAACATTCCCACTCAACAACATCTGCAAAAATGGCCATATCTGAATGAAGTGAACTTGCCACATATTGATGCTGAAGTTGGCCTTCTTATTGAAGCCAACAACCCAAAAGCAATGGAGCCATGGCACATAATTAACAGCCAAGATGACGGGCCGTATGCTGTGAAAACTGTCCTGGGATGGATGGTGTGTGGACCTGTGAGGACAGAGAGCCATTAAATGGATAAGACACCTCATTACAGTGTTAACCGAATCTCAGTGATGGAACTAGAACAGTTGCTAATCCAGCAATATAACACAGATTTCCCAGAGCGTCATTATGATGACAAGAAAGAGATGTCCCAGGAGGACAAACAGTTTATGCTGTCAGTGCAAAAAACAACAAGATTTGTGGATGGGCATTAGTGTATTGGACTTACGCTGAGAAATGAAGCCGTGAGGATGCCAAACAACCGTTGTGTGGCTGAGCAGCGAGCTGCTAGTCTGAAGAGAAAACTGAAAAAGGATGAAGGGTTTCTTGAAGACTACAAGGGCTTCATGAAGGGCGTACTGGATAAAGGTTACACTGTTGAAGTTCCTCTGGAACAGCTTCACCGTGACAACGGCAGGGTTTGGTATGTGCCGCATCATGGCGTGTATCACCCTAAGAAAAATAAAATTTGTGTGGTTTTTGACTGCACGGCGTCGTTTCAAAATGTGTCCCTCAACGGTCAGTTACTACAAGGACCCGACCTCACCAACACACTCATTGGTGCCTTATTGAGGTTTCGTGAAGAGCCAATAGCAATGATGGCAGACATTGAATCAATGTTTTATCCGGTGAGAGTTCCGGAAGCAGATGCTGACCTACTGAGATTTTTGTGGTGGCCGGACGGCAACTTAAGTGCACCAATAAAGGAGTATCACATGGCAGTGCACCTTTTTGGTGCAACTTCATCTCCTAGTGTTGCTTCTTACGCCTTACGGAGAATGGCTAAAGACAGAAAAGATGCTGTTGCTCCAGAAGCTGTTGAAACAGTGTTGCGCAATTTTTACAATGACGACTGTTTAAAGTCTGTGTCAACAGAAGAGGAAGCTGTTGTCTTGGTGAAAAACCTTTGGAACCTGTGCAAAGATGGAGGTTTTACACTCACAAAATGGGTGAGCAACAGCAGGGAAGTCTTGTCATCCATCCCTATAGAACACAGAGCCAACGAGTAAAAGGATCTTGATCTTATGCATGATATTTTACCTACTGAACGAGCCCTTGGTGTACAGTGGTGCACAGAAGATGATACATTTGCATACTGTATCAAGTTACAGGATAAGCCAGTGACCAGAAGAGGTATCCTTTTCAGTGGTAAACTCCATGTACGACCCTCTTGGCTTCCTAGCACCACTTGTACTTCCAGCCAAGATTCTTTTGAGGGACCTGTGCAAGAAAAAGAAAGAATGGGATGAAGAAATTGGTGACTGTCATGCTGATCAATGGCATAAGTGGCTTGAAGATTTCACTCACCTCTCAGACTTCAGCATAAAGAGATGTGTAAAACCTGTTGGATTCGGACTCATATTGGAAGCACGACTGCATCATTTTTCTGATGCAAGCGAGAATGCTTATGGCACTGCATCTTATATTGTTGTGGAACGAACAAGGCAGAGCACATTGTTCCTTTGTAATGGGGAAGTCAAGAGTAGCCCCCCTCAAACAGGTCACGATCCCGAGGCTCGAGTTAACAGCAGCAGTTGTCGCAGTGAAAATAGACAAGTTGCTGCATAAAGAAATGCAAGTTCCTCTAAAACAGTCTGTTTTCTGGACCGACAGTACAACTGTTCTTAGATACTGTATATTAATAGCGAGACAGCTCGCTACAAAACCTTTGTGGCAAACAGAGTTTATTTATCCGAGAGGCTACAAAACCAATGCAGTGGAGGTTCATCAGAACATCACAGAATCCTGCTGATCAAGCCACCAGAGGCATGAAGGTGAAGAACTTGCTTCAAGGTGAGGCATGGATAAATGGACCACAGTTTCTACTGCAGCCAAAAAGTGAGTGGCCGCCAGACCCAGATGATGTGACTCAAGATCTGGAAAACGATGCAGAGCTCAAGAAGATCACAGTGAATACCATCACAGTGGAAGAGAAGTCTGATCCTGTGAACAAACTGCTCCAATACTATTTCAGTTGGGATAGACTAAGAAGAGCAGTTGCATGGATTTTAAGGGGTTAAGGAAACATTGATGCACCTGAAAGACAAGAGAAAGGAGTTCCAATGCTCTGTTAGTCAGTCAGAAAGAGATCCTGAGAGACAGAGGGTAATTGTGCAACAGTACATGGAGAAGCACAAGTCTGGCATGGAAAAGAAAAGCCAAAGCTTGGAACAGCTGATGGCTGCAGAAACAGAAATCATACGATACAGTCAAAATCAGTGGTTTCCTGAAGAAGTGAATGCTCTCCTCAGTAATCTGTCTGTCAAGAGAAATAGTCAGCTGAATAGGCTTGATCCCACCTTACAACATGGCATTTTGAGAGTTGGTGGACGGCTGGAGAGATCTGCCATGCCAGAGGATGCAAAACATCCATCGATTCTATCAAAACACTCAAGAGTTGCCACTCTCATATTGCACGACATACATGAAAAGATTGGACACTGTGGACGCAATTATATGTTGTCACAGTTAAGACAAACATTTTGGATTCCTCAATTAACCTCAGCCATCCGGAAGCTCTTATCAGAGTGATAAGTTTGTAGGAGACTGCGGGGCCAAGTTGGGGAACAAAAAATGGCAAATTTGCCTGAAGACCGGCTTTTACCTGATAAGCCCCCATTCACAAATGTAGGGATTGACTACTTTGGGCCCTTTGATGTTAAACGGGGCCGGGGAACTGTCAAAAGGTATGGCGTCATGTTAACCTGCCTCACCATCAGGGCAGTACATATAGAGATAGCAGACAGTCTTGACACCAACTCCTGCATCAACGCCCTTCGCCGGTTCATAAGTAGAAGAGGCCAAGTTGAAATAATGCGCTCTGATAACGGCACAAATTTTGTGGGTGCAGAAAAGGAGTTAAGAGAGGCCATTCAAAATCTGGCTCAGTCCCACATTGAAAAGACTACGCAGACGAAGGGCATAAAATGGATTTTCAATAGTCCAGCCGCATCACATCAAGGAGGGATTTGAGAGCGGCAAATTCGCACTGTACGGATAATCCTTAGTGCTCTTGTCAAAGAACAGACCCTCACAGACGACAGTCTTCAAACTCTGATGTGTGAGGTTGAAAGCATAATAAACAACAGGCCGATCACGAGTCCTACAGATAACCCACATGACATAGAGCCTTTAACACCCAACCATTTGCTGCTGATGAAAACACAGCCCTACATGCCACTAGGAACCTTCACCAAGGATGATCTGTATGCCAGAAGACGGTGGCTGCAAGTGCAATATCTTGCAGACCTTTTTTTGGAGCTGATGGACCCGAGAATATTTGCCTCTCCTCTAGGGGCGCCAAAAATGGGCAAAACTGAAAAGAAACTTCACGCCTGGAGATGTGGTGTTGTTGGTCGATAGTTCATCTCCACGAAACACATGGATAATGGGAAGAATAACCCAAACCATACCTGACTCAGATGGAACAGTACGCCGAGTGAAGCTGTGTACCAAAACCAGCACCATGGAGAGACCTGTGAATAAACTGTGTTTGCTTCAAGAAGCAGTTTGAACACAAGAGGATCACATATAAAGAAATGTGAAAGAAAAAGACTGATAAGAGTTGACTTGAAAATTGCTTTAGTTTGATGGCTCTTAGTATTTGAATTATTTTGATAATGTTTATTCTTCCTGCTTAACCATTAGGGGCCGGTTATGTAAGAGCCATATTGACAATAAGTTGTATATGTTACAAGTTATGTTTAATGTAAAACTCATAGTTTATAATTTCACATTTCTGGATATTCTTTAAAAATGTATAATAAGATTTATGTGTTTTGAATTGTATTTAACACTTTGTTTTGATAATTATTGCTCCCTTTGATTTAGTTGAGTGACATCAAGCTGAAGAGTTGTTCAGAGAGCTGTAGCAGCCACGGGAGCACACAGTTTTTCTACCGTGTGACAATGTAATTAAGACCCCACTTAGTTTAGTAAAAAGTTTAAAACTAGATTACATCTCCTCGTTACTGTGCTTACAGCTCACCAGTGGTATAGTTTGACATCCTGAAGGAATGCCGCTACACAGTGTGAAAGAAAACATGGCATCTGTGGAGGATGTGAGGTGAGATGTAAATTTTGAATATTTGGGGTTACAGATGTTAAAACTGTCTGGTGAAAATGGGAATGTTCTGTTCTAATGTACTGATCTATTGTTTACTGTTTATTTTAAAATACAGTGTCTGCAAACTTTATTGTTTAGATAATTGATGTTATAATGTTGACAGTTTGATGAATGTTATTCAAATTGATAATGGGAATTTTATTGTGATTTTCATGAACTGAACTGTGCTGATTGCTGGTCGTGACGTGGCTGGAAGTGGGCTGAGCCATGCCTGGGAGTGGTTGTGGGCTGGCCTGCTGACGGGGGGGGGGGGGGGGGGGGGGTCAGGAAGGAGTGAGTCCTACCTGGGGCATGGGGTGCAGATGAATAGGTGTGGAACTGTTTTTCTTGGCTCAAGGACAAGGCCATCTTCTGAGTATGGCTGTGAGGACATAACACATGGATAACGCGCAGCCTGTCTCTTTAGACTTTTACGTCACAGTTCTGCTGAGAAAAAAAGAAAAGAAAGATAGAGGACAGAAGTGTATTTGTTTCCATCTTCAATTGTGTTTTTCTGATTTCAGTGGTGATTTATGTCCATTTAAACAGAGACTTGCCTGGAAATTGCAGGTGAATGTGGACATGAATGGGTCTGCTGGAGGAGGGAACACACCGTTGTACACCTGGTACTGTTGTGATGTTGTGTCCTGTTAATGTGTCACGTTTATGTTTGTCATTTTAGCTCATGTCATGAGTGTGTGTGACAGACTGACCTTGTGACCTGACCTGACCTGACGTCTAACAGACATCTGCACGAGACATTGAAACTAAATGGAATTTGATAATTGGAAGACAGAAGACAGAATATAAATCAGATGACCAAAAAAAGAAATAAAAGGAAAAACAGCAACAAAAAAGAAACAACAAAAAAAAGTAGTAGTAGTTGAAATGGATTCACATCCACATTCACCCACATTTTAGTTATCAACATGAGTTCTCGAGCAAAATAGGGGTCTAAAGCATATTTTACGGACTAAGCAATTTATAAATTTGTACTTTAGAGAGCTGTTTTAGCTCTTTACACCATCATCATTTAGTCGTCCCACAGAACAATTGATGTGTAGTGGGGCTGAAGGATTTGGTAAAGACACTTTCATGTACTTCGGGTATAGAAAATGGATGGATGGATGGGTTAATTGGGAGTATTTCAGACATTCTCAATTGGAGTTCAGGTCCTGCAAAACACTTTGCTTTAGACCAGCTCCTTGCTGGGGGCGGGGATCTTTTTTGCATGATCAGAGATCTGATTAGTTCCCCGACATCAACTGGGGTGGTGCACCTGTGGGTGTTTCTGAGAATTGAATGTTCTTTGCTTAGATAGTCTTGTGGCCTTTTTTTTTCCCCCACTGGGTTTTTGGCCTAGTCTAGAGTAGTTAGCCTCTAAGCGGTCTTTTGCCATTCTAAGGGCTCTAAGGGGTCTTTTGAGCTCCTATGGTTAGAGACTCTCTTTCTCGGATGAGCTACAGCGTCCAGGGCTGAATGTAAAATATCGGCAGTATTGTTGATGAAGTAATCTATATGCGCTGGAGTAAATTTTAGGTCATTGCCCTCAGCTATTCTATCATATTTCACCATAGGGAGATGAGAGGGAATTACCTCCTTAAATTTATTCACAGCATCTTCAGAAAGGCATCTGCTGCAATGACATGTTTCATTTTCTGTTTTAACGCCACAAATGCTGAACTCGAATGTAACTAAAAAGTGGTCAGAGAGAGGAGAATTCAGCGGTGACACTAACAAGTGATGAGTATCTATACCATAGGTGAGAACCAGATCCAGGATATGATTAAAGCAGTGAGTCGGTTCCTTTACTTTTTGAGAGACACCCAACAAGATGTAAAGCGGGGTGCCCAATCCTGGTCCTCGAGAGCCCCTATCCAACATGTTTTAGAGGTTTCCCTGCTTCAACACACCTGATTATAATTAATGGTCATTATCAGGTTGTCATTAATGTCTGCACAAGTCTGTTGATCACACAGCCACTTGTATCATGGTGTGCTAAAGCAGGGAAACATCTAAAACTTGCTGGATAGGGGCTCTCGAGGACCAGGATTGGGCACCCCTGATGTAAAGGCTAATTTAAAGCTGTCAGTGTCAACATTCATGTGAATGTTAAAGTCACCCACTATGATGGGTGCCGTTGTCTGTGGAAATTAAAATTATCAAACTACAGAGGGCTGAATTCAAAGACACCCCAAAAATTACAGTGAAAAAATGATGCGGCAGGCTAGTCCAGTTAGCTGAAATTTCATTGCAGCAACTCAAAATGGTATCCAGTAATTTGTATGGCCTGTACGCATGCCAGACAACGTCGTGGCTCCTAATGAGACGATGGATGGCGTCCTGGGGTATCTCCTCCCAGATCTGGACCAGGGCATCACTGAGCTCCTGGACAGTCTGAGGTGCAACCTGGCGGTGTCGGATGGATCGAACCATAATGTCCCAGAGGTGTTCTATTGGATTTAGGTCAGGCGAGCGTGGGGGCCAATCAATGGTATCAATTCCTTCATCCTCCAGGAACTGCCTGCTTACTCTCGCCACAGGAGGCCGGGCATTGTCGTGCACCAGGAGGAACCCAGGACCCACTGCACCAGCATAGGGTCTGACAATGGGTGCAAGGATTTCATCCCCATACCTAATGGCAGTCAGGGTGCCGTTGTCTAGCCTGTAATGGTCTGTGGTCCCTCCATGGATATGGACCAGACCATCACTGACCCACCATCAAACCGGTCATGCTGAACGATGTTACAGGCAGCATAACGTTCTCCACGGCTTCTCCAGACCCTTTCACGTCTGTCATATGTGCTCAGGGTGAACCTGCTCTCATCTGTGAAAAGCACAGGGCGCCAGTGGCCGACTTGCCAATTCCAGTGTTCTGTGGCAAATGCCAATCGAGCTCCACGGTGGCGGGGCAGTGAGAACAGGGCCCACTAGAGGACGTGGGGCCCTCAGGCCCCCCTCATGAAGTCTGTTTCTGATTGTTTGGTCAGAGACATTCACACCAGTGGCCTGCTGGAGGTCATTTTGTAGGGCTCTGGCAGTGCTCCTCCTGCTCCTCCTTGCACAAAGGAGCAGATACCGGTCCTGCTGATGGGTTGTAGACCTTCTTTCGACAAGATGGCGGCGCGCACGGGTGCAGCGGCTCTTAGCTCTCCAGCTCGGTGTATTGTTTTCTATTTATTTCGTCTTAACTTTTGGAGTTCTGCAGATCTACCTTCGCATACAGTCGCCACAACCTCATTGACCTTGGTCTGAGGTGCAGTCTGTCCGTTACTTGTGATTTTCAAAAGGAATTCAACATCCCGGAGGACATAGCGAGATCGCCAGGCTCTCCGTGGATGACCAGCCCGCCCAGCAAGCGGAGAAGGCAACGCAGAGAAAGGAAGCAGAAGCGAGGTTCCCGGTCGGGCTCAGATGCTAGGCTACATAAACAACCACACAGGCCAGCATTACCGAGCCTCTTCCTCTCCAACGCCAGATCCATCACCCACAAAATGGACGAATTGGAACTACAGATGGCCACAAACAGCTTTGTGCGGAACTGCAGCGTTATTTTCATCACGGAGACGTGGCTTCACCCGCTGATCCCCGACGCGGCAGTCGAGCTAGCCGGCCCGCACGCTACACCGGCAGGACAGGACCAGAGACTCCGGCAAGAGCAGAGGTGGGGGGCTCTGTGTTTACGTTAGTGACGAGTGGTGTTGTGGCAGCAGGATCATTGACACACACTGTTCTCCTGATTTAGAGGCTCTGACAGTGTCATGCAGACCTTTTTATCTTCCGAGGGAGTTCACTTTTGTTATTGTGATAGCTGTTTACATCCCACCCGATGCTAACGTTGGTACGGCCCTTAGCCTCCTGCTCACCTGCATAAACAAACAGCTGCTTGCTCACCCAGATGGCGTCTTTATTGTGGCCGGGGACTTCAATCAAGCGTGTTTAAAAACTGTGCTCCCTAAATTCGTCCAGTACGTGAAATGTGCCACCAGAGGGGATAATACTTTGGACCATGTTTATTCCAACATTAAACATGCTTACAGAGTGACTCCCCTCCCTCATCTTGCTGGATCTGATCATCTCTGTCTGTCCCTCACCCCCACCTACACCCCCCTGCTGAGAAAGACAAAGACACAACTAAAGACAATAAAGACTTGGCCTGAGGGAGCCCTGTCTCAGCTACAGGACTGCTTCTCAAGGACTGAACGGGATTTATTCTCCAACCACAACCTGCAGGAGTACACTGACACCGTACTCTCATACATCAAAAACTGACAATGTCACTGTCGACAAAAGGGTCAGGGTTTTTCCAAACCAGAAACCCTGGATGAACAGCGAAGTCCAGACTCTATTAAAAAGCCGCAACACCGCCTTCAAGTCAGGGGACAGGGCCCTGTACAGCGCAGCTAGGTCTGACCTGAAAAGAGGCATCAGGGAGGCCAAGGCAGCCTACAGGAGGAAAATAGAGGACCACTTCACTGTGAACGACCCCAGGAAGATGTGGCAGGGAATAAATCACATCACCAACTACAGAGGCAACAACCCAGTGAGTGCGGGGGCCAATGCCTCACTGGCAGAGGAACTCAACCGCTTCTTTGCTCGCTTTGAAGCAGACAGACCCTCAGCAGTCACTCCACTCACACCACCCTCCATCCCACCACCCTCCAGCACCGTCACACTGACACTTCAGGAGCACGAAGTGAGACGTGTGCTTAAGTCTGTGAACCCCAGGAAGGGGAGGCTGGCGGACGGCCCCGACGGTGTACCTGGTAAGGTACTCAAAGCGTGTGCTGACCAACTGGCGGGAGTTTTCACCTGCATTTTCAACCTGTCTCTGTCACAGGCCATCATTCCATCCTGCCTCAAAGCCTCCACCATCATCCCCGTCCCCAAAAAGTCAGCAGCGGACAGCCTCAACGACTACAGGCCTGTTGCACTTACGCCTGTGGTCATGAAGTGCTTCGAGCGTCTGGTCTCGCAGCACATCAGGAACTGTCTGCCTCCCACTCTGGACCCCCACCAGTTTGCCTACAGGGCAAATCGATCCACTGAGGATGCTATAACCATAGCACTCCACACTGCGCTGAGTCACCTGGAGCACCTGAGGAGCTACGTGAGGATGCTCTTCCTGGACTTCAGCTCAGCCTTCAATCACATCATCCCGGAGATCCTGGTCCAGAAACTGTCCCACCTGGGCATCTCCACCCCCATCTGCCAGTGGATTAAAGACTTCCTGACGGATCGTCCTCAGTCCGTCAAACTTGGCCCCCACCTCTCCTCCACCATCACTCTCAGCACCGGTTCCCCACAAGGTTGTGTACTGAGCCCCCTCCTGTTCACTCTTTACACTCACGACTGCTCTCCGACCCATCTCTCAAACACCATAATAAAGTTTGTGGATGACACCACCGTGGTCGGGCTCATCTCAGGGGGAGATGAGTCTGACTACAGAGATGAGGTAAACAGACTGACAGCGTGGTGTTCAGCTAACAACCTGCCATTGAACACCACAAAAACAAAAGAGATAATACTGGACTTCAGGAAGAGCAGAGCAGACCCAGCCCTGCTTTACATCCAGGGGGACTGTGTGGAAAGGGTCAGCTCCATCAGATTCCTGGGCGTGCAGCTCTCCGCGGACCTCTCTTGGACAGCCAACACCACGGCGGCAGTGAAGAAAGCCCAGCAGCGACTCCACTTCCTGAGGGTGCTCAGGAGGAACAACCTGGAGGAGAAGCTGCTGGTAATGTTCTACAGAGCCACCGTCGAGAGCATCCTGGTGTACTGCATCACAGCATGGTACGCAGGGTGCTCAGCAGCAGACAAGAGAGGGCTGCAGAGAGTGATCAACACGGCCCAGAGGATCACTGGCTGCTCTCTGCCCGGCCTGGAGGACATTGCCAGCTCTCGCTACCTCAGTAGAGCTGCCAGCATCATCAGGGATGCCCCCCCACCCCCAGCAACCACCTGTTTGACCTGCTACCCTCAGGCAGGCGGTACAGGTCACACAAAACCCGGACAAACAGACTCAGAGACAGTTTCTTTCCGCAAGCCATCACTGCAATGAACAATTACAAATGACTAATACTGAACTGCACTTCTACTGCACTATTTTACTATGGGACTTATGTGCAATAAGATTCATCCATTCATTTCAAGTGAATGTCTACTGAACAGTTATTGAATGTACATATATTTACATATCACCTGCCACTTTTTATATCTTATATTTTATATTTTATATCTTATTCCTATTTTATTTTATTCTACACGAATGCACCGGGAGTTGCACTCAAATTTCGTTGTATGCAATACAATGACAATAAAGGCGATTCTGATTCTGATTCTGATTCTGATTCTACGGCCCTGTCCAGCTCTCCTGGAGTAACTGCCTGTCTCCTGGAATCTCCTCCATGCTCTTCAGATTGTGCTGGGAGACACAGCAAACCTTCTGGCAATGGCACGTATTGATGTGCCATCCCGGAGGAGTTGGACTGCCTGTGCAACCTCTGTAGGGTCCAGGTATCGCCTCATGCTAACAGTGGTGACACCTGTGCAACCTCTGTAGGGTCCAGGTATCGCCTCATGCTAACAGTGGTGACACCTGTGCAACCTCTGTAGGGTCCAGGTATCGCCTCATGCTAACAGTGGTGACACCTGTGCAACCTCTGTAGGGTCCAGGTATCGCCTCATGCTAACAGTGGTGACACCTGTGCAACCTCTGTAGGGTCCAGGTATCGCCTCATGCTAACAGTGGTGACACCTGTGCAACCTCTGTAGGGTCCAGGTATCGCCTCATGCTAACAGTGGTGACACCTGTGCAACCTCTGTAGGGTCCAGGTATCGCCTCATGCTAACAGTGGTGACACCTGTGCAACCTCTGTAGGGTCCAGGTATCGCCTCATGCTAACAGTAGTGACACCTGTGCAACCTCTGTAGGGTCCAGGTATCGCCTCATGCTAACAGTAGTGACAGTGACCCTAGCCAAATGCAAAACTGGTGAAAAAGAGTCAGAGAAGATGAGGAGGGGAAAAAAATGTCAGTGGCCTCCACCTGTAAAACCATTCCTGTTTTGATGGTCGTGCCCCTCTGGTGCACCTGTTATTAATTTCATTAACACCAAAGAAGCTGAAACTGATTAACAACCCCCTCTGCTACTTACCTGACCAAATCAATATCCCAGAAGTTTAATTGACTTGATGCTATACTCTGATTACAAAGTGTTCCTTTAATTCTTTTGAGTAGTGAACTAACCAGACTGGCTTTTCTGATTTCCAGCTCGGGAAGGTTAGACTAAGCGTGAGGCTTTTGAATGTATTATAGTCGCATTTAGGTTCGGATTTTACTTGTAGACTGGAGTTGTAGACGGCTGCTACTCCTCCACCTTGACCCGTACTCCGGGGGAAATAATATAACCTAGCCGCGCAGCCTCATTTAAGCTCACATACGTTCCCTCTTGTAGCCATGTCTCTGATAAGCAGAAGACATTGCAACAAGTCTCAGTAATTAGATCATTGATTAACAGAGACTTAGGGCCCAATCTTACACATCTCGCTAGCCGCTAGCCGCTACCCACTACCCACAAATTGCTGATTTAGGAACCTCCGCCAACCGCCAATGCAATCTTCCGCTCCCTAAAGCTGCCACCCATTATGCCGACTCCCTTACTCACATTGTAGGCGTGGCAATGGGCGTGTGTCTTGCGCTTTCCACAAATTTGGTATCTTGCAATTGCGGGGTCAGGATGGAGGGTAGTGGGTGGTCTCACCACTCACTACCCTCCATCCTAAATCCGCGAGATACCGGTACCGCAAGATACCGCAAGTTTGTGGAAAGCGCAACCGGCATGTTGGGGCGTCCAAATCGCGTGATTGCACGTCCACCCAGTCACGTGTGGACTGCACAACCAGCTCTACCTCTCGATTATGCATCACTGTATTACTTGTATACGTTATTATTCTCTTAAGGGTAGATGATGTCTGTACAGCTGTGGCATGATCTCATTCAGATGTTTGCTGTGGAGGAAACGAGGAGATCACAGAACTCTGTTGTGGAGTTTCTTGTACTGTGCTCGTATCCCTCTGACCCTCTCCTTGTGCACCGGAACACCTGAGATGTTTTCAGTGGTAGAAGGTAGATGTCATCATACCTGTTCCTCTGGCTCAATGCTCATCCAATGATCCGTTCTGCAGTATTTTAAAAAGCACCGCTCCCAGCAGCTGTGCTGATGCGTCTTGGCGCAGTGAGCTTCCAGGAAAGCATTTCTTAGCTAGAAAAGCACTTGGAGAGCGCAGACCTCCGCCAAGCACAACAGTTCTCCCATATAGCGATTTACAGATTGCTTGAAGAGCTGTTTCATCAAAATCCATCCATAACTTTTTGAGTTATCTTGTACACAGACAGACAGATAAACGCTGGCAAAAACACGCTGGCAAAAACATTACCTTCTTGGCGGAGGTAAAAATATTCTTACATAGACAATACCTATCGGCTACCTGAAAGTCCCAGATAGTTGGTGCGCTTCCGGTAAACACACTCAGGCAGAGCCACGAGAACCGCCATGAGAGCCGCTGGGAGCGGCTATGCGTTTTGGCGCAGCTGTGCGCACAGCCGCTGCTAAGGATATGTTCAAGATAACTCAAAAGTTATGGGTGGATTTTGATTAAATTTTCAGGAGTTGTCAGAAATGTGAAAAGGAAGAACTGCTTTCATTTTGGCTGTGATCCGGAAGAAATCCTGGATCATTTTCAATTTTTCAATAACATTGCGCTCAATGGGGCCCGAAATTTTGTTTCTCACTATCTCCAGTAATGATGGCCCACAACTCATGAAATTTCACTCAGGAATTGACAATGGAGACCTCTATCAAATTTCAGAAGCTGATCTGGATCTGATCCAGAAGGTGGATTTTATCCCAATCTGTAAATCGCTATATGGGAGAACTATTGTGGTTGGCGGAGGTCTGCGCTCACTGAGTGCTTTTCTAGTTAAGAAATGCTTTCCTGGAAGCTCACTGGCTCTATTTTTTTCTGAGCAGTTTGTTGAAACTTCTTGGAGTACAAAAGAAATGATTAAATCATTTGCTCCACATTAGTTAGAGCTAGTTATGTACATATCAGTGCAGAGGAGGAGGAGGAAGGAAGAGGAGGAAGCTCTACAGCAGAGTCCCAGACCAGCTGCCCATGAGAGCTGCTCTGATCTGGGTGAAAAGACGCTCCATAGCAGTTAGCAGGTAGCGCAACCTGCTCTTAAAGGCAATGGCTACTGACGCACTGATTGGTTAAACAGGTGGAACGCCCTAACCACTCCCATGCATAATGTATGCATAATATAGCAGTTGGCGCAGGTAATATCACAGGTTTCGGGAGGTGGAAGATTGCGTTCTTTGTGGGGGAACGCCCCTCCTGCTACGGCTATCCCTTAATAGCAGCTTTAGGAGGTTTGGCGCAAGATAGGGCCCTTAGATCCAAGAAAACTTACATTTAGTAGTCCACATCTAATTACAAGATCTCTTGGCTCCAAGTGTCTGACAGTGTTTATTTTTATCAGGTTGTTTTGGTTAACACCACTATCACGTGGCGCTAAGTAGACTTTTGGAGGACGGACAATCGGCACCAATTCTATATTACTTAAGATTAACTATCACACCCATTAAACTGCAAATCTTTAAATCCCTCATAACATCTTTTTCTATGCTAAAAAGTAGCTTGTCATTCTTAAAAAGGTAAGTAGGAACATGAAAGGAATGAAAAATAAATGCATGATATCATGAATATTAAAACCGCAGATGCAGTAGGATTGCAGTGACTGAGGGTGGAACCTAAGTTCTCTCTGTTGCTAGGCAACATAAAGCCACCACAACATATATTTGATGTCATAGAGTTGCCTAGCAACAGGGTCAAACAGGAGACCTCTGGATCCGGGCGGAGCCTTTTTGAAATTCTGTATGACATCATTCACCCTTAAAGACCTTTAAATATTTTCACATCTCATTTTACAGCAGCAAAAAACAAAGACTTGGCAAACTAAAAGACAATTAAGCAAACTTTCACCATGCCACAAAAGATAAAGATTAAAACAATCAATAGACAAAAGAAAAGAGCCAAGATCTTGGACAATAACTTCAGTGATTCAGATGATTTTGATGATACGTCATCTGTGGGGGTTGGATGCGACCAGAAATGGATTGCAGATCAATTCCCTGAATCACACGTTGAAAAGGAAGTTGATTTTAATATCAACCACTTGGAAGAAGATGATTTTCCTGCGCTGAAGACAGGTGAGCCGGAGCCCCAGATACACCAGAGTGAGAAAATTAACACGGAGACAAAGAATCCTCAGTCAACTGTGGGGGTTGTATGCGACCAGAAATTGAATGCAGATCAATTCCCTGAATCACACCTTGAAAAGGAAGTTGATTTTAATATCAGCCTGTTGGAAGAAGATGATTTTCCTGCTCTGAAGACAGGTGCGCCAGAGCCCCAGATACACCAGAGTGAGACAAAGAATCCTCAGAAACAAACGTTTAAAGAGATGTGTTATATTCTTGCGTGGTGTAAAAATAACGAGTCTCACTCGGTTTCAGTCTTGCCTGATAACACTGCCGTTTACTTCGCTGTGCCATTCATTCTGACAACGCAAACACACACACGTAAAGCACCACAACCCTGACGCAAAACGTTGTACTGTCGTAAAACAGAATAATGCCTTACTCATACATAACATTCCCCCCCCCCCCTTTTCAAAACCTAACCCAGCCGAGTATCAGCAGAACAGTCTCTCACAGAACAGAAGGAGACATTGACAGCTTATGCATGAAATGTAGTAACAAAGTCTTTGAAGTGTGAAGGGCGGGCCCGGTCCCGCTGTGGCCTGCCCTCCGCCACCCTGGGATGAGGCCCTATGACTGGACCCGGGTTACGCGGCTGGTGGCTGCAGCGGATACCCGGGTGGCCTAACGGCCCTTGGCCATATAACTCTCGGGGGTCTCAAAACCTTTTCTGCCCTGTCTGCCACACCAGCAGCTGGTAGCTGTGTAGGCATGAGCGTGGCTGGCCCCGGAGGGGCAGGAACTATGCGCAGTCGGCTGGCGTGCCAGCGCGAGCCGTCACTCAGCCTGAACGTGGCTGGCCCAAGCTGACGTGTCACCTGAAGGGGTTGAGACCAGAAAGATGCCATCTTGTTGCATCGCTGGGGCCTACGGGCCCGAACCCAGTCCAACACCTGAATAGTGGTGCTCTTGACTCTGTGTTTTTTATCAAAACGTTGCTTCATCTCCCGCTGCTTTTCCCTCACCGCTGCTTGAGCGACATCTCGGCCACTGAGTGGTTCAGGCGCCACTGCATCTCGGGGCCTGAGTCTGCCCAGTGGCAAGTCCATCTCGCGGCCCAACATGAGGGATGCCGGCCTGTGTTGTCGCATGCTGGCTCGCTCTGTAGTGCAAGAGTGTTTGATTTAGCGCAGCCTGAAATGTGCAGCCCTGGAACAGATGTGCCCGAATTCCATTTTTCAGGCTTTGGTTGAAACGTTCGACCCCTCCGTTTGCCTGGGGGTGAAAGTATGCTGTGCGGATGTGCTTAATCCCTTTCCCGCTGAGGAAGTCTGAAAATTGCGCTGCCACAAACTGGGGTCCATTATCCGTGGTGATGGTGAGTGGCAAGCCCCATCGTGCAAACAGGCCGTCCAAGATGTCGATGATGACTTGAGCTGTGACTGTCCCTGCTGGGGTCACCTCGGGCCATTTTGAGTGAAGGTCGTATGCCACCACTAGGAAGCGTTGGTGGTGCGGGACCCCTCGGCCATGAATTTCCCCACAGATGTCCAGCTGTAGATGCTCCCATGGGCGGGACGGCCACAGGACAGGCTGCAGGGGCGTCACAGCCGGTAGCCCGCACTTCCCACTGAGGAGGCATGGCTCACAGTCTTTGACCATGGTCTCAATGTCGCGGTCAATACCTGGCCACCACACCAGGTCGCGGCATCGTTGCTTGACCCTGACTATCCCCAAGTGACCCTCGTGCGCCATTGCCATGACACGTGCACGTAGGCTACTTGGGACCACAGTGCAGAGGCCCCTGGAGACACAGACGTCACCCCAGCATGAGAGTTCATGTCGCACCCTGGCAAATGGTGCCAGATCCTCAGGCACCCGTGGAGGCCATCCAGTCCGTATGTAGGTACGCAGGGTAGACAGCAGTGAGTCCTGTTCTGATTCCCGCTGTAGCTCCTCAAATGACACCGCTGTTTGTAGGGGCCCATGCAACAGCTGGATGAACTCGGGCTCTTCCTCAAGGGTGGCAGTGGAGACGTGTGGAGCAGGGGCGTCGATTGACCGAGAGAGGAGGTCAGCAACCACGTTGTCACTACCTGGAGTGAACTTGAGCTGGTAGTCATACTGCCTGAGCCGCTCCCCCCACCTGTGTAGACGAAGGGGCCTGTGGCCACTGCCCGAAGCGGACAGCAGAGTAGTGAGGGCTTGGTGGTCTGTACGGAGGGTGAACTGGCGGCCATACAGGTAAAGGTGCCACCTCTCACACGCCCAGACGCAAGCTAGTGCTTCGCGTTCGCCAACCGAATACCTCTGCTCAGTGGGGTTCAGGGCCCTGGAAGCAAAGGCGACCGGCGACCGTTCTGCGTCTGTGAGAGGACAGCCCCCACCGCTCCAGCTGAGGCATCACAGGTGACAAAGGTGGGGCTGGATGTGTCAAAATGGGCCAAGATGGGGGGTGTGGTGAGCTGAGCCTTGAGGTAGCTGAACGCCTCTGAACAGGCTATAGTCCAATTCCACGGCTCCTCCTTTTTGAGGAGGTGGCGAAGGGGGCCGGTAGTTTGGGAGTAATGGGGCAGAAACCTGAGGTAGTACGCTGTCATGCCCAGAAACGAGGCCACCTGGGAAGCTGAGGTGGGCTCGGGGATACGATGTATGGCATCGACGTTCGACAGGAGAGGTGTGATGCCCTGGGCTGACAGGCGAAACCCCACAAAGTCAATGGTGGCAGCGGCAAAGCAGCATTTCTCGCCGTTCAGGGTCAGATTGTTTTTCCGGAGGGCAGCAAACACCCTGTTGAGCCGCTCATCATGAGTTTGCATGTCTGGGGCATGGACTACGATGTCATCCAAGTACACCGCGACCCCAGGGATACCAGCCAGGATTGTGGTCATAACCTTTTGGAAACAGCTGGGGGCAGAGTTTAGTCCAAATGGCATTCGGGTGTACCGGAACACCCCAGCATGGGTGAAAAAGCCGTCAGGTCCCTGCTGGCTGGGTGAAGGGGCACCTGAAGATAGCCCTGCCGCAGGTCAAGCTTTGTGAAGAGTGTGGAGCCGTAAAAGAGAGTGGTCAGCTCCTCTGAGGTAGGTAAGGGGTACCGATCCGGAATAATGGCCTTGTTGACACACCGTAGATCCACGCATGGTCTCAGCCCCCCTGTTTTTTTTCTTGCAATTACAAGGTTTGAAATCCAGGGGGCAGCGTTGACCGGCTCGATAATACCCGCCTCCAACAGTTTCTCCAGCTCCTTTGTGACCTCATCCCTCAACGCGAGGGGAATCCTGCGCAGGGGCTGTATGACTGGGGGCACCTCTGTGTTCACGAGGGGCCTGTGTGTAAAAGCTGTGAGGCAGCCCAGTCCATCAAACAGAGCCGGCCATTTCTGTTCCCAGGTGGAGGTGACTTGGTTAATGGGCGAGCCGCTGTTGTCATATAGTGAAAACCCTAAGCGTGTAAACAGGTCAAAACCCAGGAGGTTGGCACCCCGCTTTGCGATGTGAAACGGAAATGCAGGAATGTGCTTGGATCCGTATTGCACCTGTATCAGGAGGACGCCCACGATCCCAATCCTTGAGTTGTCGTATCCAAGCAGAGGAGTGGAGGGGCGCTGCAGTGGCAGGTGCGCAAAAAACCTGCTGTAAGTGCTGAGGTTGAGGAGAGACGCAGCCGCCCCTGTGTCCACCAGTAGAGGAAGGCTCACATCTTCGAGCTGCACTGTGCACGTCTTAAAAGGCACATGGTTAATAGACACAGTTCTGATCTCTGCACAGTCACTGTGAGATGGCGAGGGTCTGGGCTGTGATGAGCGAGGCGGGCAGCAGGAGCAGATCTACAAACTTTGGCAAAATGGTTGGCTTTTAAACAGTTCCTGCATGTTAGCCCTCGGGCTGGGCAGTTTGGAGCCCGTGTCTTATGCGAGCTGGATCCACAGTTACTGCAAGTCACAAAGTTACTGCTGTTCCCTTGCCTGCGGGTTTGCTGCACTGGAAAACACTCATCTGAGTTGTGGCTGTTTTGACACTCTAGGCTTTCCATAGTTTGGGGCTGTTGTGTGACGAAGCCCGTGTGGGTGGGGGCGGGGCGAGAGCTGTCAATCAACATGGTGGAGCACTGTAGAGCAGACTCCACCTGTATTGCTTTAGCCAGAGCATCATCCAGTGTCAACTCATCCGGCTCCAAAAGCAGTTTTTCTCTTATTTTTTCACACAATGTGCCTTCAATAAGCTGGTCACGTATGATCTGGTCTTGAAGTACGCCATAGTTACAGGCACGCGCCAAGTCCCGCAGGTCCGTGACGTAACTCAGGACGGACTCACCGGGCCGCTGGAGCCGCTGCCGTAGTCTGTACCGCCGCAGGATTACCCGCTGCTTGCCGGCAAAGTGGTTCGTGAGGAGGGCGACAGCTTCCTCGTAGGTCTCAGCGTGGCCGAGGGCTCTGAATATCCTCTGACCCTCTGTACCGAGACAATGGCGGAGCATCGCAACCTTCCTCTTGTCGGGGATGTCGTCAAAGCCCATGGCCTCGAGGTAAACACTGAAATCGTCCAGCCATCCAGACCAAGGTACCGGCGGGTCGCCGGGGACAGACAAAAACGGCGCCGGTGGAGGTAAGGAAAACTCAGCCATCTTCGTCGCCAAATGTTATATTCTTGCGTGGTGTAAAAATAACGAGTCTCACTCGGTTTCAGTCTTGCCTGATAACACTGCCGTTTACTTCGCTGTGCCATTCATTCTGACAACGCAAACACACACACGTAAAGCACCACAACCCTGACGCAAAACGTTGTACTGTCGTAAAACAGAATAATGCCTTACTCATACATAACAAGATGCTCTGTAAAACTGCCTGGAGGAAGGTTCCACCATCTCACCTGCCCACTGCGCTGCCAAAAGCACCTGAGAAAGTTAAAGTTAACACAATTCCCGCTGAAACGTCAGCGCCCCAACCAGCAGTAATCCCTTCAAAACCAGTCACACCATCTGAACCTCTTATTGTTGCTCCGATCCTGAAATTCAATTCAATTCAATTCAATTCAATTTTATTTATATAGCATCTGTTACAATGACAATTGTCTCTAGGCGCTTTACAGAGACCCAGAGCATGACCCCCGAGCAAATATCATCAACTAAGATTATATAATTAAATCCAATCAATGATAATGGCAGGTAAAAACTCCCACGTAGGGAGAAAATCTGCTGAAAAGAAAAGAAAGAAAAGAAAAGGAAAGAAAGATCCAACTCTGAAACATCTGCCAGTTGAAACAGCTACAAATCAGCAGGATGCAGAAACACTTACCTCTGCTGGCAGTAAGGAAGCTGATCTCATCCAGGAAGATTTGCAGATAATGTCAGAGTGCGAGTTTCTTAAAACCTTGGGCGATAAAGATAAGCAGATCTCAGAACTTCAGAAGCAAAATGAAGCTTTACTGAGTCAGATGGAGATTCTGACTGAAGAGATGATGCATTTTGATACTTCCTCAAAAATCCATCAACTGGGAGCAGAAAAATGCCAGCAACAGAAACAGAAAGAGAAAGCTGAAAGGTCCTTGGCAAAGCAAAGAGAGGAAACCAGCAAGGTTAAGAGTGCACTGGCCCAAATACAGTCTCAGGTGGAAATCCAACGCAAACAGTCCCTGGAAGAGAAAACCACTTTTCTACATGAGATTGAGCAGCTGAAACAACAGATAGAGACTCATAAAAGTCAAATGGAAAAAGACCAAAAACAACTATCTGCTGTGGTGGCTGAAAAGGGCCAGTTATATGAAGATGCTGTTGCTAAGTTCAACCAGCTGGAATCAGTTGTCTGTGCTGAGAGAAGCAAGAACAAAGAGGCTGAGGCCAACTTAGTCCAGCAGACAGAGGAAACCAACAAACTCAAGGCTGCTCTGGTTCAAATGCAGAAAGACCTGGAAGAACAGAAAAGCCAGGAGGAGCAGGAGAAGTCCTGTCTCCTGGCAGAAGGAGCAAAAACAATGTCTATCATGAAAGCAAATGTGATGGAGGCCAAGAAAATTCTGGAATACCAGCAGCAGCAGTGGCACGAAGAAAAGACCTATCTGGAGGAATCAATATCAACCATGAAGCACGTTCTTGACATGGAAGAAGAGGAGACCAGAACAACTACAGAGAGGTTAATGGGCAGAGTAGGAGATTTGGAAGAGCAGTTAGAAAACATGAGAAAAGAAGAATCCAAAAAGAAATCTCTCTGGCAGAGATTTCTCCAGCTCTTTAAATAATTCCCTTCTCTCACAAACCCCTCTCCCTCCAAGCATCTTCCCTTCACACCTTTCCCCGAGCTCCTTTATCCTTCCCTCACCCTAATGTCACAATCTTCCCTTTCCCCCTGCAAAAGCTTGAATGAGTTTTCTCCGGGTGGTCCGGTTTCCTCCCACATTTAAAAAAAGTTCAGTTTAGTCAGATTGATGATTGTATTTTTTCTGTAGGAGTGAATGTGAGCGTGCACGGTTGTCTGAGTGTGTGTGGCCCTGTGAGGGACTGGTCAACAGTCCCCAGCATGGCCAGCCTCTTTCCTGATAACAAGGAAAGAATATGCATTCATGACAAAAACTGTTTCAAAATTCTGTGTTTTTACTGTGTTCATATAAATAAGATTAAATAAACAAACAAATAAATAAATAAATAAGGTCCACTAAGTGGACCTATAATAAGAATATTTACATTATGACTCTTGATTTGAAAACTATTGTCTTTTTCCAAACCTCTGAATCAAACCCACCCATTCATACCATCAAGTTTTCTCATCATTTTCCAGGACTGACAGTTAAAGTGAAGTAAACTAGTCTGAGGGTATTAAACTAATTTTCAAACAACTGGTCAATAGGGGTGTGATAATTGCAATATCTAGGTTTTTACTCAAAAAAAATTCTTCTTACATTCAAATCCTTCTTACCTTTTCCAAAACAGTGGATAAAGCAAGACAGGAGACAGTAGTACGAGAGCCAGAGGGTCTTTATTTCTAATGAAAGTGGCAGATCTTTATTTGAATGTTTTTTCTCTACAGAATGCATTTAAAACCATCAGCGCGTAGGTTTGTGTGTTCATGGAACAGAGGAGAATAGAGGAGCAAGTTACATATATTTATTGTGTCATGTAATGTTTTCTGTGACATGTGTGCTTTTGGCCAACACTGAACAAAATTTACATCCTTATAGTTGGTTTGCTCCTGAAGGTGATTTCTGCTTGATCAAATCTGACTTTTTGAGAGTTTGGTGGTGGAGATATTCCCAGAGAAATATCCATCCATCCATCAGCTCCAGCTTGGTCCAGAGTCGGGTCGCGGGGGCAGCAGCTTCAGCTGAGAGGCCCAGACCTCCCTCCCCCCGGCCGCCTCCACCAGCTCCTCTGGGAGAATCCCGAGGCGTTCCCAGGCCAGCTGAGAGATATAATCTCTCCAGCGGGTCCTGGGCCTGCCCCGTGGTCTTCGCCCAGTTGGACATGCCCGAAACACCTCTCCAGGCAGGCATCGGGGGCCATCTTAACCAGATGCCCGAACCACCTCAACTGGCTCCTCTCGATGTGAAGGAGCAGCAGCTCTACTCTGAGTCTCTCCTGAATGACTGAACTTCTTACCCTATCTCTAAGGGAGAGTCCAGCCACCCTGCGGAGAAAACTCATTTCCGCCGCTTGTATCCACGATCTCATTCTTTCGGTCACTACCCACAGTTCATGACCATAGGTGAGGGTTGGAACAAAGATCAACCGGTAAACAGAGAGCCTTGCCTTTTGGCTCAGCTCTCTCTTCACCACAACGGACCGGTACAGAGTCACCACCACAGCAGACGCTGCACCAATCCGTCTGTCGATCTCCCGCTCCTTTCTCCCATCACTCGTGAACAAGACCCCGAGATACTTAAACTCCTCCACTTGAGGCAGAACCTCACTCCCGACCCGGGGAGGAGGCATTTTATCCTTTTCCCACTGAGAACCATGGTCTCAGATTTGGAGGAGCTGATTCTCATCCCTGCCGCTTCACACTCGGCTGCGAACCGCTCCAGCGAGAGCTGCAGATCCCCACTCGATGGCGCCAACAGGACCAAGTCATCTGCAAACAGCAAAGACGAGATCCCGCCACCACTGAACCGCCTAGAAATTCTGTCCATAAACATTATGAACAGAATCGGTGATAAAGGGCAGCCCTGGCGGAGTCCAACTCTCACTGAAAACGAATCCGACTTACAACCGGCAATGCGGACCAAGCTCCCACTCCATTTGTACAGGGACTGGACAGCCCGTAACAACGGGCCCAGCACCCCATACTCCTGGAGTACCCCCTACAGGACACCCCGAGGGACACGGTCAAATGCCTTCTCCAAGTCCACAAAACACATGTGGACTGGCAAATTCCCATGTTCCCTCCAGGACCCTAGTGAGGGTATAGAGTTGGTCCAGTGTTCCACGACCAGGAGAGAACCCGCATTGTTCCTCCTGGATCTGGGATTCGACAATCGATCGAACTCTCTTCTCCAGCACCCCTGCATAGACCTGACCAGGGAGGCTGAGGAGTGTGATTCCCCTGTAATTGGAACACACCCTCCGGTCCCCCTTCCTAAAAACGGGAACCACCATCGCAGTCTGCCAATCCAGAGGTACTGCCCCCGATTTCCATGTGATGTTGCAGAGACGTGTCAACCAAGACAGTCCTACAACATCCAGAGCCTTCAGAAAATCAGGGCGGATCTCGTCCACCCCCGGAGCCCGGCCACTGTGCAGCTTCTTAACTACCTCAGCGACCTCAGCTCCGGTAATAAAAGAGTCCACCTCTAAGTCCACAGGCTCAGCATCATCCACGGATGACATGTTGGTGGGATTGAGAAGGTCCTCGAAGTATTCCTTCCACCACCGAACTACATCTCTAGTCGAGGTCAGCAGCACCCCACCCCCACTATACACAGTGTTGGTGAAGCACCGCTTTCCTTGCCTGAGCCGTCCGCCGGTTTGCCAGAATCTCAGAGGAGCCGATTGAAAGTCTTTTTCCATGGCCTCACCGAACTCCTCCCACACCCGAGTTTTCGCCTCAGAGACCACCAAAGCTGCCGCCCGCATGGCCTGCCGATACCTGTCTACCAATTCCGGAGTCCCACAAGCTAACCAAGCCCGGTAGGACTCCTTCTTCAGTCTGACGGCCTCTCTTACCCGAGGTGTCCACCACCGAGTTCGAGGATTGCTGTCACGACAGGCACCGACGACCTTACGGCCACAGCTCTGGTCAGCCGCCTCAGCAATGGAGGCGCGGAACATGGCCCATTCAGACTCAATGTCCCCCACCTCCCCCGGGATGTGATTGAAGCTCTGCCAGAGGTGTGAGTTGAAGATCTTTCTGACAGGTTCCTCTGCCAGACGTTCCCAGCAAACCCTCACTACACGTCTGGGCCTACCAGGTCTGACCGGCATTCTCCCCCGCCATCTGATCCAACCCACCACCAGGTAGTGATCAGTTGATCCAACCCACCACCAGGTAGTGATCAGTTGATCCAACCCACCACCAGGTAGTGATCAGTTGATCCAACCCACCACCAGGTAGTGATCAGTTGACAGTTCAGCTCCTCTCTTTACCCGAGTGTCCAAATCTTACGGCCCAAGATCAGATGATACGACTATTAATTCGATCATCGATCTGCGGCCAAGAGTGTCCCGATGCCAAGTGCATTTATGGACACTCTTATGCTTGAACATGGTGTTCGTTATGGACAAACTGTGACGAGCACAGAAGTCCAACAACAAAACACCACTCTGGTTCAGATCAGCGAGGCTGTTCCTCCCAATCACGGCCTCCAGGTACCACTGTCATTGCTAACGTGAGCGTTCAAGTCCCCCAGCAGAATAAAGGAGTCCCCATTAGGGGCACTTTCCAGCACCCCCACCAAGGACCCCAAGAAGGCTGGGTACTCTGAACTGTCATTTGGCACATAAGCGCAAATGACAGTCAGAGCCCGTTCCCCGACCCGAAGGCGCAGGGAAGCTACCCTCTCATCCACTGGGGAAAACCCCAAAGTACAGGCTCCAAGCTGGGGGGCTATAAGCAAGCCCACACCAGCCCGTCGCCTCTCACCCTGGGCAACTCCAGAGTAGAATAAGGTCCAGCCTCTCTCGAGAAGATTGGTTCCAGAGCCCAGGCTGCACGTCGAGGTAAGCCCGACTATATCTAGTCGGTACCTCTCAACCTCACGCACAAGCTCAGGCTCCTTCCCCGCCAGAGAAGTAACGTTCCATGTCCCAGTAACCAGTTTCGTCAGTCGAGGGTCGGCACGCCAAGGCCCACGCTTTCGGCTGCCACCCATACCACATATGACCCGACTCCTGTGGCCCTCCCTGCGGGTGGTGGGCCCACGGGGAGGCGAACCCATGTATCTCATTTGGGCTGAGCCCGGCCGGGCCCCATGGGTGAAGGCCTGCGCCACCAGGCGCTCCCAAACGAGCCCCTCCCCCAGGCCTGGCTCCAGGGTGGGGCCCCGGTGACCCTAACCCTGGTGAGAGACATCGAGCTCTTGATTGTTCCTTATCCATAGAAGTCATTTGACTTTGAAACAAATGTTTCAAAGTCGTAAAAAATTAAATCAGGGCGCATGTCATCCGGAGCAAGAGGCTGAATGTAACATTGATGATCGCTAGAGTCAGATGCTAATTTCCCTCCACAGATTCTGCATTTTAACAGCGAACATCGGTGAGACTTTCCACTCTCCCCTGTGTAGTAACTCAACCTGCATTTTGGACATTTTCTGATCAGCTGGCAGAGACTGAGAGGGTTTCTGTTCAGACAGCTCGGTTTAGCCTCTTTATGTCTGGTAAAGCAGGAAGGCGATCTACATTTCCTGTGACAGTCTGGACAGTCCACAGGTTCAAATTGCTGCTTAGGGCAGACTGGATCATTACAAACCTTACAGAACCCTTTGCAAACATGCGCATACGGGGTATTATACCCTTTGAAACAATAATTGCAAAAATGCGATGTTCCTAAAAAGCCTTTGATATTTTTGATACCGTAATAATGGTTTTGCATTAAAAATAGAAACAGGGGTTTCAAACGATCCCGGAAGATTGTCTGGAAATGAGAAAGCTTGTTATCTGTTCCACAATTTTGCACCCTAGAATTTTCTCAAATTGACCTACATCAGAAAAAGTGCCGAGTGTCTGATCGTCCAGACCCACCTTCTGAAGCAATGCTCTGCCGAGTTTTTCACACTCATAATCTGTTGACTCCTGATCAATTACGTGAGCGAGGCTGATGGCAAAACACAGCTGATCTTTTCTGTCATTGACAACAAATAAATGTCTCCTTTTCTTTTTCAGAACTTCACATTCTAACGTCCTCTCGAGCTTACATTTAGCACCACCACCACCCCAACGATCTCGCACCACACGGGCGCTAAACTGAACGTTATTGCTTGAGACAATACCCTCATTTGATTGAACTACCCTGTTGAGCAACAACCCGAGAGCTGGAAAAGTATTTTCACCAGTCTCATTGGCGTTGATTACAACAGACATTCCACCTATGACATTCTCTCCGGTGATTCTAAACTGAACAACATCACTGCGACGTGCCCGGGATCGTATATCATCAACTATTGTCAAAACCTGTCCCATTACACCATTATAAAATGCAATGATGTCAGGTTCCTCCTCCAGCAGGGGTATGTTAAGAGTTCATGTCACTTCCTCGTAGTTAAATCTCGGATGTCTAACCCACGTATTTCCGCTTGTAGTTGCAGCCAACTCTGCCGTCTGTTCAGACCTACCTCCCCCCTCTCCCTCCTCTGCAGCCACCCCCTCTGCTTTACCCCTCCCTGTAGGGCTGGGCGATTTTATCGATTCCGCGATATATATATATATCGATATTTTATTTCTCAGGGAGTATCGATATTTCAGCCGCGGGTATCGATATTCTAAGCTCCCTTCAAAACCCCCGTGTCCCGCATGGGTGCTCTTCCTGCAGAGTGCAGCTAGTGTCGCTGTAGAGCATTTCTAACAGGGTATCCAGAAGCAGCTTCTTTCTCTTCCGGCTAGAGCTGAGCTGAGTCAGTCAGGAGAATGGCAGCTAGCATTAATCCAGCTCCTGCATGTTTAAAAGCAGATGTGTAGGAGCAATTTGGCTTTAAAAAGAAAAAAGATAGCGAAGATCTAGATAAAAGTATGGCAGTTTGCAAGCTGTGTCACACAAACGTGAAATACTAGGGAAACACCACCAAACTGCGAGCCCACCTGAAATGACACCATCCAGGAAAGGTAATGGTAACTGAAAGCGAGCCCAAGAAGTCGCGGCGCGACCCAAAACAAACCACGCTGGACAGTGACGGCGGTTATTCCCACCAGTTTTCACCTACTTTACCTAGGTCTCAGAAAATTACGGAGTCCATTGCCTACTTTGTCAAGATTTGAGACCGTATTCGGTGGTGGAAAACGCCGGCTTTAGGCGCATGGTGAACGCAATGGAGCCCCGCTATCCTATTGTCACCCGCTAACACCTCACCAAGGTTTGCGTTCCCAGGTTGTACACTGAGACAAAGGCCCACGTCAAAGCCTTCCTGGCCAGTGCAGAAAGAGTTGCTCTGACGTGCGACTCATGGACCTCGTGAACAACAGATGCTTATGTCACGTCACGGCCCACTTTATCAACGATGGATGGGAGCTTGTTACCCACGTCTTACAAACCAGGGACATGCCTGAGAGCCACACCGGACATAACCTGGCAGAATTTCTGCGAAAAGCTCTCGCTGAGTGGGGAATCGTAGAGAAGGATCCAGTAATCGTAACTGACAATGCTGCGAATATGACAGTAGCAGCTGGGGAGGCAGCGTTCACACTTGATGTGAAATGTTATGCACACACCCTTAATCTGGCCGCGCAACGTGCCCTCAGAATCCCAGCAGTTGCACGCCTGTTGGAACGAGTGAGACGCATTGTGAACTTCTTCAGACGAAACACCACAGCCAATCACCTGCTGAGAGAGAAGCAGAGGCTTCTACAACTACCAGGACAAGCTGATGACGGACGTGGTTACCAGGTTCGTGTGTGGTTACTTTTCAACTATTTTATTCATTTTATGTTTAAAAAAAATATATATATATATATATAATTCCTAATTTATTTTATCATAAATGTAAAGCAGCACTCTGTTTATCCATGCTGTGGGTCTATAAATTAAATACAATTTCTTGTATTGATTTAACTACAGATGGAACAGTGCGCACGACATGTTGGAAAGATTCCTTGAGCAACAACCGGCCATCTGTGCAACCCTGCTCACAAGTGAGGTGAGGAAGTCCGAGAAGGATCTGTGCACACTGACCGAGTCAGACGTGACAACAGCTGAAGAAGTAGTCAGCGCGCTGAAGCCCATGAAGGAGGCTACACAGTACATGTCCAAGGAGAAGACCCCCACACTGTCTGTCGTCTCTCTCCTCCAAGACACACTGATCAATGGACTGAAAGCGATTGAAGGTGAATCTGCAGTCATGAAAGAGATGAAGGCTGCCATGGCTGATGATCTTCAGAAGAGGTACATCGACCTCAAGCCAGCTCTCCATGCATGTTCAGCGATGGATCCAAGATTCAAAAGTCTTCCCTTCCTGACTGAGGATGAAAGACAGGAAGTTTATGATGGACTGATTGCAGAGGCTGCAAGACTGAGCATGCAGCCATCTGAGGTAAGGCAATCTGGAGAGTAAGCATAGATCTAAATAATACATTGTCCAGCGATTAAAAGGCAAATTCCACAATTAAAAGTTTAAAGTTGATAATATTAAATAGTTTAAAAAGCAAAAATACTGTATTGTTAGCAATTCAAAATTGATTAGTATTGGGTTAAAAAGAATAAATGGTATTTATGATTTTTAAACAATTTAATAGATAAACATATTTACAGGGCTTAAAGTAAAAAAAAGTCCTGAGCCTGAACTTTTTTTCGGGGGGGGCGTAGTGGATCCAACGCATAATTGCGTTTTGTCATTGTGCTTGGTAATATACAAGATGACCAACAATTTAAATGTGAATTTTAGAAAGTAAAGGTTATTAAGTTATAAGTGAAAACATGTAAAGTCAGTCAAGCCCATTTATCTGATTAATTTAGCAACTACTTAATTCAGTAAAGGGCAATTTGTACAAGAAACAAAAACCAAATTGCAACTTCTCCATCATTTTTGTTCAAAACAACGGCAAATTAATTTATTGGAAATACAGTGCCTTGTGAAAGTATTTGGCCCCCTTGAACTTTTCAACTTTTTGCCACATTTCAGGCTTCAAACATGAAGATTTTTTGTCAAGAATCAACAAGTGGGACACAATTGTCAAGTGGAACAAAATTTATTTGATATTTTAAACTTTTTTAACAAATAAATAAACTGTAAAGTGGGGCGTGTAATATTATTTGCCCCCCTTGCATTAATACTCTGCAGCGCCACCTTCTGCTGCAGTTCCAGCTCCAGTCTCTTGGGGTTTGTCTCTATCAGTTTAACACATCCAGAGACTAAATTCTGGTCCATTCTTCCTGTAAAACAGCTGGAGCTCAGTGAGGTTGGATGGAGAGCGTTTGTGAACAGCAGTCTTCAGCTCTTTCCACAGATTCTGGACTGGATTCAGGTCTGGACTTTGACTTGGCCGTTCTAACACCTGGATACGTTTATTTGTGAACCGTTCCATTGTAGATTTGTCTTCATGTTTTGGATCATTGTCCTGTTGGAAGATAAATCTCCGTCCCAGTCTCAGGTCTTCTGCAGACTCCAACAGGTTTCTCCCAGAATGCTCCTGTATTTGGCTCCATCCATCTTCCATCAGTTTTAACCATCTTCCCTGTCCCTGCTGAAGACAAGCAGGCCCAGACCATGATGCTTCCACCACCATGTTTGACAGTGGGGATGGTGTGTTCAGGGTGATGAGCTGTGTTGCTTTCACTCCAAACATATCGTTTTGCATTGTGGCCAGAAAGTTTGATTTTGGTTTCATCTGACCAGAGCTGCTTCTTCCACATGTTTGCTGTGTCTCCCAGGTGGCTTGTGGGAAACTTTAAAGAGACCTTTTATAGATATCTTTGAGAAATGTCTTTCTTCTTGCCACTCTTCCATAAAGGCCAGATTTGTCCAGTGTAGGACTGATTGTTGTCCTCTGGACAGACTGTCCCACCTCAGCTGTAGATCAGTTCATCCAGAGTGATCATGGGCCTCTTGGCTGCATCTCTGATCAGTCTTCTCCTTGTTCCAGATGAAAGTTTAGAGGGACGGCCGGGTCTTGGTAGATCTGCAGTGGTCTGATACTCCTTCCATTTCAGTCTGATTGCTTGCTCAGAGCTCCTTGAGATGTTTAAAGCTTTGGAAATCTTTTTGTATCCACATCCAGCTTTAAACTTCTCCACAACAGTATCTGGGACCTGCCTGGTGTGTTCCTGGGTCTTCATGATGCTCTCTGAGCTTTAACCAGAACCCTGAGACTATCACAGAGCAGGTGCATTTATATGGAGACTTGATTAAACACAGGTGGATTCTATTGATCATCATCAGTCATTCAGGACAACATTGGATCATTCAGAGATCCTCACTGAACTTCTGGAGTCAGTTTGATGCTCTGAAAGTAAAGGGGACCAATAATATTACACGCCCCACTTTTCAGTTTTTTTTTTATTGTTGAAAAAGATTTAGATATCCAATAAATTTCATTCCACTTCACAATTGTGTCCCACCTGGTGTTGATTCTTGACAAAAAGTTAAAATTTTTATCTTTATGTTTGAAGCCTGAAATGTGGCAAAAGGTTGAAGTTCAAGGGGCTGAATACTTTCAGAAGGAACTGAACAATCCATTGGGTCTGGACTCGTCTCCTCTTTAACATATGTAGTTGCAGAGGCCGTTATTAGATTATTAGATGTTATTACTCTGGATGCATCAGCGAACTATTACATTTAGTATTTTTTTCCATGTTTTGGGTGGTTGCTTCAACAACATTCAGAGAAAACATCCATCCATCCGTTTCTAGAACTCTGGAGCTGTCAACTGGCCTGCTAAGTGGAAACGGACAGATTTGTAAAGCGTTTTTATTAACGCTGCTTTTTTTTTTTTTTTTTTTACACGGATCTACAGCGGTTGAGTGACCGTAAATGATCAGTCGCGTTCCACAGTGAACGAGCACGCCCGTACTTTCAAGTCTGAAATAAAACCGGTCATCGGGGCCGCTACGTCCGCAGCGCTGTGGCTGTTGCTCCAGGAAAGCAGCTGCTTTATACCCGGCGTCTCCTTCGTGGCGGCGAAGAGCTTTTTTTCTTTTGCTGCTATAGACTAACTTCTTGGAGCACAACACAGTCAGGTACCAGGTAGAATCTGGCAGCAGCTCCCAAACCAGCTCTGTCCCCTGTTCCTCTGTCCCCGCCCAGAGACACTTGAATTTTACCTCCGTTCTTCTGATTGCTGGAGAAAAAACCACCGACTCACCTCGCCTGCATTTTAAGACCACTCAGAAATAACGTGTTTCTGTGCGTGTTTTTTTTTTTTTTTCCCCTAAATCATAGTCAAAAGCCGGAGATCCGGCACGGCGCCGGAATACTTGAACCCCTGTATTTAATACTATAACATTACCAGTTTAAAATGGTTAATATTAAATCGTTTAAAAAGCATAAATACTAATGTTAAGTTCAAAGGCATGGATATTAAATATAGTAATTAAAATATTACAGTAAAAGCTCATGAATTTCATTTCATTTTGACCTATTTAACTTAGTTGTCACACAACGAAGAAGGGACAGCAAACACTAGTGCTGGTGATGAGGGGATGGCATCTGAAGAAGAGGCTGTAGATTATGGTGAGCAATTCAAGGAAGGAGAGAGCAGTCATCAGTGTCACCCTCGTTATCCAATGAAGTGCACTCTGTTGTCTGGAACCTTTGTGTTGAAATTATGGAATGTGCTTAACTATTAATAAATTGTTTACTTCATTTATTAATAAATTATTGTTTATTTATTTGAAGGTCAGGGTCCTCCACCCAGGAATCCAAGGCCGTCTTGTCCACCGTCCTTCTTGGTGAGCGATATGGTGGTGGTGCAGCAAATAAGACAAATACCCAAGAGGACAAACCCAAGGAGCAGATGAGCCGCTACAAGCAGGCAGATCTCCTGGAAGTGAAAGATCCACTAGTCTGGTGGAAGAAGCACCAGTTTGAGTATCCACTCTTGTCACAGCTTGCTAAGAGGTACCTTTGCATTCCTGGCACTGGTGTCTCCTCAGAGAGGGTCTTCTCCACCGCAGGAGATATCATTACTGCTCAGAGAAGTGCACTTCTACCAGAGCATGTTGACCAGATTCAAGGGTGTAGGTTTGGATTGGAAAGTTGTGGGGACATAAATTTGCCATATTATCAGGGGTCTTTTTTTTTTTTTTTAAACGAAAGTCAGATACAACGCTAGAAAATTTGCACCAACTATATTGAAATATTGAAACTATATTTACATACCTCTCCAAATGACTCCCTATAGAGGAAGGTGTACATCATATGGTTATAATATTTTGTTTTAAGTCATTTAAGTAATGATTTGTAGTTCAAGAAGGAATTGAGAAAAAATGCATAAAAAAAAATACACAAAAATCATTTGTGTCAGACTGCTGAATGAATCAACACAGAACTCACATGTACTGATTAGCCCACCTAAAATAGCTTTTTCAGGTGGGGAAAATAGTAATACCCTATGGAAAATGCTTATGTCTAGCCAGTGCTTTAAGTGGAAAAAAATAAGTGCCAGTACTCCCCTTATTCAACTGATGTCAGGTAAATTAGGCAGTGGGTAACAGCAGATGATTAAGTGATATATTTAAATACTAGGACATGATACTGATTTTTAAAAAGAAAATAGTTTTATTGAATTTTCCAAACAAATAATATGTACACAAGGGAGGTCCTCAGGGGGGACGCCCTCAGGTAGCATAGAGGCTGATGCACAACTGAACTAACTGGTACCTAGAGTTCCCTGTGGACAGAAACATGAGAGACATACATAGATAAAATATGGAGACAAGGCATGGAGAAAACTGGAGAAGTGAGCTAAGCAGTTGACAAGTAAATCAATTAAATAACATACTCCTGTGTTTGTTTCTATCATTTAATAAAAGGTTGACAATGACTGTCTATTATTTTAGACTTAAATATTTGATTGCAGTGAAACTTAAAAGGGCAAATTCACATATTTAGGAGGACCAACAACATTATATTATTGATGAATAAGATCTTCATATACTTACAAAAATGCAACCACATCTTGAACAGGAGGTTGACAAACAAGGCACTGGTACTGAACATACCCTGTGGACAGACACATGAGAGACACACAGATAAAATATGGAGACAAGGCATGGAGAAAATAACACACAGACCCATAATAAACATAAAGAAGAATCATCATTTTTCAGACAACAAATGTTAAAAACTATTAAGCTTTTTTAAGTAGAATTCATAGCAGTGTTGCTGTTCTGGTTTGCATTATAGTGTACAAATGTGTCAAAAGAAGTGGACTGTGAATATATAAGACAATTGTGATTATATTTCAACCTACTTAGAAAAGGCTCCAGCAGGTCTTGGGCTCATCTTTGCTCCAACGGCTTGGAGCTTCACATTCCCTGTCTTCTGCGCTTCGTCTCCCCTTCGCCAGCCATGACATCACATAGCTTTGTGGACTGAACTGTTCTAATGGTGGCCCATTACATTTCAGAAAGATCAGGTTTGGTAACAGCAAGGGAGTCCCTTCTGTCTGTAAGAATGTTGTTCATACAACTGAAGGCACGCTCACATTCACTGGTAGACACAGCAATGGTATGGACAGCTTTTAGCTGATCTGCTTTCAGAAAGACAACATTTGTGTTGCCTTGTCTGCTCCAAATGCAGAGATTAAACATCTACCCCACTCATGTGTCAACCTCAGTCCCTGATGTGTTTGGGGAGCAAGGGAGTTAACTTTACTGCATACCTTGCACCCAAGCCTTTTGTCCTTTCAGTTCAATTAATTCAAACAAAGTCATTGGAACACTCACAAGATGTCACCAAAAATCACTTTGTCCCATTAAAGCTTTCGGAAAATTATGTAAATGTATTGTTAGAAAAAAATTGATATAAATATCGTATTGCGAGATTGGTGTATCGCTACAGCCCCACCTCCCTGCTTCACCCACCTCCGCTTCCTCTACCTCCTCTACTTGCTCAACAGACCCTCCTCCTCCACCCAACTGCTGCATTTCTCTACTATCTGAGGGGAAAAAATTCAGGTTCACTCTGATCATTATTTTGTGGGTCTAAATTGGTTTGGTTTAAATTCTATAAAGCATTTTCCAAGTTTCTGAAGGGGCAGTTTCTTTCTACCATCGAGAGTTTGGTGTCATAAGAGCTACCAACTTGTAAAGGCTGTAAATTATTTAACTGCTGAATGGCATTTCTTATGTTCTCAATGGGGGTGTTTGTTTCAGAAGAGCTATCAATTTGAAAGGGGTGTGGCAAAAGATTCAAACCCCTGACAGTGTTTAAGTTCAATAGGAATGGCCACATTTTCCTCTGCATCCATCATCACAACAAAACAAACAAAAACATATATTTGTTACTTAAACAGCACCTGTTGATCGTTCATTCTTTCACTCATTCAGACACGTGGCTGAAAAGCTTGCAGGCTGTCGCTGTATTGACTCTCCTCTTCCTCCTTGGACACTCTCCTTGGACAGACAAATCTCAAAATGAGAAAATTGTAGACTTTTTTAAAACCCTAGCCCTTAGAAAAACATGTAAGAGTCAAGTGTAACGATCTTACCGTCAAAGAGTCTTCTAGCCAGAGGTGTCCACCTTCTCCCCCCAAAACTTAAGACGTCTCCAGCCCTGAACTTTCGTGGCGATGCAGCAGCGGCGGGACCTGCACCACCAGGTGCGGCGGCGGGACCTGCACCACCAGGTGCAGCGGCGGCGGCGGGACCTGCACCACCAGGTGCAGCGGCGGCGGCGGGACCTGCACCACCAGGTGCAGCGGCGGCGGCGGGACCTGCACCACCAGGTGCAGCGGCGGGGGCGGGACCTGCACCACCAGGTGCAGCGGTGGGACCTGCACCACCAGGTGCAGCGGCGGCGGCGGGACCTGCACCACCAGGCGGCGGCGGGACCTGCACCACCAGGTGCAGCGGTGGGACCTGCACCACCAGGTGCAGCGGCGGCGGCGGGACCTGCACCACCAGGTGCAGCGATAGATGGACTCTGAGCAACTAAGACTCCACAACCCCTCTCTACCGTAGAAGGCGGTGTTGTTAAAACCTTGCAATCCGGTTTTGTGTTAACGATCACGATAGGAGAAGCAGGTGGAGGTCAGAGCGTGATACGCACATTCTCCAGAGGTGTTGAATTCCTCGCTTCTGGTGACAAAAGACAAGTTTTTATTTTAATTTATCTATATCTACCTTCATCTTTCATTCATTACATGATTTAAATTGATAAATATACAAACAATTGTACATGCAAACACAGCCAACTCATAACAGATGATATGAAATATGCGTTCTCCTTTTTCTACTAAATAAAGTTTTTTAACTTTCTACGTAACGCCTCACTGGTACGTGACCGTGTCATCAATGTGAGACCCTTTCATTTCACCACACACCTTCGACCGGGTAGGACGTGCTCGGAGCTTCTGTTAAAAAAAGAACATTTTTTTTAAATTACCTTCACGGGAATGGCTCCCTCCAAAGCGGGCTCTTTCTCCAGGACGAGGCGGTGGGGTCTCAGGTGAAATTTCAAGCCGCTCAACATAAACGCATGGATTTGGATGGCCAACGCCATGGTGAGTTATCAGCCGCGGTGCTGAAAGTGTGCTCAGAAAAATTGATTTAAACACTGTATTTTACGAACCAGTCAACTGAAGATATATTCAAAAGAATAAAATACCTTCATTTCTTTCAGAATTTAATACACGTGGTTCCACCTCTTCCAAGTCTGACAGACAGGCCTCAAAACTGTCACGGGACGTTTCAGCCACGAGTTTCCCCGCTGCATCCACCAGGTCTGTAAGTGAGACACAGTAATGCTTATTTTCTATGTTTTCAATTATTTAAATAGTATGAAAAAGTATTGTTTTCTAAATTAGATATTACCTGTAAAGGATTGAGTCACAGAGATGGGAGCTGGGGTCGGGGTGTCCTGTTGGGCTGCCGTGGTGACTGAAACGCCCCGAGGACTGGCAGGCCATTGGGTCGCCCCGGACCGCGAGCGCCTGCCTCGCCTTCTCCGAGGCGCCCTCTCCATCGCCTCGGAAACCAGCTCTGCCATAAAGCGGGCCGGGCCAACCCCTGAGCCCCCAGCCAGTCTGCTGGAGGCTCTTTGGCCCACCCAGGGCCAGGCGGGTGCCCCGAAAAGCAATGAGCCCTCCTGCTGGGTCCATATTCTGTCTGTCCATTCTGTCAGGGGTGGTGTGTGTGTGTGTGTGTGTGTGTGGGGGGGGGGGGGCAAGTGCAGGAGGTTTCAAAAAAACAAAAATGGTCTTTATTAAACAATAGTACAAAAATCAAAAACTCCAAAATTCACAAAATCCATCCATCCATCCATCCATTAACTCCCGCTTGGTCCGGAATCGGGTCGCGGGGGCAGCAGCTTCAGCTGAGAGGCCCAGACCTCCCTCCCCTCGGCTGCTTCCACCAGCTCCTCTGGGAGAATCCCGAGGCGTTCCCAGGCCAGCTGAGAGATATAATCTCTCCAGCGGGTCCTGGGTCTTCCCCGTGGTCTTCTCCCAGTTGGACATGCCCGAAACACCTCCCCAGGGAGGCGCCCGGGGGGCATCCTAACCAGATGCCCGAACCACCTCAACTGGCTCCTCTCGATGTGAAGGAGCAGCGGCTCTACTCTGAGTCTCTCCCGAATGACTGAACTTCTCACCCTATCTCTAAGGGAGAGTCCAGCCACCCTACGGAGAAAGCTCATTTCCGCCGCTTGTATCCGCGATCTCATTCTTTCGGTCACTACCCACAGTTCATGACCATAGGTGAGGGTTGGAACAAAGATCGACCGGTAAACAGAGAGCCTTGCCTTTTGGCTCAGCTCTCTCTTCACCACAACGGACCGGTACAGAGTCTGCACCACAGCAGACGCCGCACCAATCCGTCTGTCGATCTCCCGCTCCTTTCTCCCATCACTCGTGAACAAGACCCCGAGATACTTAAACTCCTCCACTTGAGGCAGAACCTCACTCCCGACCCGGAGGAGGCATTCTACCCTTTTCCGACTGAGGACCATGGTCTCAGATTTGGAGGTGCTGATCCTCATCCCTGCCGCTTCACACTCGGCTGCGAACCGCTCCAGTGAGAGCTGCAGATCCCCACTCGATGGCGCCAACAGGACCACGTCATCTGCAAACAGCAGAGACGAGATCCCAACACCACCGAACCGGAACCCTTCCGCTCCATGGCTGCGCCTAGAAATTCTGTCCATAAACGTTATGAACAGAACCGGTGACAAAGGGCAGCCCTGGCGGAGTCCAACTCCCACCGAAAACGAATCCGACTTACAACCGGCAATGCGGACCAAGCTCCCACTCCATTTGTACAGGGACCGGACAGCCCGTAACAACGGGCCCAGCACCCCATACTCCTGGAGTACCCCCCACAGGACCCCCCGAGGGACACGGTCAAATGCCTTCTCCAAGTCCACAAAACACATGTGGACTGGTTGGGCAAATTCCCATGTTCCCTCCAGGACCCTAGTGAGGGTATAGAGCTGGTCCAGTGTTCCACGACCAGGACGGAACCCGCATTGTTCCTCCTGAATCCGGGATTCGACAATCGATCGAACTCTCTTCTCCAGCACCCCTGCATAGACCTTACCAGGGAGGCTGAGGAGTGTGATTCCCCTGTAATTGGAACACACCCTCCGGTCCCCCTTCTTAAAAAGGGGAACCACCACCCCGGTCTGCCAATCCAGAGGTACTGCTGCCCCCGATTTCCATGCGATGTTGCAGAGACGTGTCAACCAAGACAATCCTACAACATCCAGAGCCTTTAGGAAATCAGGGTGGATCTCGTCCACCCCCGGAGCCCGGCCACTGTGCAGCTTCTTAACTACCTCAGCGACCTCAGCTCCGGTAATGAACGAGTCCACCCCCAAGTCCACAGGCTCAGCATCCTCAATGGAAGACATGTTGGTGGGATTGAGAAGGTCCTCGAAGTATTCCTTCCACCGCCGAACGACATCTCCGGTCGAGGTCAGCAGCACCCCACCCCCACTATACACAGTGTTGGTGAAGCACTGCTTCCCCCGCCTGAGCCGCCTGACGGTTTGCCAGAATCTCCGAGGAGCCGATCGAAAGTCTTTTTCCATGGCCTCGCCGAACTCCTCCCACACCCGAGTTTTCGCCTCAGAGACCACCGAAGCCGCCGCCCGCTTGGCCTGCCGATACCTGTCTGCTGATTCCGGAGTCCCACAAGCTAACCAAGCCCGGTAGGACTCCTTCTTCAGTCTGACGGCCTCTCTCACCCGAGGTGTCCACCACCGAGTTCGAGGATTGCTGTCACGACAGGCACCGACGACCTTACGGCCACAGCTCTGGTCAGCCGCTTCAGCAACGGAAGCAAGCCCACACCAGCCCGTCGCCTCTCACCCTGAGCAACTCCAGAGTAGAATAAGGTCCAGCCTCTCTCGAGAAGATTGGTTCCAGAGCCCAGGCTGTGCGTCGAGGTGAGCCCGACTATATCTAGTCGGTACCTCTCAACCTCACGCACAAGCTCAGGCTCCTTCCCCGCCAGAGAGGTAACGTTCCATGTCCCAGTAACCAGTTTCGTCAGCCGAGGGTCGGCACGCCAAGGCCCACGCTTTCGGCTGCCACCCATACCACACTGCACCCGACTCCTATGACCCTCCCTGCGGGTGGTGGGCCCACGGGGAGGCGAACCCATGTAGCTCCTTCGGGCTGAGCCCGGCCGGGCCCCATGGGTGAAGGCCCGGCCACCAGGCGCTCCCGAACGAGCCCCTCCCCCAGGCCTGGCTCCAGGGTGGGGCCCCGGTGACCCTGATCCGGGCGAGGGACATCGAGCTCTTGATTTTTTCTTGTTCATAAGAGTCGTATGAATCGCGCTTGGTCTGGCCCGTCCCCCAGGACCAGTTTGCCTTGGGTGACCCTACCAGGGGCAAATGCCCCCGACAACATAGCTCCTGGGATCATTCGGGCACACAAACCCCTCCACCACGTTAAGGTGGCGATTCAGGGAGGGGTCACAAAATCCAATAATTCAAAAATACAAACTTAACTTAATTTCCTGAAACTGGGGGGGAAGAACAAGGTAACACGCAGACCGACATGCAGGGGGTAAAGACGACAATGGACTTATAAAACACACAGGAACAAACGAGAGGCAGGTGTGAACAATCAGGCTGACAAGAGGGAGGAAGAAAAGCTGAACACCACGAGGACAAGACAGACCTTCAAAGTAAAACAGGAAGCACTGGAGACATGGAGAGACGCTGCATAACTCCTCCACTATCTGAGGTCATAGATCTCAAAATGTCTCTCACAGTGCATTGTGTGTGAGTTCTTGATAAATGGGATGAAAATGAAGACACAACATGGAACCTTTTGTCACAGTTTCTAAATGGACAACAAACTGTCCTACCCTCTCTAATGTGTCCCTTTAAGAGAGACAGTAAATATGAAATACTGTCATACCTGTAGTGCAAAAGTCCACCTGACAAGACATCATGCCGTTAACAGTGCATTGTCCTAAATAGTCACTTTCATCTGATGCCCTTTGGTCTTTAGTTGGCTGATCTCTGTACACGTGTTTTGGAATATGCAGTTACAGAAAGGTAGAGCACATTTAAAGGTCAAGTTTCTGACTTTTTTATGAATTTCTTTTGCCTCACATATGCACATTTTGTTTCACAGTATTGACTACAGTTCACAAGTAAACATTTTGGAAAATGAAATGAAAACCAAGATTTAAGTGAGACAATTTGTCCAAAAATATATATTATTATTATCATTGTAATTTCTTTTGTTTTTATTTAACCATGAGGCCAATAAACCTGACAATGAAAACTAATAAAATTCACTAGCTGCGCGAGTTTGGCACAAACTGTTGAGAATTATTTCCTTTCTAAATTAGAAGGTAAAATAACAACCAGCAAAAGCAACAGTTAGTGACTCGCCAGTTTTAGCTAACTTTGTGAACAGAAAACTTTTCGCGGCTTCATTTATCCATGAGGAAACAGGCCCACAAATCACTACAGGCTCGACTTGCTATATTGCTACATTTTCCTCCAGCAAAAGCGACAGTATCTTTTTAAAGCTGATATAATTTGAGACAAATTGCTGACATGTTCTAATTTTAGCTAGCTTCCAAAAACGAAACGTTGCTGTGTTCTAACACTGTTTTAAAAGGCAGAAAATTCAGCTGGAGAAATCTTTAAACCCTCTACCTAAATCAGAAAAGAAATGATGAATTAATGTTATCTTAGCCCGTAGAGGACGTCAGACAGCTCCGGACATCCGTTACAAAAGGCTGAGGAAGTCGTCCTGTGACTGAGCCTTCATGGTGACAGAGACTAGCTGGCAGACTTGCATTGAAATCAGCAAAAAAGATCAAATGCAAGCTGCAAAAAAAAAAAAAAAGAAAACTTTTACCAGCTAGTAAAGTGGCCTTGCCATGTCGATTGATTTTTTTTAATTTTTTTTTTAATTACCGCACTTTTCACCTTCCCATGATGCTCAGCTGTGCTCAGTGCTACACTTCCCACACTTCTGCTGGTATATCTTTGTTGTTTGGTGGCTCAGTGAACCAGATGTTGCCTCTTTTGCCTTTGGATCCATTAAAGACTGAAGTCGGCAAGACTTGTTTCTGAACCACACGCAACATCAACCGCTTTACACGTAGTCTGTTTCAAAAGGACATAACCTCTCGTCCGTATACTATATTTTATTGGAATAATTTCTTACCAAATCTCAATTGGAAAAAAATCTGGACTTTACTTTCTAAATACATACTTAACAATAAAATAAAAGAAGTAACTTTTAAATTAATTCACAAGATTTACCCCTCTAAAATATTCATTTCACAACACTTTAGAAAAGATATTGATACCGACTGCTCTTTCTGTTCTAATTGCCCCGAAGATAATTTTCATCTGTTTTGGTCCTGCACATTTACAAACAGGTTCTGGAAAGATGTCTGTCATTTCATTTCAACTTCTATTGATAACACCTTCACTCTCTGTTTTGAGAATGTACTGTTTGGTTTCACTACCTTCACTCCATCTAAAATAAATCAGTACCATATAATTAATCTTATTATTTTATTAGCCAAATTTCATATCCATAAATGTAGATATATCAACAAAACTCCTTGTTTTCTTTTTTTTTCAGAATGAAACCAAGCAGTACATTCTCACTATTGGGAACTCCATTAACACCAAAGCAATAAAAACTGTGGCTCTATGTCATGTACTTAATGTTTTTCTTTGAATTATTTCTTGTTTATGACCCCCTGGCGTAACTTTGTCTTTCTTTGTCGTATTATATGTTCTGTTTACATCTCAATAAAGTTCCTTAAAAAAAAAAAATACAAGCGATAGTAGCTTGGTGGGGCGCAGGCGCACATAACCTGCGCCCTCAGCATTCATTTGAATGGTGCTGCTGTACACTCTGTCAGCCACAGGGTGGCAGCAGAGAGCAACCGGCTCACGGCACAGCTGTCAAAGTGAACCAGAAGGAGTCCAGAGGGGTGTACCACGAAGCCAGTTCGACACAGCCAGGCTTTCTTTGGGTGAGCTGGCTTAACAAACCTGAAACTCTCCATCAGAGATAACCGGTACCACGACGGTGGTGTTACGCCCCAGCCTAGGGGGAACCGGAGCAGAACATAAAAACCCCCACCCCTCTCTCCCTGCTCCCAAGAACAACCATGCATCAACAGTTTGAAACAGAAAAGTTCATTTTATTGTTAACACAGCATGAGCAGACGTAGCATCAACCTTCAGGGGAGGCAAGGCCAAAATAACAAACAAAAAGACTTTCCACCCGTCTTACCTGCAGAAAGAAACCAAACAAAAAGACAGGTACTAACCTCCCTGGCCAAAAACAGGAGAAAACCCACATCAACAAAAATAGCACCCCCCCCTACAAGCTACGGTGCTGCTCCAATGCAAAAATCGACTTAAACTATAGTCAAACCAACTGTAGCAACAAACAAATGTGACCGCATGGCATAGCATGGCCTCCAGTTGGAGGCAGGGAGTGAGAGGAGGGGCGATGAAGTGGCAACCTCCCCCTTTTAAGGTCACACGGGCCAATCACCTGGCTGCCACCTGGAAGAGGAGAGGCGATGAAGTGGCAACCTCCCATAGGCCAATCACCTGGCTGCCACCTGGAACAACAAAAAGGAATAAGAAACTGATTGTGCCACCTTGAGTCCAGGAGGGCACCTGGCAGTAGCCTTACAGCAAAAGAACTGAATACCTAAATGATCAAGGATCATAACACTTCCCCACCCAAGATCAAACATTTCTCCCCCTCAAGAAAATGTTTGATCACCAACCAACATACTGCACTTACTCACCAACCCGGGACAAAGCATCTGCCACAATGTTATCGGTTCCCTTCACGTGATGAATCTCCACATTGAAATCCTGTAGCAACAACGACCATCGCATAAGGCGGCTGTTGTTGTTGCGCATACGTGACAAAAACACCAGTGGGTTGTGGTCCGAGAACACTCGGACCGGGATGGAACTCGATCCAACATAAACTTCAAAATGCTGCAAGGCCCACAACAATGCCAGAGCCTCCTTTTCAATGGTGCTATAATGCACTTGATGCTTATTGAATTTTTTTGAAAAAAAACACACAGGATGGTCAACACCCTCCTCGTCCTCCTGTATAAGAACAGCACCTGCGCCGTGCGCACTGGCATCAACTTCGACCTTGAAAGGCCGAGCAAAGTCCGGAGCAACCAGAACAGGGGCGCTGCAAAGCAATGCCTTTGCAGCACCAAATGAATCCTGGCACACATCAGTCCACCCAAAACTCCGGGAAGGACTCGTCAGAGCAGTCAATGGTGCTACCACACTAGCAAAGTTTTTACAAAAGCCACGGTAATACCCACACATCCCCAAAAACCGGCGAAGCTGCCGCCGTGTCACTGGCACAGGGAAATCAAGGATGGCCTGCACCTTGGCTGCCAAAGGGTGCACCTGTCCTTGGCCCACCTGCTTTCCCAGATATGTGACAACAGCTTTTCCAAATTCACATTTTGCTAGATTTAATGTGAGCGAAGCCCTCTTCAAGCGACCAAAAACTTCACGCAATGTGCACATATGTTCTGCCCAAGTGGATGAATACACCACAATATCATCCAAGTACGCCTCACACTTCTTAACACCAGAGAGCACTGTATTCACCAGCCGTTGGAAGGTGGCAGGAGCATTTTTAAATCCAAACGGCATAACGGTGTACTGAAGAAAGTGATCTGGTGTAACAAAAGCAGATATTTCTGAGGCACGAGACGTGAGAGGCACCTGCCAATATCCCTTTAGGAGGTCAAGCTTGGTCACATACGTGGCAGAACCAACCCGATCAATGCAATCATCCATCCTAGGCAGAGGAAATGAATCCGACGTGGTGATGGCGTTCACTTTGCGGTAATCGGTACAAAACCGAAGGGTTTGATCAGGTTTTGGCACTAAAAGAGAGGGAGAGCTCCACGGGCTAGAACTTGGCACAGCAAAACCATTTTGGAGGAGATATTCTACCTCCTTACTCATAGCCGCACGCTTAATAGGGTTGACACGATAGGCATGTTGTTTAATCGGTCGGTGATCACCGACATCAACATCATGTTGCAACACAGTTGTCTGGGTGGGCCTATCACCAAACAGCGGTATGTGTTCACGAATCAGACTGCACACATCACTTCGTGCCGGCTCTTCCAGATAAGATAGATAGTCTGTCAACACCGCCAGGAGTTTAGAGTTCTCCAGCCGCGCTGCAGGTACTAATGCTCGCCGGTCAAGCAAGCCATCGTCTGCGGGACAGTACACAGGAGGCACCGTCACCGCAGGAAAGACGCACACCATGGGGGATACAGAGGTCTCTGCCACGGCGGAAGCCTGACGAACAAAATATGGCTTCAACATATTTATGTGACACACCCGCGACTTCTTTTTCCCTATCTGGCGTCTTAATCACATAGTCCGTAACACTTAGTTTCCTCTCAACCTCATAAGGTCCACAGAATTTGGCCTGGAGGCTGGACCCCACCAGAGGTAATAAGGCCAAAACTTGATCACCTGGCTGGAAGGAACGAGTGACAGCTTTTTTGTCAAACTGTTCTTTCATTTTAGTCTGCACACCTGAGAGGGCACTGCGGGCCAACCTAACCGCCATGTGCAACCTCTCCCTAAATGAGCTCACATAATCTAAGACGTTGTGCGAGGATCTAGGTTTATCTGTAAGCCACCTCTCCTGCAGCAACCGCAATGGACCCCGCACAGTGTGACCAAAAATTAGCTCGGCTGGACTAAAACCTAAGGACTCCTGTGTGGTTTCACGAAAAGCAAACAGAAGCAGTGGTAGACCCTCATCCCACTCTTTGTCTGACTCTACACAGTATTTCCGTAACATTGACTTCAACGTCTGATGAAACCTTTCCAGAGCGCCCTGGCTCTCCGGATGATACGCGCTGGAGACCTGATGCCTGACAGATAACTCTCGCATGACTTGGGAGAACACCGTGGACATAAAATTGGATCCTTGATCCGACTGGATACGCTTGGGTAGTCCAAAGATGGAGAAGAACTTAACCAGAGCTTTTACCACCGCTTTGGCCTTTAGCGTGCGCAACGGGACAGCCTCAGGAAAACGGGTAGCCGCACACATCATGGTTAGCAGGTATTTGTTACCGGATTTTGTCTTTGGCAGGGGACCAACACAGTCAATGATAATGTGCTCAAATGGCTCACCGATTATTGGGATCGGCTGTAATGGGGCAGGTGGAATTACCTGGTTAGGTTTTCCTGTAACCTGACAAACATGGCAGGAACGGCAAAAAGTAGCAACATCAGACTTTAATCCAGGCCAAAAAAAGTAGCGAAGCACTCTGTTATATGTCTTCTTAATACCCAAGTGGCCGGACAGGGCATGGTCGTGGGCCAAACTTAGAACTTGAGGGCGAAACTCTGCTGGTACCACAACTTGGCGCACCACATCACACTCCATCCCAGCCACAGGAGTCCACTCACGTAACAAAACACCATCATCAAATAGGTAAAACACAGACCGTGAAGCACATTTATCATTCTGAGCCGCAGTCACACACTTTGTCAAAGAGGGATCAGTTTGTTGGGCTGCTATAAGTTGCTCTTTGTTCATGGACAAACATAGGCTGTTCTCATCTTCCTTCTCAGCTGGCAAAATCACCGAAGCAGACATACCTTGGGATTCCGAGTCAGAGCGGCTCCCCTTGTCCGGAGCACACAAAAAGGAATCTGATAGGTCTGTTAACTCTCCCAGTTTACGAGCACGGGCGCGTGTAACGACACACGCAGGAAAAATGGGAGGTGAGTCAGGTGGCGAAGAAGAAACACAGACATCAGCCGTAGGAACTTTGGTTACCTCAGGAACGGTAAAAAACACCCTTTTTCCAGCCAAATCATTTCCGAGGATAAGATCAACCCCTGATATGGGTAGCTGGTCACGCACTCCAACACGTACTGAACCAGACACCAATGAACAAGAGAGGCTAACTGAATGAACTGGCACACGTAAAACAGTTAATCCGATGCCCCACACCAGCAAATCTGACCCACAGTAAGACTGGTTAGAGAACGGCAAAACTCCACGACGAGCTATGGAGTACTTGGCACACGTGTCACGCAGAATGGTTACAGGAACCATATGCCCCTCATTTCCAGATAAGGACATAAACCCTTGGGAAACAAATGGTTTAAAATCCTCATCAACATCTATCAGCGCTGTTGGGTGGGATACAGGTTCTTTTCCTGCAAACTCATGTTGGAAGAGCACAACAGCAGGTGGCTCTTTTTTGTCGATCTGTTCTCTCTTTTTCAGGGCTGGACATACCGAAACAAGATGACCAGTCTCACGACAATAAAAGCAAGCACGACTTTCACCTGCAACAGAAGAAAGACGCCGGGAGGCTATTGGTGACCGAGGCTTATCTGACATAGAAGCTTCACGATGCACAGTAGATACAAAAACATTCTTATGAGTCAAGGCAAACTCATCAGCCAGCACAGCAGCCGCAGAGAGCAACACAACCTTTTGTTCGTTTAAATATACAACAATACGGTCTGGAAGACACTTTTTAAATTCCTCCAGAAGTATGAGCTCTCGAAGCTGCTCAAACTTGGTCACCTTGCTGGCTTGACACCACTTATCAAAAAGAGCACCTTTCTCTCGGGCAAACTCTATATAAGTCTGGTTGACAATTTTTCCATGATTCCTAAACTTTTGCCGGTAAGCTTCCGGCACCAACTCATATGCACGTAACACAGTGGTTTTGACAGTATCATAATTTAGGCTCTGCTCCACTGAGAGTGCGGCACACACTTCCTGAGCCTTCCCCATCAATTTGCACTGAAGTAACAGAGTCCACACATCCTTTGGCCACTTAAGGGTAGTGGCAATACGCTCAAAAGCATTAAAGTAGGAATCTACTTCAGCTTCCCTGAAGGGTGGAACGAGTGCGATATGCCGACTTACGTCAAAGCCATCCTGAGGAGACAGTGTGCTAGATAATTGGGGTCGAACCACAGGCTGGCGCTCCAGCTCTAGAAGCTTAACTTTGAGGTGCATAGCTTCTAACTCCATTTCCCGAAGACGGATTGTCAGTCGAAGCTCTTCCGCAGACATGCCAGAGACATTAACTGGGTCCACAGTAACGGTTGTGTGGGAGGGAGCCACTGATGGCACAGCAGGAGAGGGCACGATTGATGGCGTCTGATGGCGACCCGTATCTGGTGGCCCCTTTTCCTCATCCCCACCACCTACAGCCCCAATCAAAGACTTCTCCTGCAACGCAGCAACGACGAGTTCCCTCAATTCCAACTTCCGGGTACCCAACGGGACATCCACACCAAGCCAAGTGGCTATCAACATCAGGTCCGCCACACGACAAGCATCTACCTGGGCCAAGGTAGGATTTACCTTAAACGCATCCAGGATCATAACAGTGGTTATCAACTATCTTTGTTAACCACGGCTTTCTGTTTTCTGCTCTGTGTGCGTTCACATAAAAGGGGGCGTTTGACGCGTCATTTGACGCCTCTTCCGGATCAAATGGATAGATGGCGGTCCGTATATTTCAGTCAGGAGGAGCAGGTTTTAATAATGCAGAGCTATGAGGATTTCAAAGAAATCTTTACGGCCAAAAGCAACACTGTAGGTGCGAATAAAGCCAGAGAGGAGTGCTGGCAAAAAAATTGCAGATCGTAAATTCGTAAGTTATATTTATTTCACCACTTAATGCACCTTAATTAATCTCCCTCCCTCTTTTAGAGCGCTTAAACTTTAAACTTAATGCAGCAGATTTAAACATTCTGTAGGTCTGACTGTTCCATTATGAATGATAAATGAAAATCACTTTAGTTTTTTGCTAAATCTATGTGAAATTAATTTAAGATTTAATATTATCTGTGATACCAATATACACTCACCGGCCACTTTAATAGGTACCCTATCACCCTGGGGAATCCTATGAATGAATTATATTAAAACATTTCACATGAAATCCCACGTCATACTGATTATCAATATAATGGACTATTAATTTATGTTACCTGATTTAGTAAAACGCTTCTTTTATTTGAAGCGTGGGCAGATGGCCAGGGAATACTACAAACATATTCAGCAGTTCAGTAAGAGCAAGTACAACCTTTATTCCAGTATTCTGGCTCAGATTTTCTGCATCACCAACTGAATGCATGTAGGTTCCCGCGGCAAAGAAACGCACACAGTTTGCGCTACTGTGAGCGCACGGCTGCGTTTGGCGGCGCTGCCAATATCTGACTCTAGCAGATTACAAATGTAACGTGTTCCCTCAGCTGGAAATCTCTAGCGTTCATAGAGAATATGGTCATGGGAAGCCAGCGGATCAGTCCGGTCTCTGAATACTCTCCCTCCATTGAGATCCTCACACAATCCTGGCGCTCAGGCAGGGGCGGATCTAGAAAAATATTTATGGGGTGGCTAGAGGGGAGCAGAGATTTTTGAGGGGTGGCAACATATGGCAGGCGTATATATACTGAGGCAGTTATCGCAGTTTGATGAGAAATAGTAGACAATATAATTTACACTCAAGTATTTCTGCTTGCAGGACTTTATACATAATTTAGAACATGAATCCCACATGTAGATATACTGTGATGTGAACTAATGGGCGCGGGTAATGGACACAGCTGCACTCGCTTCCCACTTATCGCACTGCCCCGCTCACCTGTTGTCAATGACTGATCAGCTGGCGTGCCGAGAAAGAAAAGACTGTGTTTGGGTGCATTCGCGAGAGGCCGAGAGACAGAAGCAGTTGGGCTGCTGGGTCCAATTGTGGGGAAACGTTTTGTGGCGTTCGCGGTTGTTAGGACCGCCGGCGCTGAAGACACCGGGGATCACTTAGTGACCCGGAGGAAGGTAGTGGAGGGGAATGTAGATAGCCAGGGCCAAAGACAAGACAGTGTAGCCGGACCCAGCGAGTAGTCTCACTGCTCGGCCCTGCCATGCCTGGCTGAATAGCCAATTTGATTAACTGATGGCTCGTTCCGGATCCGAGACGCACTACTAGTGGGCCAAGGCCCGCTCCTGATGAACTAGACTGAATGATTGACGGAGGTCTCGTTCCGCAGCGAGACACCGGGGTCTCGCTGCGCACGGACAGGGAAGTCCGCTTTTAAACATTTCCATTCATTGTGTATGTGTCTGTGCGGTCTGTGTGTTTGCGCGTAGGCGCCATCGTCCCCATAGTGTAACCTAGTCACTCTAAGGAAAAGTCTGTCCTCTCACGCGTGTATCTTTTTATTAGTACTAGATGTTTTGATGCTTATCCTGTGTGTTGATTTTAATGGACTCATAGACGCTTGCCGTGATGGATTGCTGTATAGAGTGCTGTGATGAATTGCTGTGATGAATTGCTGTGATGAATTTTCCACTGAATTGCTGTGATGAATTGCCGTGATTGATTTTGCTGTGAAGTATTTATAGCCTCTATTTATTGTACTGTATTTATGTAGCTATTTATTGCGGGGGCGGGCTGATGGGGTTGCATGCCGTGTGTAGTAGAGTAGTGTATCACCTGACCTGTGTGGCTTGTATGCGGATTGCCTTTAGTGTGGCGGGGGAGCTCTATGCTGGGAGATGGCCTATGTGGGTGCAGTCATTTTAATGAATTGTCATTAATAATAAAGATTTGTTATTCTTTGAATCCACTTGTGCAGGGTTGTTCTATGCCGGACCATACCGGTGTATAATTAAAGGTGGTGGCAGCTTAATTAGCACACTGTCATTTTAGCGCCACTTAGTGGTCGCATACAGTTTATTACAATACTGTATGTTCACTACATAAGGGCACGGGGTGCCATTTACAAACTCATACAAACTTAATCTCATGCAATCAATGTCTTGTATTTGAGGTAACAGGTTTCATGTGAAACAGTTAATATTAGGAATAAGTGACCATAAAATGTGATCTCACTTAATTGAGATGTTACATCCTTCCTCCTCGTGGTATTCTTTCTCTCCTTCCACCTCATCTTCTCTCTCTACTTCCACCTCATCTCCTCGATCTACACTGTTCAGTTCATTTAGTATTTCTCTGGTCTGTCTCTTTGGTGTGAAAAAACTGTATATGCTGCCTTTCCTCTTCATTTCTGTAAGATTCAAAGTAACTTTACAATGTTTTCCTTGACAGACGTTGAATCAATATTAGCTTTGTAGCTTACTTTACACAGAACTAAAGTCAGACCTAACTAACATTATATGTATAGTTGGCGAAATATTAATGTTCTTAAACCTGATTTTTGTCATCTTAAAATCAGCATTACAAGTAAACTCGCACAGTGCTTTCATTATTATTTCATTATTTGATAGATGGTTTATCAGTTTTAACCTCTTTCCGCCCGTGTCTCCCTTCCTCACAACTCCTGGCTCAAAGGAGTCTCGCCGCTCTCGCGTTCTCTTGTGCTGCATTCATTGTAGTCGGACATCGGAGCTTCGCGCTCGTAAATGTTAAATTGGCCATAACTTTTCTCTGAATTCATTGCTGCCAACTGGGGTGGCAGCTGGGGTGGCAAGGGTTAATTTTAGGGTGGCATTTGCCACCCTATGCCACCCCGGTAGATCCGCCCATGCGCTCAGGTCAACGGGATTTCTCTAAAAAGGTGATGCCATCTCTGAAAGAGGTGCTAAGTGAAAGGGTGGCGCTTTTTATAGCCGATTTGAGCCTAAACTCTGCACATAACCTGCTCCGGACCAGGATAAGTTTGCAGAGTAAGTTACCATGGTGATCTAGCCAGGTTGAAAGAGAGACACCTTAGTGGTACTGGAAATCCTGGCTTTAGACTCAACATACCTCGCTTACCCTCTAATCTCGCTTCGTAGTATACCCCTCAGTAGTAGTACCACTACTTTGTTATGTAAATGTTGCCTTCAAGTAGCACTACTTTTATGTTATGGATTATAGATTTCCGAGACATTTTTCGTATTGTGTATTTATATTTACATACATATCTACATATTTCAATCAATATAAGATATGGGGTAAAATGCACTGATAACTGCCAAAGATGGCAGCAACTTAACAAATTGTAGCAAAACACCGTCTGTCAGGAAAGACACTAGAAACTAAGACAAGCATTTAAATGTAGCACAAATTATCAAACTGTGAAATGTGACTTCCTGTCTTGTTTTGAATTGAGTTATGATAGTTTGTTGTGATATATGTACAGGCTGTTCCACAATGATACAGTGTTGCCTGAGGGCAAGAAACCTATGGAAAAAGTTTATTTTTTAATATTGTCATTTCAAATGGCATGAATAAACAAATGTTTTCAAATTTTAAACATTATCTCATTTTTTTCAGTCTTTACCACTATGGCAGTGTTACTTTATGGCTTTAACCTAAAATATTTCTTGAAAAAAAAAAAAAAAAAAAGGTAACTTGGTCTATTTCAAGACAAAATATTTTATTCTATTTTGTTATATTTTATTATAACATGTTATTCAGCTCAGAAAAAACAAAAACAGGCATTTTTTAAATATACAGATATTGATATTAATGTACGTATATCAATATCGTACTATATTTGCTCCTTCGTTTTTGGTGTAGCACATCCAACATTATCTAATGCACATTTTTATTTGTCAGGAGTTCAGTTTGATTTTAAGGTATTGAAAAATAAGTACGTTTGAAAAAAAAAAAAAAAAGCTGTGAAAACCTTTTTGGGGGGTCCTGGATTTAAACTAAACACTCACAGGAATGTGTGAATTCAAAGAAAAAGTTTAATAACCACCAAAAGGATGAAACAATACATTTCCAATTTACAGAGCGATTTTAAAAGATTGTTCATCACATCAGCACAAAACAGGCGACAACGGGGAGAATGAAATTTACTGCTTAAATTCATGATTGACTGGAGCTCAGAGAAGCTTGGCTGGGTCTCTGTCATTTTCTTGAAAAAAGGATTTGATTTATAGAGTTTTTTTTATTTTATTTTCTCTTTTTGTGCAGTTCTCATTTTCGGTTACTTGACAACCTATGTTCACAGTTTGACAACAAACACTTTTCTACTGCAAGCGTCTAAGTCTTGACATTGGCTGCATCCTAAAAAGGTTTTTCCAGCATAAGAAGTCTGAAACTGAAAAGTCTCTTCTGATTCATAAACGTGTGTCTGTTAGAGTCCATTTATCAAAAATCCCACTGAACCATCACTCCGGTCCAGGTTTTTTCTCTGTACCGTTCCTCTGCCTCTCTGTTTTACTGGTGCCCCCCTGTGGTGATTGGTGGTACAGCATGTGAAGTCGCTCTGCATTCACGTCAGCATCTTCTGCCCCCTCGCAGCACCGTATCCAGAGAGGAGGAATGGCCTCCATCCCATAGTGGGCCCCTGCAATGGCCCCAGCCATACACGCTATGGTGTCTGTGTCACCTCCCAGCGCCAAGCTGTACGCTATTGTCCTCTCCAGGCCGCCGTAGTTCTCTGGTAAGCTTTCCCGGGGCTGCAGACAGTAGAGGACGCAGAAGATAGCTGTGGGGACAGAGTGGAGTGCTGCAATACCATTACCTGGGAGAAAAAGAGAAATGTTGGGCGCTAGTGAAACAAGCTCTTAAACTGGAACACATGTTGCACACGACTGTTAAATAACTGGGATTCCAAAGATGTGGAGACCTACGGAATCATCTAAATAAGAGTCAAGATCTGTAAGTCATTTAGACTCCACACTTGAAACAGTTTCAGGTGTATAAAACAAGAGAAATTCAGATTTCTCTTTTAAAAAAAAAAAAAATCTGGGTTAGTTTTTAACTTTATTTTTGCCACAGATTTACAGACAAGGCCCCAGTGACGGACTGGTGACCTGTCCAGGGTGGACCGATGGCCGTCGCCTAAAGACACTGGGATAGGCTCCAGCAGACCCGTGACCCTGCAGAGGATAAAGCGGGCATAGATAATGGATGGATGGATTTCCAGAAAAGTTGCACTATATTAAAGTCATGGAACATCTAACAGCTACTCGGGTGACTGGCAATAAACCAGTGATGAAGTATAAAAACACAGCAAATCTGCATGGGCTCAGGAATACTGGTGGAAATCACTGTCAGCAGAGCTCATGTCTGCATTCACAGCGGAAAGCTAAACCTTGACCATGCAAAGGCAATTATCTAGACTTTTGGGTTTATCTTTTTTTTTTTTTTTTTTAAGATCTGACGTGGATCATTTCTTTTAAATCTGATGTTTTTGAAATAAATAAAAATTCTGTTGCTCGAAAATAGATTTAAGAGATCTGGGATGTCTGGGAAAGTAGGGCCAGAGTTCATTTTGGTTTATTCCGTTGCACCAACACCAAGCCAGGATGAAAAGGTGTGGTGATGTCAACCCAGTTGGAACCAGTCCTGGCACGTGCACACTCACTGCTTTCTTTAGCAGAACACCAAGTTCATCACAGGTTTACCATTTCAGAGCTGGACAGGATCTTTGATCATGATGTTTCAGAAAGTGAGCAACAGTTTATAATGGAAATGTGTGAGGTTAAAAAAAAAAGCAATACATCCACTATTAAAAAGTGTAAATTGTCTGACTGTAGACAATAGCAGAGAGATTAAATGCGTAGTAGTCATTGGACTAGAAGTGGACCTCCTTTCTCCACATCTAACGCTGATGACCGCTTTGTTGGGAACAGTGCCCTGCAGATATTTTTGTTGTTGGATACCCACCACCGTTGTCAGCTTTTGATTCAATAAATTGTTAATATATAATGATGATTATTATGCCAAATTATGATTTATCTGTAAAACTTTAATGCAGGCCTATCTTAATGCAGTAAAATGCAGGAAAATTCAGCCAGGATAACTGACATATACTGGTTTAGTCTCTTATTGTGGTTTCGTGCAGCAGGTCTCAGCCCTACTTCAACTGTTCTTACTCTGATCGTTTGTTGTTGGAAAAACTCAGTTGAATCCAGAGACCTTTGAGTCTGCACCCAATTATGAAATCCTCGGAATTAGGGATGCACGATAACTGTGTTTTAAAACCGGTACCGATAACTTTCAGCTCCTAAAGGCCGATACCGATAACACACACATATACCTAAGATCATTACATCAATACAATGAACAAAATCAAAAATAGTTTTGACTTTAAATGAACAGATATTTATTTTTTCCAATGAAAAACTATTGTCAAGCCTCTCAAACATTTTCATAAAGCTATCAAACAAACCTATTTGATATCTCACATTAACTTAAATAAGGTTCATTACTGACTGATATAAAAAATAAAGGCTCCTTGAACTGATGGAAATACATGCATCAGAATTACTAACTGAAAAAGATTAACATTTAAAGGATTTTGGCTTGTGGTTCCATTTAAATTATTACCTTTAATTAAAGTAAATGAGGTTCAGTAGTTTTTATTTTTTAATCTCATGGAAGCTTTAGATGAGAGAGATGAGGGAGAGGAGAGACTGCTGCTGGCTAGCGCACGTTAGCATTAGCTTCTGTTAGCTCGCATTAGCGTGATTTCAAAACTCCATGGAAGCGATTGTTATGTTGTAGGTGGCTGATCAGGTTTTACGTATTAAAGCTTGTGCTTCCCTCCTCGTAGAATTCACTTGGAGGATTCGTCACAAATAAACACCAAACTATCTTCTTCTGAAACTTTAACGTAGTTCCACACCGCCATGTTTGTTGTGATCAGCGCTGTGCTGCAGGCTGCATTCAAGGTGTAACGTAAATTCCCACGTTCCCTCGTTTGCTAGTCGTTCTTTCAGCCTTTTCTATTTTTTTCTTTTTTTATGTGTAACGTGGTAAAATACTGCGAATATCAATTCAAGTCAGCAACTACTAAAATTATGACCGAGTTAACGAGTTGTTTTCTGGCATGAGGGGGTATTCTTGATTTTCCTGATTGAGTCATCGTTTTTCTGATTATGCCGACGTCACTTGAACATAACATTCACTGCTGGTCATTCAAGGCTCAGAGGGAGCGAGGCACTGCTGTGTTGACATAAATATATATGTTATCGGGGCTATTCGTCGTGATATCGGACTTATCGGGATGACGTCATCATTTCCTGTTATCGTGCACCCCCACTTGGAATTCTAACATTAATTTAGAAGTTTCGGACTACTTCACATTTGTCCACATTTGTCCTACAAGCTTGGCACAGAGTCCACTGATTCCTCCAATGGGTTAAACGGTTAAACACTTAAGCAGGAGAATATGAGACAAGCAAAAAGACTCAACAATATAGGAAGAAAAGCCTCAATCAAATCAAAATAAAATGCAGAGACAAAAAAAAAAGCAGATACTCACCAAGTTCAGAGATGACTTCCTCTATGCTGACCTTGCTCCGGTCCATCAGGTCTCTAACTCTGTGAAGACGCTCACAGAAAGGCTTCTCTGCTTCCTTCAGGCTGGAAAGACAAATCACATTGAAAAAGACATTTTGGGAATAAATTGATATATCTTGAAATAATAATAGTTCAAATGAAGACTATAAGATGAGACAGATAAACAGCCTGAATGAATCCCAACTCACACTCTGGCATCACTGAGCGCCTGCTCCTCACCCTCCACTTCTTCCATCTCTGTGATGAGCCTGCTCATGAACTGCTGAGGCAAGTCTAGCGCCCCCTGCAGGGACAGATGGACAGCTAACGCCTGGAGCACTGCACCATTATAGCCTAAAGAGCAGGAGTGTGTCAGCATGGCACCAAGACGTGCAAACTACAGGAGAAACAGGAAGAAAAGGTTAACAATATCTTTTGTTCCAAAGCCCAAACTTTAGTTAACATCACATTCTCAGGTTGTCATCCAACTATGAAAGAGCTGCAGAAAAAAGACATCTTGAAACTGAAATGGTGCAGCATGAAAACAAATTTCACTTAGTTTTAGGTGTAAATTCATTAAGTGAGAAAACCTGAAACCATAATAAAGACAAGGATATGGTGTTGTGCCCACTGAAAGCCCACTACTCACCCTCTTAACGTCAGCTAGGACAGGAAACGCCAACGCAAAAGGGGCTGCTCTCATGGCCCCTCCGTTCCCAAAGGATCCACGACCATTAAACTGATCTCTGGCTGGCTGATAGATGTCATTTAGCTGGGGGGAGGAGAGTTTCTTCAACACCTGGATCACTCCAGAACCGTATCCACGCCCTGGCGAGGCACTGTATTCCTTAGCAAACCTACAAGAATGAGACACTTGGGCTTATATTCCTGATATTAGGCTTTAAATCTGGGAAGAAACATGTATAGTATCAGCAGCAAGCATTTAACCACCTGCGAGCCATGTCCCGCTCATCAAATCCAGCCCGGGTGAGTAGAGAATGGACCACACAGCGTGCCATTGCCGTATCATCACTGTATTCAAGGATGCCTGACAAAATCAAGATGTAATGCAAATTAGCTGCTGCTTATTTTATAATAGCTGTATCTTTTGTAAATGTTAAATTTAAACTGTTGAACACATATTTTTGACTGCATTTTTGATAATGGCTGGTGTCTTGTGCTTTTCTAAACTTATTTTCTTACCTGATTTGAATACAAACATTGTCTTCCTCGACATGATTACAGAAAATGATTTACATGGCATGGGTATTAAAGCGTCGATAATGCTTGGTAAATTTTTCCTTCACAAGATTATGTTAATTGAAAAACAAAATTGCAAAGTGATGTAAAGTCCTTGGAAACTCCAAGTATATATTTTTACATTTGTTTTTTTGTTTTGTCTTCCTTGTTTTTAGTTCTATTTTTTTACCTTTTGACTCATTTACTTGCCTCAGTGTCTCAGCTCAGTGTTGGAAAAGATCTCCATCAGTACTCCATCATGATCATGGATCATCCAAGATGCTCACATTAATGGAAACAAGCTGAAACCACCACCGGAAATAACTTTTGCTGCAGACTGCCAACACGTCTTTCCTAAGGACTGTTATTGTGTTCTTTTTTTCTTTTTTTTTTTTTTTATGAAAGATTTCTCCTAATTTAGTCATTTTATTCACATGTTAATGCACTTTTGTTTATTGATGGATATCAGCAAGGAGGATGAACTAAGCACAAAAAGTAAGGAAATTTGTGTTTGGTAGATTATTTCTTTGTTGTAGCAATACTTATTGACAATAAATATTACTGTTGTAAAGGATGATTATTTCCCTTTCAAATAGTGACACATTTGTGACGAACTTGCATTTGTGGCATGAGCCTGTGGCTTGCACCCATGAGAGATTTGCCAGCCCATAAGGGCTAGGACAGGGGTGTTCTGTCGATTTCTGCTACTTGTCGAGATATGCTACCTCGGGGTTCTGCGCATGCTCAGAGCGAATTCCCAATGACGTTTTCCACGCCCAAACGTTTTCAACAAGCACAAAGACGAAATGATATGATTTTTAAGGCTGTTACTCACTGTAAACCGGTGTTGGTTTGTCCCGCTGCTCCCGCTACAAAAGGTTTCAAAAAATTATGGGCGTGGAAAACGTCATAGGTAGCATATCTCCACAAGTAGCAGAAATCGACAGGACACCCCGGCCCTGCTTGTTCTAGTAACCTATTGTTTGATTTGAAAAGCTAAATTAAGTTTTCTTGAGAAAACACAGTTCTGAAGTTGTCTAATGAAAAGCAGCACACAATATGTGCTCCGCCAACCTCCCATCCGTTCACCAACCGTTTCCTTTCGTGTCGTCGTCCAGGCCGTTCAGGTGCTGTAGAACGGTCTCCATGGGAACCTCCTCCACTCCTTCAAACTCTCCACCGACGCAGTCCCCGAGTACAGCCGCCACCAGCGCTCCCCTGAAGCGGGACAAAGACGCCGGCCCCCCGGCTGCCACTGCTCTGACCGCCGTCACTGCCATTCATCGGCCTTTGGCAAGGCTTCAGACTGCGCCTGGAAATGTGTCCGCTGGTCCGCTGATAGCTACCTGATAGCTAATATGTGTCTAAAATCAAAACGGTTACAACAACACCTCTGATACACTTCCTGGGGATATCGATGCCTATTTGACCCCAGGTGAAAGGTTCTGCTTGACGAGCATAGAAGTACAAGTGCACAACGAGAACTGTTATTGAGAGACCCACTCGAGTATATTCTAGTTTGTCCTTTTCTATACATATATTAAAAAAATAAAAATAAAAACGCGACGCCGAAATTAATATAATAGACCCGCATTAACTTTTGCTGTTTCAGCAGCCATTAGATAATTTTGTTTGTGAACTAAAAAAAAAGAAGAACAAAATAAATATGCAGACAACAAACAGCATTGCAGATTAAAATATTTAACAAGAACAAACAAGTTATATGGAATTACTCTACTCATTAGATGCATTGTTATTGATTCGCTCCAATAACATTTTGCGTAATTACACTGCAACTTACGGTAAGAAAATACTTTCACTAAGACTGCCACCTGCTGGATAGGAGACGACAGCGCACAAATATCTGACACTGGGCGCTTCATGATGGTCAGCCTGCGTCAATACCGCCGCCATCTTGGGAAGGTCTTGTCGTCAACACTTAAAAACTCGTTCCTATGGAAAAACTATACCCTCCAGTACTAAATTAGCTATAATTAAATATACGAATTAAATATATTGTTTCTGGAGTCAATTCAGTTCAATTCAATTTTATTTGTATAGCGTCTGTTACAATGTCAGTTGTCTCTAGGTGCTTTACAGAGACCCAGAGCATGACCCCCGAGCAAATATCAATAACTAAAATTATAAAATTAAATCCTAAACGAGGATAATGGCAAGTAAAAAAAACTCCCACAGTGAGAGGAAAAAAAAAACATTTAAGCAAACAGTAGTAAGGAAAAACTTCACTTTAAGAGAAAGAATTGCGTCACTTCGTCAGTAATTTGAAAAACAAAAAACATCCAAGAACTGGAATATAATAAGTATTTTGCAAGGAACCTGTTTGCTATACAACATAGTATTCACTTGGTATTATTATACTATTGACAAAATATTATAAAATAATCAAATCAATACAAATAGTACTCTGCAGAATAACTAATTGTACACTATATTCCACAGAATAATCCATAGAGTGATTTATTTTACAATATACATACACTGTTAATGTAGATAGGTATGATTTGTTTATTCACACATTGTAATAATAATAATAGTCATAATGATATGATCACACATTTTTTTTAATCATTAACCATTTCTTGATCAAATATAACATCACTTTAGGATGAAAGAAAATTATAACAGCTCTTGAGATCATAATTAACCATTTTGAAGAGATGAAGACTGTAAATAGTAACTATTCAAAAATTCAGTATTCCTCTGAAAAAAATTCAGATCAGATATCAATTGGCAGTTTCCAAAACCAAACCAAAAAAGGATGCATATTGAGATCAAATGACATCAGTTTTAAGAAATATATATATCTTGTCTGAGGCATATGCTTAACTGGAGAAACATTAATTAATACCTGTGAGTAGAAATTAAATTCAAACACGTTTGCTTAAATATTTTCACCATAATTGATAACCCTTACTAATATCTTTCCAATGTGGTAGTGGTCATAACATGCTCCTGCAGCATCTAGCCTTAGTTATCTATGCTGCCTCTCCATAGATGTTTGCAGTTTTTTTTCTAAACCAAGAACCAAGAACTTTATTTAGAACATGGAAGTATACAACTCAGATAGGCATATAAAATTGTGCTTCGTCAATTATGATTTGAAAACAATATATATATATATATATATATATATATATATATATATATATATATATATATATATATATATATATCTATATATATATATATATATATATATATATATATATATATATATATATATGTGTGTGTGTGTGTGTGTGTGTGTGTGTGTGTGTTATAACATAAAATAATTTGGTCATATACAGGTCAGAGTTTGGTGAAAGTTGAAAAAAAAAAGTTAATTGAAAGATGGGCTTTTTCTGGATTGCATGAAGACTTCATTATATAAAGACATATTCCAGAAGGTAGTGAAAATTAAAATAATTTTAAAGAAGCAATATTTATGTATAAAGTATTTTGTAAGGATTGTCAACTGATTATTTTTAAACTACTTTGGCAGTGAGAGGCAGCTGCTTACACTGGAAAAGCGCTTTTAGTAGTCCTTGAAAATATTTCAAAATGGACTTCTTTTGCACTAGGTGGAATTAAAAAAGAGATGTATTCGGTTCTTACGTTTTTCAAAGAATTAGCGGCAGAATCTTTAAATGTACTCTAAGTTCTTTGCTAAAAAAAAGAGAGATTTCTTTTCCTTTCATCAAAATGTATCTTTGTGTGTGAGGGGAAGAATATGTTTATGAGCTTCCAGCACTGATGAACTTGTTAATGGAAGTCCGTGGTAAACTGTGAGTTTAGTAATCATTCCAAAGAGCCCCTTGAGGGACAGCAGATTACGCCACCAAACGTTTTAAGAATCACAGAGGGAATCAAAAACTGTCACATTTTCTCAAAAGCATCTGCAATTGTATGGATCCAGTCATTCAGTCAAAGTCAATCATATTTAAACGTCCTTGATAAATATATTTCACTGCAATCGCCTCTTCTAATATAATTTCTTTTCCCATATAAAAGTGAAGTTGGCTTGACTGATTTTCTTGATCATTTTGTACAATATGTGCAGTGAGGGAACCTGCCATTTCCAAGCGCTGGTTTCCACCGGATGTTTCGCGGAGAGCCGCTGGTGTCACCGGAAGTACCGCGGACAACTGCCAGTGTCACCATTGTTACATGTACATGTTACATGTATCTAATGTTTTTACATATAACAATTATAACAACTGTTAGGCAATTAAAATGGAGAAACTTATTAAATCACAGGCCTTTGATCCGTATGAGATCGATGAGGTGAGCGAAGAGGAACGAGCAACAAGCAGGTATGAAACCAAAAAGATTTCAAAATTATGCCGTAAGGCTAACAAACAGCAAGCTACCAAACTCTTCACATGTGAACAAACTGGACTCCGTTTCTTGTCCAACCAGATTGTTCTGAAGTTAGTACTGAACTTGGTTCGTTTCCCTAAACTGTCGTAGTTTCATCGTTTCATATTGGTTTGGAGCATGTTTACGACAATGTTTACGGATGTTTTCACTCTGACTTTTCTAGAGAGAAGCTCACCAAAACTCACACTTTAGCCTAACCACGACCAATAGTTGTGGGGATATTACGTTTTCTTATTACTTCTCAAATAATAATAATACATATAAAATATATGAATATAAATCTATGCATACGTAACCATGACGTAGCGTGCGTGGAGGCGTGTCTGCCCAGCAACACTAAGTGGTTCTCTACCTGTTTAAATGTGATAAGTTGGTTTTCGTGGCTGTATTAGAATGAAGTCTAGTACAGACTAGTACAAGCAGATTGCTGGACTGTTTATATGAAACCTATTGTTATATAGACGTGGTGGAGGAGTATAAATACCTCGGTGTTAACTTGAACAACAGCAAAGCCTGGGCAATGGTTGCTGTCAAGAAAAAAAAAAAAGAGAGACGGAGCCAAGCACCAAGATCCCCACTTATGATTGAAGCCTATTAAAAAAAAACTTGCAGTTCCTCTACTGACCACTGATTCCAAAACAGACCGTCTCCATTGACCGCCCTGTTAAAATGTCCAGCTTCACAGCATAAATGTACATTTACAGCCTGCTACAAGAAATAGTTGTGGTCTGTGTAGCTATATTCCACATCCGTGACAATTGTATGGGGTGAATTGTTTTAATTTTATTGTATTCTATTTGATTTTGTTTTGTTTTATTTTTCATTACATTGGGTAAATAAATATAAAGCTACAAAGTTATGTAATTAATGGTGTTGTCAATTGGTTGACGTCCGGCTTAACCAGGCATCATCACTTGAGCTACTTAGGACTATATTGACTTCTCAGCTCAGCTTCTGACTTGTGACCCTCCAGGACCCTTCCAAGCAGAGGAATGCTGGGACCTGCACTCAGTTATCCTGCGTCTCGTGAGCTCCTGGTGGTGGGCTTGTCCGACTGCGACGCTTTTGTCCCAGCGAGTGGTTGTCTGAACAACCAGTGGGTCCCAGCAGAGCTCTGCTAGTCCTCATGTCAACACTGGCAGTGCTGTTTCAGATGTTGTTTCGGTAACACCACTTAAAAAGAGGGTGTTTGGACTGATTTGGTCAGAATCTCTCAAAGGCTTGAATCAAGGCAACTGGAGCTAATAAGGTGTTGAAACCATCTGTAATTCAGGGGCCCTCCCATTTCTTTTCTGGGTTGTTAGAGTCTTCTGTCTGCTATAAGTCATTTACCTGGTTTTGATCGCATAATTCAAGGTGCAAATGGTTTGTGAAGCCACCTGGGTAGGAGATTCAGTGTTGCATCGTAGGTGTTTGATCGGTGAAACCTGAACCACTGTCCTCTATTTAATGTTGGTTTTTCATGTTTGACTTCTTTTTACTCTTGTTTTCTCTGTCCAAAATGTGTACATTATTGTCCTCAAAAGAGTGTTTCTTACCCTTAAGATGCAGGGTAGGACACATTTCAATGTAACAAAATCTTTCACTGTTCTTCAGCTCCGAGGATGAGCTCGATGTGCTGCTGAATGGGACCCCAGACCAGAGAAAGAAGCTAATTAGGGAGTATCTGACGGGGGAGAGCGAGTCCTCCAGTGGGGATGAGTTTGAAAAAGAGATGGAGGCAGAGCTTAGCACCACTATTCGCTCCATGGAGGGAACCTGGGGACCAGGATCAGGTAACACTCACTGGCAATTACCATTTAGTCTAAAATTTGGTCTGGAATCTGTTTTAATTTTCAGAAAATTGTTTTTATTTGAATTTTCTGCATTTTCCGTGATATATTACGCAAATTCAGTTGTACTGTAAAAATGATGAAAATAGTTGTAAAATGCAGGCTCTCATCAAAGAAAGGAACGGACCCTGTGGCTGCTGTTTTATTACTATTATTATTTTGGGGGGTAAAGCTTCATTACATCTGAGGGGGAATAAACAAAAATTGACTCCATAGTTAAATCAAGACCACTACAAAAGCAAACATTATTATTGGGTAAGGTTGGGCATCGTTTGGATTTTAACGATTCTGATTCCGATTCTCTGTTTTGATTCCTGTTCAAAACGATTCTCGATTCCGATTCTTTGATGTGTAGGTCAACAGATCACGACTTACCTAACAGTAGAATTTTTTCATTTAAAAAAAACTGACACATTTACACAGGTAACAGGCCATTTTTATTCTTACACATCTTTGCATGCACATATGCAGACACAGAATTCACTTGCAGCCTAAATGTTAAACAATTTACAGTTGGCAGTTGGCCTCCAAAATACATTTTGCCCAACAAAAAACGAAATCAAGAGTTTTTGTTTAGGAAGATGATCATATCTGCTCTTTCAGAAACAGACAGATAAACGCCGGCAAAAATATAACCTCCTTGGTGGAGGTAAAAATTGTTTGTTTACCTTGGTTGCTGGGTTACGCTCATACATCGTAGCCAATGGGATGCCAGGAAGATGCTAAGCGATAGCCAATGGCAGAGCAGCTCGGACGCACCGCTTTCAAACCGAGATACAGAGCTGACAAGTATGTTTACATTCGGTAAACTCTGGGAGCTGTGAGTAGCAGCGCTACTGTATTTTTGCCTTTCGTATCCTGAAATTTCTTTCGTAACTAGAGGCAATATTTTCCCATTGATGCGTTTCATAACCTGAAAACTTCGTATGTAGAAACGTTCGTAAGTAGAGGTACCGCTGTATATGAGAAGGCAAGAGTTTCTGGATGAAGACGGACTCTGTTGCAGTCGAAGAAGCGACGGGAGCAACGCAGTGAATTAAATACGCTACACTTGTTTATTTACCTGATCCCATGCAGGCGAAGGTGTTTTGCCATATTAGTCGTGCACCTTCCTTTGGCAGTAACACGCTTCCCGCAGGTGTTGCACTGCACCAGGTAGCCGTCATTTCCCAGACTGAAATGCAGCCAAACTCGAGAGCGGCGTCTCTTGGGATCCATGTTGTGGCGAGTAAAGTCCTGTCGGCGATGGACATGACGTCGCTACTAGCGCAGAGCTGAGTACCCCGGGCGGAGTAACATCAACAAACTAGTGTAGTAAATCAAAACAAAACAAACAAACAAAAAACAAATTGCGCGGATGTTTAGGAACCGAAAAAAATAATCGAAATTCAAAAAACTTCTAAACGATTCCAGAACCGGACGTTAGGAACCGATTCCTACTTGGAATTGTTTTTCGGTGCCCAACCCTATTATTGGGATGACATTTTCTGTGTATTTTCATGACCATTTGTTGACTATTCCTTTAATGGGTGCCGGCAATAGATACATAATAAAATATAATTGTGTTTTGTATTGGCGTAAACACAAGTTGTCTGTAATTGTGACTTAGAAGAAGATCAAATCACATTTTGTGGCATATCAATGCGTAACACCAGTCAGTTCCAAAAGATTCTTGCTTCCTTGTGTTGTTGCATAAGAAATTGTTTCACTTTTCCAAGTCACGCAGATTCTCATTGCTCTAAAAATTTTTTGCACCTCTTCAAAAGAAACAATTGTAAATTGACTTTGCACTCTGGAGCCCTGTGTCAGGGTTGACACTCATATTTTCTGTGCCGTTTTCTGCAGAGATGTATGTTTGGCTTTGATCCTGTTTTCTGAAAGAGGTTCTCTTGGATAAATCTTCTGATGAATCTGATCTTCGATTAATCTGCTGATATATGTTTATTCTGCAGGAACTGGAGCAGGAGGTAGTGGTGCTGATGGGGGCTCTGGTCTTCCTAACCCTCAAATGTACGACGAGATTTACTTTGACTCTGATTCAGAGGGGGAGGACACACCAAGTAAGAGTGCAGTCTGAATGAATCTCTAGTTTTCCTCTCTGTCGACAAATGAAAATGTCATTAGTTGTACATTTTAAGGTGCATTATTAATTTGAATATCCAACACTTTAACATTTATAATAGGTAGCTCCACGGGCCGGAGGAAAAGACAGCGCATCATTCCTACGAATGATGAGCTGCTGTACGACCCCAACGAGGACAGCAGGGATCAGGCTTGGGTGGATGCCAGGAGGTAGGTTTTAATTAGGCATCAAAGATCATGACCAGAACTTTCCCCTCCTGACAATTGTACAATGTCTTATTTTCCTGCGCAGGTATAATGGCAGAAAACGAGCAGCTGCAGCGTTGCAGCCTCGTGAGCGTGAGGCTTTACCAAAGAGTGACGCTATTCTAAACTGTCCCGCCTGCATGATAACGCTCTGCTTGGACTGCCAGAGGTGAGGAACATTACCGCTTTTATTTCTGCACCTTTTTTTTCTATGAATCTTTCTGAAATTCTCCGAGCCTAGTCACTGATCGTGATTGCCTTGCATGCTTTTTGGGAGCATATGACATCACTAACATGTAATGGCAGTGGCCGTTTTCAAGATATCTTAATCCATATATTATTATTAGGGCTGGGCAAGTTAACGCGTTATTATTGCGTTAATGCAATATTTTATTAACACCGACATTTATTTCATCGCCCGTTAACGCATGTTGCTCACATGCTTTTGTTTTGAAAAGTCTGTTACTGGCTGCTGCAGAACCGGAAAAGAATTGGCAGGCAAAGCTAAAACGGACATAGAGAGCAGTAAAAATCCGTGTACTTTACAGTTCGGGTAGCAACTCAGGTAGAAATATTAACAATTCCGTCCGAAAACAAAACTTTCAAACCTCTTTGTTCAAGACGATCGTGTCATTCGTCCATGTTCCATCTGATCTGCTCCATGTGTTCACTGTCCTGCTGTTCTCTAGCTGGTTACTGCAGTACGGCTCCATCTAGTGGCTCAGATGTGTAATGACAACAGAAAGTCTGTTCCTTGATTATAAAACAAAGCCATTTCTGGGTCACGTAAACCAGACAATAAAATATTAAAATCAAATTCAGTCCCGTGGCCTGTTTGCTGAAATTGAAATATAAAAAAACAGGCATTTTTTGTGTTATATTAAGAAATGGAAAAAAAGTCACATTTTAATTTTTTTTAATTTTTGATTGACAATCGAGAATGGAAAAAAAAAAACAAATGATACACAGATAATTACGGATTGATAATGTTACAGAACTTTAACATGGACATTTTCATTTTAAAGTTCTCCCAGACGGAGGATTCAACAGAAACAAGGTTATTTATAACAACTGACAAGTTGAACTCCTCGTTAAAAGTTTCTGCTGTTACCTCAGAAATGACCTGTTTTAATGTTCTGATTGTGGCCTCTAGATTGTTAGGATTTTGTTGGTAAACTTTTTTTATTTTTCATAAAAAAACAGGATGACAATAATGCCCTGGCAGAGGCAATAAATTTTATTTTATTTTACATTTTTTAAGATGAGATTTACACTAAATATGTGTTACTGACAAGTGCTGATGTTAAAAGTGTTTGAACAACAAATGTTCTGGCACTTTAGTTCATATGGCAGCAGAACATTTAAATAAAAGTGACCTTTACACTACTTTTGAATTCATTACTTGATTTTTCTTATACAATGCGATTAATTGTGATTAATCAGGGAAATCATGTGATTAATCGCGATTAAAAATTGTAATCGTTGCCCAGCCCTAATTATTATAGCGCTCTCATCTGTCTTTTGTATGCAGGGTCAGTCAGTTATGTGTATAATCAGACCTTTCAACATTTTTGTAAATGCCCTGCAACTGCATGATTACTAATCCATGATTACTAGCACACGGGATATTTTTACTTGTAGCGTTAGCGTCTACTCTCCTCATTTACACATCCTCTACACGTGGTCGGAGGCAGGGGGAAATTTGGTTCACAGCTATGAAAGGTTTGGAACTACTAACATTGTCTTGAATGCCGAAACCAGTAAATTTCACTCAGTTCCCAGTTGACGCCCAAATTCCTTTTGCTCCGGTTTCATGATTGAGGTTCGTTGACTCCATATTTTTATATCCTGCGATATATATAAATGACTGTAGTTTTCAACTATAATATTGCATATTTTCCTAACATTGTGCAGCCCTGGTAAATGGTAAGATATTTTGCTCACGTGGAATAAGAATGTCATTGTTTCCTGAACCATATTAGATGATGGATATTCACATTAAACAAAAATAATATCTTCTATGTAGACAAAATTTCCATTCAACAAAACATCCTGTATTTCTTCACATTCCACTGACTATGACCCCCTCCAAAAAAAAAAAAAAAAGTTAATAAAAAAAAGTAAAATAAAATCCTTCCTGTGAACCCTGACTCTAATTATAGCGTCTATCAAAAGATTCTGTCTTTCCTTATCCATTCAGGCATGAAAAGTACCGCAGTACCGAGCCATGTTTGTGATGAATTGCACGGTGAAAAGAGATGAGGTATTGCACTACAAAAGCCAGCCGAAGAGGAAGCAAAAGAAGAGGAAGAGTGTACAGACAACAGAAACGCCCACAGATGAGGCTAGCAGCCCGGCGCCTGCAGGGATGGATGCTGATGAGGTTTACCACCCAGTGCAGTGTTCAGAGTGTTTTACAGAAGTGGCCGTGTTAGATAAAGATGAGGTCTACCATTTCTTTAACATTTTGTCAAGCCACTGCTGAGGCAGACTGAGTAAGCTCCCAGTCGAGGTTTTGTTGTTTGATTTTTTAACTTCCACAGTTGCTTTCATTTTTCACTAAGATTTTGTATTAGTTATCTGCAACTAGGACCATTGCGTAGTCTTCTGCATCAAAGTTAATGGTCTGGACCAGTCCATGTGTGGAAATGTCTCATGCTTCCTGAACTCCTGATGAATCTCTCTACTTATCTGGTTATTCTCTATATGCAGGTAACTAGCTGACTTCTTTTTTTTTGACAACATAATATCACTGAATATAGATGAACTGAAGTGATCCCAGGAAAATGCGGCCAGGATCGTAGGAATTTCTTTGGGCATGACTGTTCAGGGAATGAGAGGCTACTCACCGCATCACTTAGGATTAAATAACTTTTATGTCATCTGAAACTCTAAGCATTGCAGAAGGCCTATTGAAACCCATGTGGTGTCTTTTATTTATGACAAGGCAATGTATCTGTAGATCAGAATTTGTTCATAATCATCTTCCAATGTTTATATGCTCATACAGCAGTTACAAATGAATAACGGTTTTGTGGGATATCCCTCAACAGTGAAGCAAAAGGTGTATGATGCAGACACAGCAGGATTGCTGCACAGAGTCCCTTGCACTTGCGTTCTGGAGTTTGATTTTAAAATAAAAAGGAAGTAATTTTTTAATACGGCTGGATACTCACTATTTTGTTGTTATTGTTTTGGACAAAATTGAGTTCTGCAAAACAAAGGAAGTTAAACTGCTTAAGACTTAATATTGAGGTACAGTACTGCTATCAAGACAACACTGCAGAGGAAACTCATGCTGTGGCCTACACAGAACCAATCCAGTACAAAGAGGCACGGGAGCGAGGCTGGCTCAGCTCTGCCCCGCTAAGCTCTGGCTGGGTTTCCTTGTTATGGTGGGGCGCCGCCCCCTTCCTAGTTACTGTTGCTAGGTCGGACAAACTTTCTGCTCCTCCGTTAAGGACTGTGTTAATTCGTTTTATTTTTGATGTGTATCATCAGTGTTAATATTATACTATAATAACTCCATGGTGAAATATTGCTGCTGGGGACCTGCAACAGTGACTCGAGGTGTCCAGAACGTTTGGAGGGACATTTTTATTCCCTTTCCCAAGACGAAACAAACGGTGCTTTTCGGTGCTTGTGTGAGTGTCCGTCCACACAAGAAACTGAACATGGGAAAGTTACAAAAAACACCTACATTTACTCCACGGTAAATTTACTTTGTTAATTAGATGATTGATTTAACCACCGTTTAGTAAAAGTAATAATATGATTTAGCAGCAGGGAGGGTGATGAGTTATCTGTTAGCATTAGCTCTGGTCCATAGGTCTGTCCCACACCAGAGCTATGTTAACATCAGACAGTCGCAGCATTGTATTAATATAATTAATAAAGTGACGTTAACATCACTAGCCTCACCTTATACCTAACAAAATAAATATCCAGGGCCATATTTTTTTTTTTTTTCCAAAATCTTTTTATTGAATCACAGTTGCAGCGGACAGAACATCCATAAAAAGTCACATTTTCATTTTTTCATTTTCAAAATAACCCCACACCCACCCTATCCCTTCCAGAGACCCCTGAACCAAGTAGTAAAAATACAATAATAATGAGTTAACAAAAGTGGTAATAGCAAGATGAGAATAATAATAATAATGATAAGTAGAGTAAGAAAATGTAAAAAAAATAATTAGAAAAAATAAATAATAATTAAATTAAAAAAAAAACAACAACACAACACTGATTTTAAGAATTAAAATAAATAAATAATAAAACACACTTGCAACACCTGTTTGTTGTTGCTGTTTGCTGCCTGCGTCTTTTCCGTAAATCGGTTGGCCAATCTATGTGTAAAGAGTCATCGCTGGGGGGGGGGGGGGGGGGGGGGGGGGGGGTCGGTGGATCAGCAAAGTCAGGAGGACATTTCAGTGGCAGGGAGTTTGTCAACGTACTCAAGTAGAGGTTTCCAGTGTGAATAAAACTTCTCGGGGCGGCCTCTGAGACTGAATTTGATTTTCTCCAGTTTCAATAAAAATAATAGATCTTGTAGCCAGGATTTAAAGGAAGGTGGCTGGGAAGATTTCCATAAGAAGAGAATCTTTCTGCGCGCAATCAAAGACGCAAAGGCTATAACATTATCCTGCAAGGGTGTGGTTACAAGTTCATCAGGAGACACTCCAAAAATGGCTATCTGTGGTGACGGATTAACAGGTATTCTAAGGACATCAGAAATAGTTTTAAAGAATGAATTCCAATAATTAGATAATTTGGAGCATGTCCAGAACATGTGAGCTAGATTGCAGGGCGTCTGAGAACATTTATCACATGCTTCAGAAGTCTTGTCTGGATAAAGTTTGAAGAGTTTGTCTCTGCTATAGTGTAGCCTAAAGAGTACTTTAAATTGGATGACAGAGAGTCTCGCACAGCTAGAGGAGGAGTTCACAGCTTCCAACGCTTTATTCCATAGAGCATCAGAGATGTTTACCTGAAGTTCAGTTTCCCAGTCGGCCCTGGTCTTATTTACAAATGTATCATTTGTTGGTGATAAAAGATTATAGAGAAATGATACATGGCCCTTAGGCAAAGATTTAGCTTAGGGCCATATATATTTGTAGACAACAAGTCAGGCTTATAGGTGGCTAGCTCTGGTCCATAGTGGAGAAGTCATTGACACTATGGACCAGAGCTAATGCTAACAGAACTCATCACCCTCCCTGCTGCTAAATCATATTACTTTTACTGAACAATGGTTAAATCAATCATCTAATAAACAAAATAAACTTACTGTGGAGTAAATGTAGGTGTGTTTTGTAACTTTCCCCACGTTCAGTTGTGGACGGACACATCTTAAAGGTGGGGTAGGTGTTGTTTGAAAAATGGTTCCAGCAATCCAACTCAAGTGAGATTTTGAAAATATACACTCCCTCCCTCCTCCCAAATGCTCCGCCTCCTCCTCTTCAGCTCACCCCTCGAAACCACGCCTTCACACGGTTCACGACTACATGAACCGCAGGGAGGGGTGGGTGGGAGTGCATTGATATTTGATGGACTTATTAGGCAGCCAATAAATGTAAAGATGATCAGAATGTTAAAAGATTTTCAGGCAATATTGTAAAAAGTGCTGCAAAAAAAAACACCCACCCCACCTTTAACGCCGAAGTTCCCGTTAGCAGCGTCAAACAAATGACACCCTAGCCAGTTAGCTTGTGCCTGCTGTCCCAAGTCAGCACACAAGCAAATTGTTGGGCCACACCATGTGATTACAGAGACCGCATGGTTTTCCTGAGACAAAGAAGGACAAAAGGGAATAATAAAACTCAAATGCCCAGCATGCCTGGCGGTTTCAGTTTCACACCTAGGTGTGAACGGGATGTCACGGCCTCTCACTGGCTGGGGCCCCTTTTTCTCACAGCGGGGTTCCCAAACGAAGGCGCATCGCAGACCCGCCGTTTAAATACCGTGAGCGCAAAAAGCTCAGTCTCTTGTTACTTTTTCCTGCGCCTCGACCCAGGGACAGCCCTTTTGGCCACAGCTCCGAGCCAGCAACCACGAGGCCTCCCAGCAACGCGCTAGTCAGCCGCCAGCAAAGGAAGACCGGTTCAAGTGCCCCAGGCCAGTACTACGAGTGACCCGCGCATATCGCCGTAAGAGAGGCACGGTACCGCCACGGGAGATGCTACGGCTCCGGACGCAACTTAAAGGAGGACCGGTTGCGCCGAGAGCCTGCAGCCCGACCACCCACGAAAGTCGAGAGGGCCAGGACAAGCTGAGATTCTGCGACCACCCGCGGTGCGTAAACCAACAGCGCCTCTTAGCTCTAAGACGCAACGGCTCCACGCGCGCCCTACAGGACCCGGTTCTGCTGAGACGCTGCAACCTGTACCTTCACGGAAGCCGAGAGAGAGCCAGGACAAGCACAGCCGCTCTTGCGACCACCCGCGGAGCGTAACCCAACAACGGCTCAGCCGTATTCCAAAGCCTAATCACCCTCCCCGGACTCTACAACGCCACCGATCGCTTTTGGGAGCGATCCAAGTAAGAGGCTTTTGTGTCTGGGCAGAGCTTAGTTTAGTTGTGTTTGCCAATCCTATTTTCTCGTGTCGCATATGCTTAGAGGCGGACCATCGGTCCCGCCGTAACTGAATTTCGTTCATGTGTTTTTTATTGTGAACAGCAACTCTGCTCTCTGTTTCTCAGCTCAATATCAGAGCAGCTCGGTGAAGTGGCTTCACATTGCTGCATCTGTAAAAAACGACAGAGTCGCTGTTGCTAGTCGCAGAGTTACTCAGCTTAGTTAACATCTTTGTTCTTACTGTGACACTGTTTACGATTTAGCCCACCGGTAATCCGCCGGTGCGTATTTACCCACGTGATCACGTGTTTCCTCACCGCTGTCCGATAGCGCCCCGATTTCCAAGCGCTCAGGACGAAAGCTTGGACGCCTGCTTCACACTCTCCCTCCTGTGGAAATCCTCAGAGCGATCACAGCATCGGTGGTTAGGAATCACCTTCGCGTTGTTGATTTCATTCTGCCTTTTCTTTCCTCTTCCTCCGTACTAACAATCTTCTGACGAGTTACACGTGGTCTCGTCCACCATCTTGTGACCCCCTATAGCGTGAGTCGGTGGCCATCTTGGCTAGGGACGAGAGCACCACGTGATCTCGCCCGCCACCTTGTGATGCCCTATTGCGCGAGTCGGCGGCCATTTTGGTGAGGGACGAGAACACGTGATCGCGGCGGCCATCTTGAACATCCTTCCCCTATAACCACACACACACATACCTATAGCTACATGTTTACATGCAGACATATGGACACTCTTTTCCCCTTTTAATGTTTGATTATGTTAGTTTAGTTATCCTTTAGTAGTAGATATCAGGATCTTGATTCAAGTGTTATTCCTTTTAATATTTGTGTTAATAAATCCTGATATATTCTAATGAGAGAAGTTGTTTGTGGTTATTTTATACAGTTTTGTAACATTTGCTGGTTGAAGATGTCTGTGCTCGGACTCACACCTTCTCTGTTGCTCTATAGCGCCACACCTGGTCACAGGCTGACACGCATAGAACAACAGCCATTTTGAGACTGATTGTGCCATTTAGTCCTTTTTTCCTGATTTATCAGGTGGTGCCCCATTTCATTTTATTAACATTGTTAATACCCTTCTGGTTATTAGCAACTGTCCCTCAAGACAGTTGGTAATAACCCTTTTTTTTTTTAGAATGTTTATTAGAACAGGTTCCTTGACAGAGTCTCACACATTGACAAGGATCGGATCGGCCGATATTGATTTCAGTGATCGGTGATCGGCCCCAAAAACCCTGATCGGAGCACCCCTACTGAGAAGCATTGATGGGTGGGGAAAATGTCTTGCAACTGATTGTACATTCAAAGCTCTTCTTATATTATTTGCCCCCTGACGACCCGGTATAAAACCTGTCTGGTCTGGGTTGATCAATTTACGCAAGTACTTCTGCATCCTGTTTGCTAGTATAGCACTGATAATTTTTACATCATTCCCCAGCAAGCTGATAGGCCTGTAGGCACCACGATCTACTGGGTCTTTCCCTTCCTTACGCAAAACTGTTATTATGGCCTCTGACCAGCTCTTTGGTGGGTCATTTTCCTGTAAGGCATAATTAAAAACCTGACAAAGTTTTGGCACAAGCTCCCCTATAAAGGCCTTATAAAATTCACCTGGTAGACCGTCTGTTCCAGGGGACTTGCTGTTTTTCAATGACTTGATAATGTCCTGTACCTCACTTTCTAGTACAGGAGCTACTAATTCTTCCGCCTCAGATGGAGAAAGTTTCACTAGATTAAGATTTTTGAACATAGCCTCCAATTTGGTTTTGTTTTGTGTTTCTTCTTGTGCATCATAAATCTTTTTATAGAAAATTTGAAATGCTTCAGCTACCTCTTCCGGGTGTGAGACCTCGATTAAAGATGTTGGGTGTCTGATCTTAGGAATGATGCGGTTTGACTGCTCTTTTCTCAACTGAAAGGAAAGTAGCCTGCTTGCTCGATTTCCCATCTCATATCTTTGTCTTGTGTATCGCAGCGCTCCCTCAGCTTTTCGTGTGAGAATCCAAAGTAGATCTACAATCCTGCAATTGCTTCCATACATTTTCATTTCTGGTGACTTTGTGTTCATGTCCTAATCTTTTTATTTCACTTTCAAGTTCTTTTTCCCTTTGCATCCTCTGTTTGTTTAGTTTGACAGAAATCTCAATAAATTTTCCTCTCAGCACCGCTTTGGCCCCATCCCAAAGAGTTGAGGGGGATACTGATCCATTATCATTAATTCTGTAGTATTCGTCTAATGTTTGTTTTATTTGTTCCTTTATTTCTGGATCTGTTAACAGTGAAATATTTTGTCTCCAGTATTCAAAGTGCCACTCAAAACCTAAATTCAATCTTAGTCTTACTGGACCATGATCAGATAAACTACTAGGGTCAATAACACATTCTCTAACTTTATGCAGGCTTTGCCTTGAAATGCAAATCAGATCAATTCTAGAATAGGATCCGTGTACCATAGACAGAAAGGTAAAATCCTTTGTTGTTGGATTCTTGGCTCTCCAAACATCCACAAGCCCTAATTCTCCCAACATATGTTTTGCTGCTTTGGACTTTCTGCTAGAGGGTCCATCATCCGATGGTAATTTATCTAGTTTTACATTTAGAACACAATTAAAGTCCCCCCCTAAAATGATGATACCTCTGGCTTCCCTTGCCATTACAGATGCTACTTCTTTAAAGAAGGTAGGGTCATCCTCATTGGGAGCATAAATATTCATGATGGTTAACTCTACTCCTCCTACTGTTCCTATGATAAGTATGTATCTTCTCTCTTTATCTTTTATTTCCCTCTGAAATGCAAAATTTACAGACTGACTAATTAAAATTGTCACCTCTTTTTCTGCTATTTGAACAAAAAGCATAAAATATCTGTGCTACCCAATCTCTTCTCAGTTTCTTGTGTTCCACATCATTTAAGTGAGTTTCCTGTAACAGCCCTATTGAGCAATTAAGTTTTTTCAACTGAGTTAGAATCTTCTTTCTTTTTATGGGATTATTGATTCCTTTCACATTATAACTGACAACTCCTAAATCAGACATAAATAAGCATTCCTTGTTGCCATTTGACCTTCCCCAAATTCACTTTTGCAAAAAGCAACTAACCTTACCGCAATAATTACACAAGTCTCTTGTGTGGACTTAACCAACCTGTCAAGGATATACGAACTTTGAACACACAGAACTGAAAAAATACAATAAACACATGTGACCTCCAAAAGTCCAGCTGGGTACTGAAATGTGTCCAGCCCCTGTTGTAATGCAGGCAGAGGGTCGTGACTTGTAGTTCCCTCTGGGTACAATGCACTAAGTGCTGACCAAACCACAGACCAAAGAAGAAGACTAACTCCTTGGTGAGGTGGTGATCCCGTCTTGGGTCCCATCATAAAATTAAAAACAGAGTTGACTCCCCTATCTTCTTACGAACATTCCTGACAGTTTCATTCATCTTCAGCAGGTTCAGTTGTTTCGGTTATAGAAATTACTGGATATAACATTTTACTATTATCAGTGAACATGTGGCAACTTGTCACAAAGAAACAGTGCAACTGAATCAAAATATATTACCTGAGCACAACATTCAAAATTTCAAAACTGAAAAACGGGCTGCAGGTCCTCCGCAGACAGTGACGTGTCGTTTCTTGCTCTCCTCCCGCCGCCCTGTCTTTGCCACGCCTCCTTAGAGAGCTCCCATTCCCGCCTCTCTCTCTCGTTCACCTGCACCGCGATGCCCATCTCCTTCAATGTTGGCGCAGCGGCACCTGGCCTGGATCCCCTTCTCTTTCAGTTGCTTAATCACTCCACGGACCCGCGCTCTCCCCCTCTGCACCTCCGGAGAATAATCCTGGTCGAAGTAAATCACTTCTCCCTGAAACTGTACTTGTCTTTGAGCCCAGGCTTGTTGGAGCACTGCTTCCTTTACCGAGTCATCCAGAAACCTCACGATAATGGAGCGTGGAGGTGCCGATCTGGCGGGTTTTAGTCCCAACGACCTGTGTGCCCTCTCAATCTGTATATTTATTTCGGGCGGGAGTTGTAGCACAGTTTCCATCAACTTCTTCACAAAACCGACCGTGTCACTGTTCTCGCTTCCTTCAGGGACTTGATAAATTCTCAAATTGTTGCGGCGCATTCGGTTTTGCAAATCATCGCACATATTAGTCAGAGCCGCCTCGCGTTTCAACAGGTGTCGGAGCATCCTGTCATGACGCTGTCCGGTGTCCTCCGTAGGGTTTCCAACCGTCCCGATTTGCCCGGGACGTCCCGTTTTTTAGGTGAATTTTATTTGCTCCATGAAGAACTGCTCTCGTCCCGCATTTCAATCATAGTCTTGACAGCATTTTTTAATGGAATGTTTATGAAGCATTTCGTCCAGTGATAGACTGCTGATTGATGACACATTATAAACAGGGAGTTTTGATAGGCTACTATGCCCCAAAACTCAATGTTTACAAAGTATATTGTCCAATGATAACAGACTGGTGTATGATGACACATTCTGATCAGGGAACTGTGATTGGCTACGCCAACCTGCATGTATACGTTGCTATGGGAGACGGTTGTAATCAGTGAAGTTTACTGAGGGAAATGGATGAACCAGCTAAAAAAAGAGGCTTTACAGCTAAAACAAGGAATGGGAAACAAAAAGGTCGTGGGTTAAAGCCACTACAGACCCTAGAAGAGCATTTTGTTCTTTATGCCGCCGCGAGATATCGATTGGCCATGGTGGCGAGCACGACTTATCCCGTCATGAAGACACCGAGTGTCATAAAAAGGCTGTGCTAGCTAAAGGAGCAAGCAACATCACTTCATTCTTCGCCGCATCTACTGCTGAAATTGACAACATTTCAGCAAGTGAGGTGTCCTAAATATACCACACCATGAAACACGTTCACAGCTATAACAGCGCTGACTGCACCGTGAAATTAAACGGGGCTTTATTTCAAGACTCGAGTGTCGCTAAGAAGATGTAGTTGGGAAGAACCAAAGTGGAGATGATCACCATGAATGTGTTGGGTCCAAGCACTGTGGGGAAAATAGTCTCCTATCTTTCTTCAGGTGATGGTGAGCCCCTTTATTTTTCACTCGCTAGCGATGCCTCTAACAAGGGAAACAAAAATGTTTCCAGTGTGTGTGAGCTACTTTTCCGCGTCGGATGGCGTAATGTCCAAGTTGTTGGATTTCTACAAAAACATTTGCGAATGGCACACATAAGGCTCTCCTTTCCTGTCTGGACAGATATGGTCTTAATGTTGAAAACATCACCGCATATGCCGCCGGATTTTGGGCCCCATGAAAAGAATCTTTACCGGGCCCCCCAACACAGCGGCGAAATTTGTTGATGCTATTTTTGATCATCATTAGGGGCCTCTCTGGGCCCCCCTCAATCATGGGCCCCTATAATCCGTATCCTTTACCCCCCCCTTTTCGGCGCCCCAGCCGACAATGCAAATGTTAACTTCAGAAAGCACCATTCTGTCTACAAATTGCTCACCAGCGTAAACGATGGCATTCTAAAAGCTAACTGCCCGGCCCATGTTGCACACAGGTTGTGTACAACATGCATAATTAATTTCACAAAATTATCCTGAAATTAGTAGGATTGTGGTCTGGATAAGAAAACATCATCATTTCTGGCATGGGTAGGGTGGCAAGACGTCAGTCTTTTCAATGCCTTAAAATGCAGGAAATTGCATCTAAGAAACGCAACATTTTCTGGGGGAGGACCCCCCAGACCCCCCGTCCAAAAGATGTCCCTCTTTCCAGCTTCAGGGAGTTGGCAACCCTAATTTCACCTGCCTTTCCACTTGCCTCGCTCGGAGAAGATGGCGTCCCTTTTTTTTCCTTTCGCCTCTTCTTGCTGTTTCTGCTGCTTCCCCGCGTTCCGTGTGTCTCTGACTGTGCTCATGCCAGCTTTTAGTGACTTAAGTTCACCCTCTTTAAATTAAAATCTCATATAATTTTCCAATCGTGAAACACTACTGATTTACAGGGGAGCCCACACTCCGTGCGTTTGTCTCAGAACATGGCGTCACCGGAAGTCCGTAATAACCCTTTTATGACTAAACAGCACATTATACGCCTTATTGCACAACAAAATGATTAACCCAAGTTGACCTTTTGCAAGTCGTTTTTCCCCACCTTTTTAAGTTTTATTGAAACACCCTTCTGGTCAGCTCGTTCGCTTATTGGTCTCGCTAGGTGTTGACGTAGTGTATGGCTAGCTGAGCTGTTACTGTTCGAAGAGGAAACGCTGCGTGTCAGTTTTCGCTTTTCAGAGTTGACATTGGCCTTTGTGATGAAATACTGTGATTGAGGAACTACCGCTGCTATGGTGTGTGCGCTACCGCTGGTGAGTAAACCACACTTGAAACGGAGTGACACTTGTTAAGGTGTTGAAATTGGTCTACATAAATGATCAAGTGCATAATAAAATATTGTTTGAATGTAATCTCTGTTTAATGTTTCCCAGAGTAGTATCATATGATACAGCATGTTGTACGCAATCAGCCACACGAGGACTGTAGCCTTTGTACATGGGCCGCCTGCCCTAACCACTGCGCTAACGGGGCCGCTCAGTTTTATTGTCATTTTAAGAAAATGACCTAAGCTTAGTTGGGCAGAGAACAGTGAAAGTGCTTGTGGAACTACAGAGGGGGCGCACTGAATATGCTTGTGCAACTTGGACAATGATGACCATTAAAGGGGTGATTTTATGCATTTTTATTCAGAAATAGTGATTTTTCCACAGTTTTTGGTTTTAACCGATTCCTTTTTTGCGACACAATCTCTCCGGCCTTGGAGAACACCCTTTCACATGGCACAGAGGATGCTGGGGTGCATAAAAATGTTTGTGCCATCATGTACAAATGGGGGTACAGTCATTTTTGTTTCTCCCAGTATGTCAATGGGTTTTCCTGCCAGTTTATATTTGGTTCGGCAAGGTAGCGCTGGACCTCCACAGTGGCATCAGCAGTGACATTTTGAGTCCTCCTTGCCTCCATTACGCTGGTGTCCCAACGATGCCACTGTTTGCTCCCTAAGAGGAAACCACAGATCATGTTAGTAAGTGTTCTAATAGGAATAATTGATCTCAAAATTTGAAATTATAGACTACCTCCAGTGACATCATGAGAGATTGTTAGGAATCTTTTTTGAAAAGATTCTAACTGCGTGTTCTTTGCTGGAAAGGAGAGTCTCGGTCGGTATTACAAGTACAACACAGATGTTTATTTGCAATAACGTGATCACGGGTCCTTCGCATAGGCAGTCTCTAGCAAAAAGACGCACTAATTAACGATACCACAACAATTTATACAGAAATGTGCGTCACTAGATGGGGAGGAGCCGCGGTTTAGACTTGGCTCTCCCATTGGCCAGTCCTGGTCCTCTTGTCCAATCCACTGCCGGTGTTTCCAAAAAAGGAAGGTGATCACCTTTTCCCACAATGCTATTCTGGTCACCTGGCTAGATTCTTTGTTCTCTAGCACATGGCTTTAACTGGCTAAAGCTGGGCTAGTTTGCTACATTTCTGATATAAAGTGAAGATAAAACATATACTAAGAATGATCTAGTTCCAATTCTAGCATATTAATAATTCTATTGATAACAGTACTATTTCCAATATGTAACTATGTATATTTGTGTACAAATGTGACCCTCTAGCTGCACTGATTCTGGACCTACAAAATTAAGAAAATTCTGACCTAACAAGGGGGAAGCCCGAGGAGTTTCCTCTCTGCCTTGTGTTGATCTTATGAAAGTGGCACACTCAGACGTCAGGCGCTTCACGGCTTCGCTCGCTTTTGTTGGGCTGAAAAACCCAATAACCTTATATCTGGGGTCCAGGAGTGTAGCAAGGGACATGATGCTCATAGATTGTAAAGTGTGTAGCTTCTCCCGGAGATGCCTGATAAGCTGGTCTCCTATTTGTAATGCTGGTGGTGGTGGTGGTGCTGTCTTTCTCATTTCATCTGAACCATTTCCTGAAGCAGTCACGTGGTACAGCCGGGCCGCGAAGCTTCAGACGCCATCACTTTCGGCTCCTCCCCTAAACGAAGCAAGCCTCGATACGCGCTTCCCAGACATTCCCCCTCCACTACTCGATACATGCCTCCAAGCCTCGGCACGCCTCTTGACATCACTAGTCATTTCTTAACTGCCGTCAGCACAGCTCGAAACCCTTAAGGACACGCCCTCTTTCCTTCTCTTCTATCAAGTTGAGCTGCCAGTGAGATACCTGGTTCAGGATGAAGGCCCTGCGTTCCAGAGTATCCTTTTATGCAGGTTTCGTGGTGGGAATCATCACGCTGTACGTGTTCCTGTGGCCGGTGTGGTTCAAGACGGCTGTGACACCGCAGCTGCCCTACAATTTGGGCAAACTTCATGATCACCTAGACCAGCTTGAGGATGAGAAGACAGTGTGGAAGAAAGAGAGATCTGCTCTATTCAACTTGAAACACCCCCATCATAGAGGTATGTAATAAAAAGAAATATCCGTGCTTTGTAAAAACTGCATACGTTACTGTTTTGGAAGTGACAATTTGCTTTTCCAGTTTTCAATCCTGATGGTTCTGCAAAACAATAAGATGTCTATTTACCAAAACTTGTTAATGCATATATCAGTAATGCAAGAGTTTTTTGGATCCATACTGTACAACTCAATATAAACTGTTAATTCCTTAAACCTAAGGCAAACGCTTCATTTGTTGAAATGTTAAGTAGAATTTCCAGTTGTATGGGTTTTGGTGTTCATATGTTCACATGCAGGTAACTTGACTAGCAGGATTCCTTCATAATGATGTTGTTCCTTTAAATATATTTGCAACAAGTGTTAGACATTTAGAAGAGCTCTCTGGGAACTGTTTTTCTCCACCTTCATCCAGTCTGGCACGTCTTCACCCAGGCCACATGAGACTTCTAACTTAATATTTACTAAGGTTTGCTTTATGTAGACAGAAGACTTAAAAAATGCCAGAGAGTTATGGAGAAACCTGAGTTCTTTTTTTTTTTTTTTTGTGAATGTGGGTAATTTAGATCCAAACCAGACTTTCAACAAGTTTGCAAATCCAATACAAGTTTTAGTGGAAAAAAAAGGAACAACTTGACTTAAGATATAAACAACAGTACTTCACAGTAACTACAATGCTACAGAACAGATGCTAACATGTTCTCTTGTTCTGTGTGACCCAGATTCAATAATATATATATGTATGTATGTATGTATACTCCAAAGCTATAACTTTGTTTGTTGAAGGGATGTTGTACATATTACAGTTCTAAATGGTGTAAATGTGTATATGTCCTTACCAGGTGAAGACAGCCACATGGCTGATGAGTTGTACAAAAACGTACGAATCCTTTGCTGGGTTATGACTGCACCGAACAACCTGGAGACGAAGGCTCGGCACGTGAAGTACACATGGAGTCGCCACTGCAATATTATGTATTTCATGAGCTCTGTGGACGACCCTGACTTCCCCACTGTGGGATTAGGCACAAAGGAGGGTCGGGATCAACTGTATCGGAAAACAGTCCAGGCCTTCCATTATGCCTATGAGCATCATGCCCACGAGGCAGATTGGTTCCTCAAGGCCGATGACGACACCTATGTAATTGTGGACAACCTACGTTGGGTTCTTGCAAACCACACTCCTGATGAGCCAATTTACTTCGGCCAAAGATTCAACCACCGCAACAAGCAGGGATACATGAGTGGAGGTGCGGGCTATGTACTGAGCAGAGAGGCTCTGAGGAGATTTGTAGAAGGTTTTAAAGACGAAGTGTGCACTCACTCTACTGCTGTGGAGGATGTGGGAATGGGGCAGTGCATGGAGAAAGTTGGGGTGCAGCCAGGGGACTCCAGAGACACTGCACAGAGGGATACATTTCACTCCTTTGTTCCTCTGCAACACCTCACTCGCAAGTTTCCAAAGAACTTCTGGTATTGGGGCCACTGCTACTACCCCATCTCAGAGGCAAGTACAGAAACTATTGAGTTTTTCTAAAATCATGAGCTTGTGGTAAAGTGGAATGAAGCAACCTCAGCATTGTTAAAGGCATAGCTTGTTTGCTTTGAAGTGGTGTTGTATGAGGTAGTTATTCTTAATCAATGTATATATGGCAGTCATTCCCAAACTTCACAATACCAAGGCCCAATTTGAAAAGTTAAAAGATATCTGCGGCCGGTGCAAACCTTTAAACACCACTTTGATCAACATACAAGACTAAAAGCTACATTCTGATATTAATACAATGGGTTAACAAATAAGGTGATACTTGTCATATTAAGTTAAGATGACAGTAAAATAACCCTTAATTGGTTTGTTTTATTATCTCTAAATATTTTTCCAAATCATGTAATAAATACTTGAGTAATAAAAAACATAAAAAACAAAGGCCACCTGCAGTACCGCGACGGCCCACAGGGGGCCGCAGCCTACAATTTGGGAAATACTGATATATGGTATTCACGTGATGTCATGACAAGCCTTCCGCCATTTTGTAGGTCAAGCAGTTCATTCATAAACCCTGTATCACGCAGTGTGTTGTAAGACAGTTACTTACATTCTGCCCTAAACTGAGCTTTTTCAGGCTGAAATTGCGACTCAGATCTCTAAAATGCCACATACATGCATTGTCCTTGGATGCAAGAGCAGATCAGATCCATACAGATTCCCTTAAATTGGAGTACATACAGGATCAAAGAGTGAAAACTTAGCAGCATTAAATGCATATCGCACAGTAAATCACGAAGAATTTATTCACACGGATTATTCTAAAGTGCGTTCTAAATTCAATTCAATTCAATTTTATTTATATAGCGTCTGTTACAATGACAATTGTCTCTAGGCGCTTTACAGAGACCCAGAGCATGACCCCCGAGCAAATATCATCAACTAAGATTATATCATTAAATCCAATCAATGATAATGGCAGGTAAAAAACTCCCACGTAGGGAGAAAAAAAACCCTTATACCAAACAGTGGCAAGGAAAAACTCCACTTTAAGAGGAAGAAACCTTGAGCAGGACCTGGATCATATGGGGGGACCTTCCTGATGAAGGCCAGCCGGGTAGAGAAAGAAAAGAGGGGAGACAGGACAGAGAGAGGATGGAGGACAGAGAGAAGATGGAGGACAGAAAGAGGATGTAGGACAGAGAGAGGAGAGCACAGAAAAAGTAAAAAATAATAATACATAATGAATAAATGAATAAACATTTCATTAAAAGGTAAGAACAATATTTTCTGTGCCTATAATTTTGGTTCTCGATTGAACATTTCTCAAATCAAATTTGAGAAATGTTAGGGGCAGCATGTTAGCTATCACTGTTGCCTCATGGCCTTTCTGTGTGTTGTTTGCATGTTCTCCTTGTGTTTGCATGCGTTTTCCCCGTGTACTCCGGCTTCCTCCCACAGTCCAAAAACGTGCATGTTGGGTTACTTGGTGACTCTAAATTTTCCATAGACGTGACTCTGAGTGTGTGGCCCAGGTCTCTCTTGTGAAAGAGATTGTTGATCTCAATGGGACTAACCTGGTTAAATACAGGTTAACAAATAAAAATTGGGAAGGGTTATGGGCATCGCTAGACAGACATTACTACCGAGACTACTACTACTGCTATTAGTACTGTGGCTCAGGTGGTAGAGTGGGTTGTCCGGTAACCGGAAAGTTGCTGGTTCAATTCCCATGCTCCCCTGGCTACATGTCGAAGTATCCCTGAGCAAGATACTGAACCCCAAGTTGCTCCTGGTGAGCATGTGGCACCTTGCATGGTAGCCTCGGCCATCAGTGTGTGAAAGTGTGCGTGAATGGGTGAATGTGACACATGCTGTAAAGCGCTTTAAGTGGTCAGACTAGACTAGAAAAACACTATAGAAATGTAAGTCCATTTACCATTTACCAATACAGTATTTATTTCATTCAGTGACCATGACTACCAGAGATGAACGTTACTCATTTCTGATATCATAGATGAGAGTTGCTCTAGACACAGTGAAATATGTAGACCAGGGGTCTCAAACTGATCCATGAAAGGGCCGTGTGGCTGCAGGTTTCTGTTCCAACCATGCAGCAGCACAGCTGACTAGTCAATCAACTAGTTGTCTTCACTGAAGGTCTGAACCAGTTCAGTTGATTGAATGAAACAAGTCAGCTGTGTTTCTGCATGGTTGGACCAGAAATCTGCAGCCACGCGGCCCTTTCATGGATCAGTTTGAGACCCCTGATGTAGACCCAAGCTTAATGTCTCAAGGAAACATCATGAAATCAATTTCAACAAGCCTTTCCTGCCGCCACAGTATTGATTGGGCTACATTTGTTGATCACATCTTCCAGACACTTCCAGAAGTTGATTGTAAGCCTCCAAAGATCTGTGGGTCTTCAGTTCCTTCAAAGTTAGGCATTTTTTCATGCTATTTTATGGCATAAGGAGATTTAGACGGGGCATGGAGCATTTTTACATTATTCCCCTTTTTTTCCGTGTGCTGTGGTTTTGGTGTCGTTCTCTTAACGTTTGAACACACGACAGCAATAGAATGAGTGAGGAACCAGTGTGAAACTGGAAAGTTGGAAATGGCAACGTAGGGTCAATGTGCCTGGATGTGTGATATCAGTGAATACCATCTATTACTAGAGAAGATTGCTGTTTGCTTATCCTCTAAATAAGGAAATGGTCAGCCTCAAAACAGTTTTCCTGGACTATCCAGGAAAACTTGTCCAACATAAGCACTTTAATCATTTGCTTTTTTAAATCATTTTAGCTACTACTGAGTTTTGCCATATATCATACCTTGCCGATGTATGATAGATGTCTGCTTCTCCAGATTGGGGTTGCTGGGACCATCTACAGTAGTTATTACACTGATTTAAAATTTGCCTCATATAGACCCATTTCAAAGAAACTGAAGGGACATAACATCAGTGACAGTTAGCAGTGACATGCTAACTAGCATGACTGTTTAAAGAGTGATTACCAAATGTTTACCGAGTATTATCTCACCAACCTACCTTGCCAGCCATAAGTTTACACTTCCACTGCTCAGTCATATTATAATTTGCTCTATGTATTCTCATTTTTTTGTTTATAATGTTTCATAACTAAGTAGTGTTGTTTTATGTATTTTTTTTTAGGGTCCAAACTGCTGCTCAGATCTGTCAGTGTCTTTTCATTATATTCACACTAAAGACATGTATTTATTGGAGTACTATGCTTATCACCTGCGTCCCTTTGGGTACAATTACCGGTACCAGCCCCCTACCCCAAAGGGTTACAGAATTGAACAGTCTTCTCAGGAGAAAGAGCAAGGAGTGGTGAATAAAGACCCTCCTGCAGCTGGTGAAGACCCTCCTGCAGCTGGTGAAGACCCTCCTGCAGCTGGTAAAGACCCTCCTGCAGCTGGTAAAGACCCTCCTGCAGCTGGTAAAGACCCTCCTGCAGCTGGTAAAGACCCTCCTGCAGCTGGTAAAGACCCTCCTGCAGCTGGTAAAGACCCTCCTGCAGCTGGTAAAGACCCTCCTGCAGCTGGTGAAGACCCTCCTGCAGCTGGTAAAGACCCTCCTGCAGCTGGTGAAGACCCTCCTGCAGCTGGTGAAGACCCTCCTGCAGCTCCAGCGGTCAAATAACACCAACACTGCACGGGTGTGTTAAGGACGTTTTGGTCCGGTCTAGAGGGTATAATCAGAGAAAAACTCTGACCAATCAAAATAGTGATCTTCATTACTTTCATTGGCTGCCTAACACGTCCATCAAATATCAATGCACTCCCACCCACCCCTCCCTCCCGGAAGGACATCAGATATTTGTTTTTGTGTTTAGGTTTATTCATGAATGTTTCACGGGAAGTTGCCAATAAGTTTGAAGTTGGACAAAGTAAATTTTTTGAATTGTTTGAAATACTGCTTTGATTACAACTTCACATGGTTTTAAACTTTGGGTGGACTGGACTATTTCTTTGGTGATGCATGACGCATATTTCAGTGCATTTACAGCAGCTGCTTTAGTAATTTGTCACCAGGCAAAGACCAGGCAAAGACTTGCATTTATGATTTCTTCCATGTAAAAATGTATGAAATAACAATTGCCTATCACAATGCAATTTTTGTTTACACGTGATTTTTGTGTGTGTGAACAAAAGATGTTCCTTTTTTTATAAAGAAAAAGAAAAAAATCACAAATGTCAGTTTTGACCAAATCTGCATGTTTTCCGTTCTAGTTTATTTTGAAATTAATGCCTGTTTGTTCAATTGGTTTGCGTTTTTGCTGATTGATGCCACCCATCCAGTTCTTGACAATCTTCTCATTTTTAAAAATGTATCAAAGGGAAAGGTGTACAGTGGAATAGTTATATTTGGAATCAGGGTTTGTGTGTGTGTGTTGTGTAAGTGTGTGGGTCTATGTGTGTGGGGGAGAGAGGGCCGGGTTTTTATTATCTGTTGTGATCCTGTTTTGTTTTATTTTGTGAAGCACTTTGTGTTACATTTTTAATGTATGAAAAGTGCTATATAAATAAAGTTTGATTTGATTAGATAATGAAAGACAGACTGGCATCAATAATATGGTGCACAGACAAGAATAATCAATATGAAGTGTAACATGCAACATTTTTTGTGATAAAATATGAATTCACTGGCAATATTACGGGATATACTGAACGTGCTCTTTAGCCAAAACAAATTTAAGCTTTATTTTTTAAACTTTACTATTTTGTTACAACTCAAAAAGGGAAATCGAGGGCTTTACTCTTATAATCCAAGACATACTTAAAATATTCACATTTATAACATCAATAAACTTCCAAGACTCATAAAATATTATGATATTAACTGTAGGACAGAAAGTTGCAATTATATGAAATTTACAATTTTATGACATAGTCTTAATTTTTTGTCAAAAGCTGCAATTTCGCAATAATCAATTTTGTACTGCAAAGACTCCTATATTGAATTGCAATTTTGTGAAATTTGGGATATTTATGGCAAAATGTTGCGATTATATATCAAAAGCCTTGGATTTACAACAAAATGTTGTTTTCTTACAAAAAAGTTGCGATTTTCATAAAAATCTGATATCTGTGCTTGAACGGTTGTAGAAAACTAACTAATTAAAACAAAGAGTACTATTGGTATATGTCAAAGTTTTATTACACCGGTACTGAACAACAACAATAATAATAATAATAATAATAATAATAATGTAACAATAATAATTTTTATTTATGGATGCCTGTCTCTCAAGGTCATCTTACATATAAGAAACAAATCTAAAATATAAACAGTCAAGATACTCAAAAATGGAGCACTTAAGAAGAGACAGGTGATTGATTGAAATGATTAAAATATACTATTCAAGTCTCAGTAAATAATTCAATACCATAGCAAGTAGTCCATTTTGTAATACAAATAAGATACAATAATTCTAAAATAAACGCTAGAAACATTTGGAGACAATTAAAAAGGGAACACATGGGAGCAGTAGCAGCATCCAGGTCTGTCAGTTAGGGAAAGATTAAAGCTGTGGCCTCACACAAGTAGTGACGTTTTCCACCACAGACAATATCGTCCCAGGAGTTCAGCCAACCCTCGTTTTCGATCTGTTTTGGTGGCAAAATGGCAACGCAATCCTGTCCAGCCTTGTTTTTGTCCCAGGAGGCAACGGCATTATCCGGCTGCATTTCATCCCAGTACATAACATCCCTCTTGACTCTGTCTCCATTGACCCAGATGAAGGTGTTTTCCTCCACCATGTCCTGCAACCCGATCCAGGCTGAATGGAAGTTTTCTTCAGGATGCTTCTTTACGTACTGGAAAGTCATGTTGGTCAGGAATGCTTGGTCTTCAGCATCTGTGACAACAGCCAAGTCACCTGCCTGGCCCAGACAGGACCTACGAGCATCTTCCCACTTTTCTGGCACCCTGGACAGGAAAAAGCAGCGTGACGCATGCTCAACCCAGCCAAGGGGGCAACGTGAACACTCCAGCGTGTCTTTGTTGCAGAGAGTCCAGAGGAAAGACAGTTGGTTGGAGGACAGGACTGAATGCTGTTTTTTAATTTTTTCTTCCAATTGTGTGGTGGTGTTTCTAGCAGCCAATAATTCCTCTTCCCTCTGATGTAATTTAATACTGAGACGTTGTTGTTGAACAACGAGGAAGCCAATCACACCCAAAAAAATAGTAAAAATCAATATTAAAATGAAAAAATGCTTCCACATGGATTGCAGTATGTTCATAAAGCCACATGCTGCTTCTTTTACGCTTGGCTCTTGACTTTGTGAGGTACCTCCATCCAATCTAAAGACAAAAAAGAAAAATATAGGGATTAAAACATATTGCATTTCTGCCTCCAAATTTAACTGAGAAAATTCATGTGACACTTGACAAATGACGATGTTGTGATGTTCAGCCTGCGTTGTTATGTGAGAAGCTCCATAGGTTCCAGGTGGATTCCTCCACAACCTCCTGGATTTATGACGACCTCACAAACAGACCACAGTTTGTGAGACTGAAAGGTTGTGTGTCTGAGATGGAGGTCAGCAGCATTGGAGCACCACAAGGAACTGTTCTCTCACCATTTCTCTTCACGCTCTACACCTCTGACTTCCAGTACAACTCTGAGTCCTGTCATCTGCAGAAATACTCTGATGACTCTGCAGTTGTTGGGTGTATCAGCAACGGACAGGAAGCAGAGTACAAAGAACTGATCTGTCAGTTTGTGAAATGGTGTAGTAACAATCATCTCGTATTAAATACCAGCAAAACTAAGGAGATGATTGTCGACTTCAGGAGGAGCAAGAATCAACACAGCAGTGTTTCCATCCTGGGAAAAGAGGTGGAGGTGGTGGAGGAATACAAGTACCTTGGAGTTCAGCTTGACAACAGACTGGAGTGGAAATGCAACACAGAATACATCTACAAGAAAGGTCAGAGCAGACTCTACTTTTTAAGAAAGCTGAGATCTTTTAATGTCTGCACCAAGATGTTGCACATGTTCTATAGGTCTGTTGTTGAAAGTGCAATCAGCTTTGCAGCCATCTGCTGGGGCAGCAGCATCAGAACCAGAGACCTGAAGAGAATCAACAAACTGATCAGGAAAGCTGGATCTGTGCTGGGTGGAACTCTGGAGCCGCTGGAGCTGATTGTACAAAAAAGAATGCTGCACAAGCTGATGAAGATGAGGAAGGACTCTTCACACCCTCTCCATGAAGATGATGGAGGACTCTTCACACCCTCTCCATGAAGATGATGGAGGACTCTTCACACCCTCTCCATGAAGATGATGGAGGACTCTTCACACCCTCTCCATGAAGATGATGGAGGACTCTTCACACCCTCTCCATGAAGATGATGGAGGACTCTTCACACCCTCTCCATGAAGATGATGGAGGACTCTTCACACCCTCTCCATGAAGATGATGGAGGACTCTTCACACCCTCTCCATGAAGATGATGGAGGACTCTTCACACCCTCTCCATGAAGATGATGGAGGACTCTTCACACCCTCTCCATGAAGATGATGGAGGACTCTTCACACCCTCTCCATGAAGATGATGGAGGACTCTTCACTCCCTCTCCATGAAGATGATGGAGGACTCTTCACTCCCTCTCCATGAAGATGAGGAAGGACTCTTCACACCCTCTCCATGAAGATGATGGAGGACTCTTCACACCCTCTCCATGAAGATGATGGAGGACTCTTCACACCCTCTCCATGAAGATGATGGAGGACTCTTCACACCCTCTCATGAAATGATGGAGGCCTCCACCCCTCCATGAAGATGATGGAGGACTCTTCACTCCCTCTCCATGAAAGATGATGGAGGACTCTTCACACCCTCTCCATGAAGATGATGGAGGACTCTTCACACCCCTCTCCATGAAGATGATGGAGGACTCTTCACACCCTCTCCATGAAGATGATGGAGGACTCTTCACACCCTCTCCATGAAGATGATGGAGGACTCTTCACCCTCTCCATGAAGATGATGGAGGACTCTTCACTCCCTCTCCATGAAGATGATGGAGGACTCTTCACACCCTCTCCATGAAGATGATGGAGGACTCTTCACACCCTCTCCACGACACAGTGATCAAACAACAGAGTGTTCAGTGAGAGGCTTCTTCAGGTCCGTTGCAAGACAAAAAGATACAGAAGATCATTCCTGCCAGCAGCCATCAGCCTCCACAACAAGACTTAACACCTGTTATTATATTATTATTATTATTTCTGTCTGTTTTTTATTAAAAAAAAAAAAAAAAAAAAAAAAAAAAAGAGAGAGAGAGAGAGCCCTTACTACACATTGAATTTCCCTTTATGGGATAAATAAAGTATTTTTCATTTCATTTCATTTTCATTTCATTTCATTTCATTTTTCATTTTCATTTTTTTTCATTTCATTTCATTTTCATTTCATTTCATTTTCATGTTGGGGGCGTGTAATAAAAAGAATGATCATCACGGGTTAGCAGAGGCGAAGCCAGCCGATATAAAAACAATTAACTGGTGTTTGTTGCAGCCAGCTTCTCAGTGCTAATGGTCCTGATGCTTCGTAACATGGTGCTGTGCAGTTTGAGAACAAATGTGCTTCAAAAGTTCGCTGTTCTGTTTAAATTTATGAGTCACTTGCCCAGATAATTGACCTTTCGATAAGCACCGCCCCCTCCCTAGTTGCTGTTGCTAGGTCAGACAAACGTGCTGCTCCTGGGTTAAGGACAACGTTAATTCACTATATTCCCGATGTGTATAATCAGTGTTAATATTATACAATACTATGGTCAAATATTGTTTGGAGGTGGGCATTTTTTATTCTCTTTCCCAAGCAAAAACAAACGCTGGAAAAACGCAGGCTGTGGGTTCAGTTATGTGTCCGTCGGCTGTCGGACTCCAGCGTACCGATGACGCAGTGACGTCAGCTTCCCTCGGAAGATGGCGCCCGCTTCGTTCTGTCAATCTGTCTTCAAGAATCCACCACAGTCTCAAATTTGAATTCGACTTGTAACTTCCTCGCAAACATTTACTTACCCATCAAACCCAACAAATCACCGGAATTATGAAATGGCCTATTCATCTTGAAGTCCAAATATGAAAAGAAACTGACATAGTTCTGATTCCAGCCATGAGAGGTCGCACGGTTGATTCATCTTTACCTGACTGTCACACGGATGTGTTCTCTGGTCAGGTCAGCCACGTCCTCTCCTCCAAAGTTCTCTGGGTCAAACGTCCTCTCTCCAAGTTCTCTGGGTCAGCCACGTCCTCTCCTCCAAAGTTCTCTGGGTCCAGCCACGTCCTCTCCTCCAAAGTTCTCTGGGTCAGCCCACGTCCTCTCCTCTCCTCCAAAGTTCTCTGGGTCAGCCACGTCCTCTCCTCCAAAGTTCTCTTCTCTGGTCAGCCACTCCTCTCCGCCAAAGTTCTCTGGGTCACCACGCCTCTCCGCCAAAGTTCCTCTGGGGTCACCACGGCCTCTCCTCCAAAGTTCTCTGGGTCCGCCACGTCCTCTCCTCCAAAGTTCTCTGGGTCAGCCACGTCCTCTCCTCCAAAGTTCTCTGGGTCAGCCACGTCCTCTCCGCCAAAGTTCTCTGGGTCAACCACGTCCTCTCCTCCAAGTTCTCTGGGTCAGCCACGTCCTCTCCTCCAAAGTTCTCTGGGTCAGCCACGTCCTCTCCTCCAAAGTTCTCTGGGTCAGCCACGTCCTCTCCTCCAAAGTTCTCTGGTCAGCCACTCCTCCTCCAAAGTTCTCTGGGTCAGCCACTCCTCCGCCAAAGTTCTCTGGGTCAGCCACGGCCTCTCCGCCAAAGTTCTCTGGGTCAACCACGTCCCTCCTCAAGTTCTCTGGTCAGCCACGTCCTCTCCTCCAAAGTTCTCTGGGTCAGCCACGTCCTCTCCTCCAAGTTCTCTGGGTCAGCCACGGCCTCTCCACCAAAGTTCTCTGGTCAACCACGGCCTCTCCACCAAAGTTCTCTGGGTCAGCCACGTCCTCTCCTCTCTGGGTCAACCAGTCCTCTCCTCCAAAGTTCTCTGGGTCAGCCACGCCTCTCCTCCAAAGTTTCTCTGGGTCAGCCACGGCCTCTCCACCAAAGTTCTCTGGGTCAGCCACGTCCTCTCCTCCAAAGTTCTCTGGGTCAGCCACGTCCTCTCCTCCAAAGTTCTCTGGGTCAGCCACGTCCTCTCCTCCAAAGTTCTCTGGGTCAGCCACGGCCTCTCCACCAAAGTTCTCTGGGTCAGCCACGCCTCTCCTCCAAAGTTTCTCTGGGTCAGCCACTCCTCTCCCCAAAGTTTCTCTGGGTCAGCCACGTCCTCTCCACCAAAGTCTCTCCTCCAAAGTTCTCTGGGTCAGCCACGTCCTCTCCCAAAGTTCTCTGGGTCAGCCACGTCCTCTCCTCCAAAGTTCTCTGGGTCAGCCACGTCCTCTCCACCAAAGTTCTCTGGGTCAGCCACGTCCTCTCCACCAAAGTTCTCTGGGTCAACCACGTCCTCTCCTCCAAAGTTCTCTGGGTCAACCACGTCCTCTCCTCCAAAGTTCTCTGGGTCAGCCACGTCCTCTCCTCCAAAGTTCTCTGGGTCAGCCACGTCCTCTCCTCCAAAGTTCTCTGGGTCAGCCACGTCCTCTCCTCCAAAGTTCTCTGGGTCAGCCACGTCCTCTCCGCCAAAGTTCTCTGGGTCAACCACGTCCTCTCCTCCAAAGTTCTCTGGGTCAGCCACGTCCTCTCCTCCAAAGTTCTCTGGGTCAGCCACGTCCTCTCCTCCAAAGTTCTCTGGGTCAGCCACGTCCTCTCCTCCAAAGTTCTCTGGGTCAGCCACGTCCTCTCCTCCAAAGTTCTCTGGGTCAGCCACGGCCTCTCCGCCAAAGTTCTCTGGGTCAGCCACGGCCTCTCCGCCAAAGTTCTCTGGGTCAACCACGTCCTCTCCTCCAAAGTTCTCTGGGTCAGCCACGTCCTCTCCACCAAAGTTCTCTGGGTCAACCACGTCCTCTCCTCCAAAGTTCTCTGGGTCAGCCACGGCCTCTCCTCCAAAGTTCTCTGGGTCAGCCACGGCCTCTCCACCAAAGTTCTCTGGGTCAGCCACGTCCTCTCCACCAAAGTTCTCTGGGTCAACCACGGCCTCTCCACCAAAGTTCTCTGGGTCAGCCACGTCCTCTCCTCCAAAGTTCTCTGGGTCAGCCACGGCCTCTCCTCCAAAGTTCTCTGGGTCAGCCACGGCCTCTCCACCAAAGTTCTCTGGGTCAGCCACGTCCTCTCCTCCAAAGTTCTCTGGGTCAGCCACGTCCTCTCCTCCAAAGTTCTCTGGGTCAGCCACGTCCTCTCCTCCAAAGTTCTCTGGGTCAGCCACGGCCTCTCCTCCAAAGTTCTCTGGGTCAGCCACGTCCTCTCCTCCAAAGTTCTCTGGGTCAGCCACGTCCTCTCCTCCAAAGTTCTCTGGGTCAGCCACGTCCTCTCCACCAAAGTTCTCTGGGTCAGCCACGTCCTCTCCTCCAAAGTTCTCTGGGTCAGCCACGTCCTCTCCTCCTCCAAAGTTCTCTGGGTCAGCCACGTCCTCTCCACCAAAGTTCTCTGGGTCAAGCCACGTCCCTCCAAAGTTCTCTGGGTCAACCACGTCCTCTCCTCCAAAGTTCTCTGGGGTCAACCACGTCCTCTCCTCCAAAGTTCTCTGGGTCAGCCACGTCCCCTCTCCTCCAAAGTTCTCTGGGTCAGCCACGTCCTCTCCTCCAAAGTTCTCTGGGTCAGCCACGTCTCTCCCAAAGTCTCTCTCCAAAGTTCTCTGGGTCAGCCACGTCCTCTCCTCCAAAGTTCTCTGGGTCAGCCACGTCCTCTCCTCCAAAGTTCTCTGGGTCAGCCACGTCCTCTCCTCCAAAGTTCTCTGGGTCAGCCACGGCCTCTCCTCCAAAGTTCTCTGGGTCACCAAGTCCTCTCCTCCAAAGTTCTCTGGGTCAGCCACGTCCTCTCCTCCAAGTTCTCTGGGTCAGCCACCTCTCCTCCAAAGTTCCTGGGTCAGCCACGTCCTCTCCTCCAAAGTTCTCTGGGTCAGCCACGTCCTCTCCTCCAAAGTTCTCTGGGTCAGCCACGTCCTCTCCTCCAAAGTTCTCTGGGTCAGCCACGTCCTCTCCACCAAAGTTCTCTGGGTCAGCCACGTCCTCTCCACCAAAGTTCTCTGGGTCAGCCACGGCCTCTCCTCCAAAGTTCTCTGGGTCAGCCACGTCCTCTCCTCCAAAGTTCTCTGGGTCAGCCACGTCCTCTCCTCCAAAGTTCTCTGGGTCAGCCACGTCCTCTCCTCCAAAGTTCTCTGGGTCAGCCACGTCCTCTCCACCAAAGTTCTCTGGGTCAGCCACGTCCTCTCCTCCAAAGTTCTCTGGGTCAGCCACGTCCTCTCCACCAAAGTTCTCTGGGTCAGCCACGTCCTCTCCACCAAAGTTCTCTGGGTCAGCCACGTCCTCTCCTCCAAAGTTCTCTGGGTCAGCCACGTCCTCTCCTCCAAAGTTCTCTGGGTCAGCCACGTCCTCTCCTCCAAAGTTCTCTGGGTCAGCCACGGCCTCCTCCTCCAAAGTTCTCTGGGTCAGCCACGTCCTCTCCACCAAAGTTCTCTGGGTCAGCCACGTCCTCTCCTCCAAAGTTCTCTGGGTCAGCCACGGCCTCTCCTCCAAAGTTCTCTGGGTCAGCCACGGCCTCTCCTCCAAAGTTCTCTGGGTCAGCCACGTCCTCTCCACCAAAGTTCTCTGGGTCAGCCACGTCCTCTCCTCCAAAGTTCTCTGGGTCAGCCACGGCCTCTCCGCCAAAGTTCTCTGGGTCAGCCACGTCCTCTCCACCAAAGTTCTCTGGGTCAGCCACGTCCTCTCCTCCAAAGTTCTCTGGGTCAGCCACGGCCTCTCCGCCAAAGTTCTCTGGGTCAGCCACGGCCTCTCCTCCAAAGTTCTCTGGGTCAGCCACGGCCTCTCCGCCAAAGTTCTCTGGGTCAGCCACGGCCTCTCCTCCAAAGTTCTCTGGGTCAGCCACGTCCTCTCCTCCAAAGTTCTCTGGGTCAGCCACGGCCTCTCCTCCAAAGTTCTCTGGGTCAGCCACGTCCTCTCCTCCAAAGTTCTCTGGGTCAGCCACGTCCTCTCCTCCAAAGTTCTCTGGGTCAGCCACGTCCTCTCCTCCAAAGTTCTCTGGGTCAGCCACGTCCTCTCCTCCAAAGTTCTCTGGGTCAGCCACGTCCTCTCCACCAAAGTTCTCTGGGTCAACCACGTCCTCTCCTCCAAAGTTCTCTGGGTCAGCCACGTCCTCTCCTCCAAAGTTCTCTGGGTCAGCCACGTCCTCTCCACCAAAGTTCTCTGGGTCAGCCACGTCCTCTCCACCAAAGTTCTCTGGGTCAGCCACGTCCTCTCCTCCAAAGTTCTCTGGGTCAGCCACGTCCTCTCTTCCAAAGTTCTCCAAGTGTATTTGTTCCTCTACCAAGCTCGCCATCTCGTCCGTCAAGTTGTTTTGCGTTGTTTGCAGGTTTGGCACCGGATGAACACGGTTAGCTTTCCATCAAAGTTGCCATGACAATAGCTAAGAAAATGTTCAAACGTCAACTTTTCAGTTTTGTGACTCTGAGGCGTTGTTGAACTTTTACATTCCATTTTATTTATTTATTTATGAAATAACAAAGGCAGGCCTTTTGTTATTTGATAAACTATAATGCTTTTTTTTCTGTCTTTTCTTATATCAAAATAGCAGCTAAATTAACTGCATTTCGCTAAATTATGGAAACATATTTACAAGATTAAAAAGACATTTGTGCTAACAATTCAACCTTTCTTGGGAAGGAACAATAATGATACTTTTTTTTAAATCATAAAAATGTAGAAACGTAATACACGCATGTTTCCTTCTTTTTATTTCACTGTTGGGTCTACAGTGAACTATGGGTCTACCATATAGAAAATACAAGTGTTCCAAAGATAAAGTACAAAAAGCTGATTAAACACTTCCCTTGCATTGCCTTTGCATTGTTACTGAAGGAACAGATGGAAAAAATAAAGGGAAAGACCTGCAAATACGCTCAGATCCACCTAAAGGGACTGAGCCCCAGTGAAACCAGCAGTCATGTTATTATCTGAGAATCTGCTAAGATTCTGTTGTGTTACTCAGAATTGCAAACTGAAAACACACACATACATACAGTTTTCAAGCGCACAGCTGGCTGCGTGTGTCTACTTTGTGTTTATGGTGTGTACAGACGGCTAACAAAATCATGGTTATAGTTTACAACAAAGTTTGGTTCTCATTTTCCGTTATGCATCTGTTGTATTAAAATAGGGTCAGGTCACCATGGTGATCTGACCACTATAGGGCCCTGCAATGGACCCTGTACAGGAGTAAGCGGGTATAGATAATGGATGGATGGATCTAATACAATTATAGATAGGGAATTTGTCAAATAGAATAGTCTGATTAAATTGGATTTTGCTTTCAAAGCCCCCTCCACAGAGGGAACAATCTGATCAGTCCCGGTTCAGACAGTTCATGCTGTTTGCTGCATAAATATATGTTGTCCATCCGAGGGGAATATTTATGAAGCCCAAGATGTACTTTGTTGCCTGACGGATACACAACACTCAGAAAGCGCTAAAGGACAGAGCAGCAGTTTGTGATGAGAAGCTTGTAAAGAATTTCATGTCTTCTTCATGGCTGCAAACAGATGACCTCCATTTCTTTCAGTTTTTAGAAAGGTGTCTTGAGTAAAAGGTTAAAGCCATAACTCCAGTGCTCTGGAGAAGGCTGTTATGAAAATTAATATATATTAATCCCAGTATATTTATATTTGTCAGCCATAAAAAGTTGCTTTGTGAACCTGTCCAGCATATATGAAAGTTAGAGTATCTGTGCAGTGTAAAATGAGCACAGTTGTCATGTGTTGTCATCAGACATGCAGCAACACAGCACCAGCACTAAATAAAATATTATAATCCTATTAAACTGTCAAACGTGATTGTAGTGATATAAACATAGTGAAAATGTCATGAAATAATTACCATAAGCGTGCAGTTCATTGCGTTTTTCTTAAATTTGTAACAACACTGCCATCCTGTGGTCAATTATCCTGCAGCTTCTTCATTTCAAGCTGGAGGCCAATGAAGGACTGTGAGCAGCTCTATTTTTCTTTCAACAACCCAATCACCTGCCGGATCCTGTGGAGACGAGCAGTGGAAGGAAGGAAGGAATGATCTCACCTGTCGAAACACCTGAGACTGAATTAAAGGCATAGTTTTACGGTATTGTGCTTGTATATTAATGTTTGATTTAAAAAAATGTAGCACCAAGAATAATCATCGTCATCATCATGACAGGAAGAATAAGAGTTAAACGGAGACATTTACCTGTAAAGAAAAAAGTTTTAAAAAATTGAGATATTTCAAAGACATTGCAGCTAGGTTATTGTTATAATAATAATGAAAATGATAAGAATAATAATGCTAATAATTATTATAATAACAACAACAACAACAATTACTATTATTATTATTATTATTTATATTATTATTATTACTTTAAAAAAATCAACTCCTAATTTTCAACAAATTTTCTTTGTGGCTGAGGAACAGTTTCTTATGTGGAAAGGAGGAAATCAATAAAAGGAATGATGACTTGATGATAGTTTGATTAGAAAGTTTGCTGCAGCTTCACACATAATGACACTGACATGTTGTGCTTCGTACATACATTAGGTATGTGATGACATAAAGTTAATGAGTCTACTGTGCCCACTTTGTTCTGTTGGACGTTTGGACTCTTGAGAAACAGAGGACACTGAGCAGCTCACCAGAGCAGCAGAGGTTCATACAGAAAGGCACAGCCACGCACACTCTCACAGTCTATATAGTCCATTTGAAAATGTCAGTGAACCAAAGTTGTATGTCTGAGCTGTGGGAGAAAGATGGAGCACTGGGTGTGGAGTTGAGGTTGTGGTGTGCAGAAGAAGATGTGATGATCTGGCTAAACAGAGATGGAAAAGGGTGTGTCGAGGTTTCTGTGGCAAGGACGCACTGATCCGTGTTGGCATTTTGAGGCAGACTGGTGGCGTGAAGTGAGCCTCTGGCACTGCAGCAGACCAGGAGCAAAAGAAATGTGAGGGATTTGGTCTCATGGAAAATGGCTTGAGGGTTGCCTTGGTGACCCAGTACGTGGTGACGCTAGTTTGCGTCGAGGCGTTACGCCATGGTTCCACGCGCAGCGATGCGTCCATGCTATTATGGCAGGCTGTTGACATTGAAGGCAAGCCGTGGCATTGAAAATGTAGGCTGTAATAAATTTGGTATTGTCTGTGTTAGGTGTTGTTTCTATTTTTCTAGTTGGCCCGCAGTTGTTGTTTTTTTCTTTTTCTTTTTTTTTTGGTTAGGGTTAGGGTTCTGGAAGAATGTTCCATAATCCCCATTAAACACACTTCCTGGAAGTGTTCATGCTGCAAAGGGTGGAGCCACATCATATTGATTAGGAATGGGATGAACTAAAGCTCATATGTGAGTCAAGGCTGTGATCATTCTCATAATATATCATATAGACCTTTTCCGGCCAGCCCCCCGGAAGTACCCCGTCCGCCATTGCTGGAGTGTGCTACAGAGCGACACGGAGCGACGATTTCGCAGATTTCGCAGATTTCGCAGATTGACCAGTGTTTTTGTCTTTATACAAATATATATTTTTATAATGTCGAGTCGGTCGAGTGGGAATACATGTTCCGTCATAAACTGTGCCAACAATGGCGTGAAAATTCATCAATGGAAGAAGAAAGTATGTGAAATACACAAGCCTTTACTGCACGAAGACTGCCTTGTTTGCAGAACAAGAAGTTAGGAAGACGTGGGTGAAAAATATCAACAGAAAGGACTTTGTTCCAAATGAATACAGCCGGGTGAGTTTTCGTTAACATTCAGTCTCGTACTACTCATAGTCTCGCTGAGAGTCCCGGACGATTCTGGCTGAAAGAACAGCAGTATGAGGCTACTGTAGCCCTCGGCACTAGCACAAGCCTATAAATCAATGAATGAATGAATGAATGAGTGACTTAGGAGAATGATAAAATAAATTAAATATAACATTAACACATAGCCTAATTTACCGCTAGCGTTAACGTTACAGTAGCATAATCTTTATGGCTTGTTGACGTTAGTTATAGCCAGCATTGCAGCGTTCACAGTTTTTAGTGTTTGATTATGGGAATAGATCATGCTATTTCCATAACCAATCATTAAAAACAGCGATAAACTACCTTCATCTGTAACTGGAGGCCACTGCCTAACATCATCAATCCAAGACATGTCTGCGTTATCAGTAACAGATGCTCCACGCTGCTGTGTTTGGGTTAGTTGGTGGAGCACCGCACACTCCAGTTATGGTGGGGCCACTAGGAGGCGCATGTCCACAATTTTTAAGTCGAAAAGGTGTATACTGTGCCTGAAGAACAGGCAGAAAGGGGCGGGGCTTCAGGGGAGCCAGTCACATGTGTGGCTCCTCCTGCGTGTGTATGTGTGTCTGTGAGGTGAGAGAGAAAAAAAAGGCAGTGACCTCCTAATTACACTGTCCAGTCAGTCCAAACCTGGATTTTTGTGTCCGAACAAACGGCTGTAATTCAAAAGCTGATTACGTTTTTGAAAAAATTCTTAAACCGGAAGTGCCACAAGGCTTTCAGCAACCCACAGATATATTTCTTATTTCGTCACTATTTTCCGTTTTTAAACTAGAGCAGTTTTAAAAAGTATAAATTTATCCTCTGGAGCAGTAGGCTGTTGATTCTGTCAAAGTCCGATTTTCCATGTCCCGAACAAACTGCTGTAATTCAAAAACGGAATAAGTTTTTGAAAAAATTCTTGAACCGTGAGCGCCACAAGGCTTCAGGATTCCAGTGATATATATTTTGTTTCTCAAATGCTTACGGTTTTTAAATTACGGCAGTGTAAAAACATGAAACTTTTTTCTGTCAGATAAGAGGATTCAGAAATGTCCCCATAGAAATATATAGGAGCCGGGAAGGACCACCTTGAACTCTAGGTTGATTTGACAGAAAACTAAACACCACACAGACACAAAAGTCACATCATCGGAAAGAGGACAAAAATGCCTACGTTTTGATGTATAAATTATGTAGGTTGAGCAAAAGAAGTGGACGTGAAAGAGGAAAAGGCAGGTTTAAAAAGTTTGTTTCTTCTCTCCTCGGAGCTAGAGTGCGTGATGACATCACTAGAGTGAGGACAGGATTCTGAAGATTTTGTAAAAATCATAAAACGTAAATCGAGATTTCTCAAAGACCGTAAATCACAACAATACACGGCTTCAGTATGTTATAGGTCAAAGTCTTGTGACCCGTTTAAACTTCGAATGGTGTCTCTGTGATAAAATATCTAGCACATTTGTTGCCAGAATTCTGCCAAATCCCATTCATTCCTATGGGACACTGGAATCCCTTGGCCAGCCAGGGGAGATCACGGGCCACCGCGCAATGCTCGGCCCACAATCCCCCTTGGCTGGCAAGGGAGAGCGCGAGCCTCTGCGCGGTGCAGATCTAGCGCGCGCAAGGGGACCGTCTGCTGCCCATAGCAGCGGTCCCGGCGCCATCCAGCCACCAGGGTCCCCGTGGTTCCCCGAGGGGACCCACTAAAGATTTGACAGTGTGCGACCTCCTTATATACTACTTTTGTCATGTGCCATTTAATGACGTCATATTGAAAAGTCACGGGAGGGAGCTCCCATGGAAATTCCCTTCAGGGTTGTCTTGACAACACGGTACGTGGTGACGCTTCTTTGCGCCGAGCCTGCACGCACGCCGGTCTACCAGCGCAACATCGTGCGCAGGCGCGCTTACTGGCTGATGCAGGACGCTGTTGACACGGAAAACAAGTCATAGCATGTCAAATGAGTTATTTTCTTCCTATTGGCTTTCTTAGCTCGTATTTTGTGTTTTTTATTGTCATGCGTCTTTTCACTACAATTCCTTTTGTTAATTTCCTCTTTTGTCCACAGAAGCATTTGTTCCTCATCCACAAAGTTAAAGCCTTAAGCTATGTTGTGTATTCAGGTTTGATTAATAAAAATAGTAGCCCCATGGGTGTGAGGTTGGCGTAAAAATGTTTAGGTTTCAATGTCAGGCTGGAACTTTTTGAATACAATTTCCCAGAGAATGATCATCTTTTCTCAAGTGACAGTCACCAGTGTCCATGATGACTCTAGAAATAATAATAATGATGATGATGATGATGATGATGATGATGATGATTATGATTATAATGATAATTACAAAAATGTTGTTGAGAGAAAGGGTTTCTACTTTTGTGAACATCCAGGGGCCAATGAAGGACGGTGAGCAGCTCTATTTCTCTTTCAACAACCCAATCACCTGCTGGATCCTGTGGAGACGAGCAGTGGAAGGAAGGAAGGAATGGCTTTCTGCTGGGCCTCCAACACCGACACCTGGCTACCTGCTATCTTCAATCTGGGCCTCCACCATCTACACCTGGCTACCTGCTAGCTTCAACCTGGGCCTCCATATTCTACACCTGGCTACCTGCTGGGCCTCCAACACAGACACCTGGCTACCTGCTATCTTCAATCTGGGCCTCCACCATCTACACCTGGCTACCTGCTAGCATCAACCTGGGCCTCCACCATCTACACCTGGCTACCTGCTGGGCCTCCAACACCGACACCTGGCTACCTGCTATCTTCAATCTGGGCCTCCACCATCTACACCTGGCTACCTGCTAGCATCAACCTGGGCCTCCACCATCTACACCTGGCTACCTGCTGGGCCTCCAACACCCACACCTGGCTACCTGCTATCTTCAATCTGGGCCTCCACCATCTACACCTGGCTACCTGCTAGCTTCAACCTGGGCCTCCATATTCTACACTTGGCTACCTACTAGCTTCGACCGGGCCTTCACCATCCACACCTGACTACCTGCTGGCTTCAACCTGGGCTTTTACCATCTACACCTGGCTTCCTGCTAGCTACAACCTGGGCCTCCACCATCTACACTTGGCTAACTGCTAGCTTCAACCCTGCACTGCAGGCTGAGGCCCACTCCATCCATCCATCTACTGTTCCTTAGCTACCGGTATCATGTTGACTTTTTCATTGTTTCTTTGTCTGTGTTTGTCCTGGGCTTATACTGGATATGCTATTGGCAACCCAGACGTTTTAGATCAGTGGCTGGTGTCTCCCAGTGGGGTGACATCCTCATTGGACCATCATAATGGTCGGTTGTCAATTGCAATCTTTATTCAGTCAAATTTCCATTACTGCAAGGGGACCGTCTGCTGCCCATAGCAGCGGTCCCGGCGCCATCCAGCCACCAAATATGTTTAATTGTATTGCTCTTGTTGTTATCTGGGATCCAGCCTAACCCTGGTCCCCCAACCATATGTAACTCACCTGAAGACTTTAAGAATAGAACCGGGTTACGTATCATACATGTTAATGCACGTTGTCTGCTTCCTAAAATGGATATGATGCGTATTTGGGCTAAGTTGACTGATGCCCACTTCAATCAATCAATCAATCATACTTTATTCATAGAGCACTTTTCATGCAGACAGGAGCAGCTCAAAGTGCTTTACATAAAAACAATACAGGAAATAATAAACACAAATGACCCCCCCCCCCAACACACACACACACATATATAAAAACATAGAATTTAAGATTTGTGAGGAAGAATGGTGAGGAAACGCCATCTCACACTCGCTACTTTGAAGTGGGGAAACACCTGAGAGAAGATACTTGATAAGATAACTATATTGCCTAAAATTTGGTAAATATCTAAAAAATAAAATAATAAAATAGATAAAATTCAGTTAAATGCCCAACTTACAATGTAAAATTAGTCAAAAAATAAATAAATAAATAAAAAATAGAATAAAAAATAAAATAAGATAAAATAAATAAAATTTAATTAAAACTAGTCTAAGAGATAGTGAAAGATACAATGAATAAAATAGATTCAGTTAAGACCCAGACTAAGAAGTTAAGATAATAAAATAAAAATTAGGCTAAAAACACAATAAATATGTAAGATTTAGTTAAAAGCTAGACTAAAAAGGTAGGTCTTGAGTTTGCTTTTAAACATGTTCACAGTTTCTATCTTCCTCAGGTCCTCAGGCAAGCTTAATTGTTAAACTTAATTGTTGTTTCTGAAACTTGGCCCTCCAAGTCTATCTTGGATAAAGATGTTGCTATCAGTGGTTACATCATCTATTGCTCTGATCGTCCCCGTAAAGGTGGGGGCGTGGCAATTTATGTAAAATCAAATCTTGCTGTTCAGTTCTTGCTCTCTAAATCAGCTATTAAACAGTTTGAAATTTTAGCAGTAAATATTGAGCTATCCAGAGGACAATATTTAACTGTTGTTGGTTGCTATAGGCCCCCCTCAGCCACCCCTGACACACTTCCCTGTTTAATGCAGCTTTTATCGCAACTCCATTTTAATGAAAATGTGCTGATTGGTGTTCTGAACTGGGATTGGCTTTCCCCAGTATCTGATGATTTTAAAGCCTATTGCTTGTCTTTCGATCTTACTCAAATCATTGAAGGCCCCACCCGTCTGAACCCCAAACGCTCAGATAAGTCATCTCTCATTGATTTGTTGATCACAAATATGCCTCATAAATTCTCTACAACTGGGGTCTTTGCTAACGACATGAGTGATCATTGTGTGATTGGTGCTATTAGGGATACCAAAATTCCACGTACCAAACCTCGTCCTATTCAGAAAAGAAACCTTAAGCATTTCAACGAACAGGCCTTCCTTCATGACGTATACACTTTAGGTGGGATCGTATTTCCTTAATTGGTGATGTTGATCTTGATTGGAAATATTTTCATGATAATTTTATTCACTTTATCAATAAACATGCCCCTATTTATCGATTCAGGGTGAAAGGTCGGGGCAGCCCCTGGTTTACGAGTGAGTTGTCGAACCTTCTTTTTCAGAGGAACCGGCTCTGGGCTATTGCCAGGAAGTCTGGATCTGAGGCAGATTGGCTCTCTTTTCGCCAACTGAGAAATCACTTCACTGTCTCTGTTAAAAAAGCAAAAAGGGATTATTATCTATCCCAGACCACTGAGAGTCTAAATGACCCCAGAAGATTTTGGAAGACCATTAAGTCCTTTTCTACCAACTTTGGCCCCTCTGAGTTGCCCCCTAGTATTACTGTTGATTCCGTCCCAGTGCATGATAAATCTGAGATGCTGAACTGTTTCAACAAACATTTCATAGCCTCCAGCTTCTTGTTTGACACCTTATCAGTTGGCAATTCTCCTCCTCCTCCTCCCTCCCCTCCTGCCGTCGTATCTGCCGAGGTATCTCGTAGTCACTCCAGTGGCCGCTCTTTCTCCTTCTCTCGTTTTTCTGCTAGAGATGTCGGTAAAGCTTTAAGGGAGCTGGACCCAAGGAAGTCGGCAGGCCCAGACAATCTTCCACCCTACTTTCTGCGTCTGGCTGCAGATATTATATCCGAACCAGTATCATATGTGTTTAAAGTGTCTATTTTAAATAATGTAATTCCTGAGGTTTGGAAAACTACTTTTGTCTTCCCACTTTTGAAAGGTGGTGACCCCAAAATGTTGAATAACTACCGACCAATTTCCAAACTTTCCAGTTTAGCCAAGGTCCTTGAATCATTGGTCAACGAACAGTTAAAGGATTTCCTGTGCTCACATAATATTTTATCTCCTGCCCAGTCTGGTTTTAGGAAGAAGCACAGCACTGTGACTGCTGCCAGTAAGGTTATGAATAACATTGTGGAAGCTTTTGACAAGAAGAACTATTGTACTGCTCTTTTTATTGATTTGTCTAAAGCATTTGACACTGTTGATCATGGAATCCTCTGCCAACGCCTGGCACATATAGGTCTATCAACGCCTGGCACATATAGGTCTATCAACGCCTGGCACATATAGGTCTATCAACGCCTGGCACATATAGGTCTATCAGCCAAACCTGGCACATATAGGTCTATCAGCCAAAGCTGTTGGTTGGTTTGAAAATTACCTCTCAAATCGAAAACAATATGTGCAGTTCAACAACTTGTCCTCTAACTGTCTTAATGTCTCTAAAGGTGTGCCACAAGGTTCAGTTCTAGGGCCAACTCTTTTCACCATTTACATAAATGATGTAGGTCAAAATATTAATGCCTCTGTTCACCTTTATGCGGACGATACTATTTTATATTGTTGTGCGAGCACAGTTGCTCTTGCTTTTGAACGTCTGCAGTCTGCTTTTGATATATTTCAGTCCCACTTGTTCCACCTCAGACAGGTGATAAATGCAGACAAAACCAAAGCAATGCTCTTCTCAAATAACAAGGTTCCAGCCGTTCTTCCCTGTATTACCTCTGTTCAGGGTGCACCTATCGAGCTTGTATCTTCCAACATATACTTAGGCATTATATTAGATGATGGCCTGTCTTTTAAATGTCATATTAACAATTTGGTTAAGAAATTAAAACTAAAACTAGGGTTTTTTTTTTTTACAGGAACAAACATTGTTTTTCTCTAAAAGTTAGAAAACAGCTGGTTTCTGCCACCTTGTTGCCTCTCTTGGACTATGGTGATGTCCTGTATATGAATGCACCTGCAAATCATCTCCATCTGCTCGACGCTGTTTATCATGGAGCACTGAGATTTATAACTGGTTGTAAACCCATGACTCATCTTTGTGCTCTGTACGCCTCGGTCAGCTGGTCATCTCTGTCAGTGCGTAGATCCATACACTGGTTTCATTTAAAAATCCATCTTAAGTCTGCTGCCCTCTTATTTAACATCTTACCTATCTCAGAATCAGTGCACTTATAATCTATGGTCCCAGGACTTCATCACTTTTTCCAGTGTTTTTTGAGTGTGGCAAAAAGGCCTTCTCTTCCTCAGCCCCCTCAGCCTGGAACAAGCTTCAGCAGCATCTGAAACTGTCCAGTTTGATTTCCCTTGCTAGTTTTAAAGTTCTGATAAAAGTATAAATAAAATATTGATGAGGTGAAAAGTTATGTTTATAGATTAATTGCCAAGCCAGTAATGAAAATGAAATGAAATAAAAAAAATACTTTATTTATCCCATAAAGGGAAATTCAATGTAGTAAGGGCTCTCTTTTTTTTTTTTTTTTATAAACAACAGACAGCAATAATAATAATAATAATAATAATAATAATAATAACAGGTGTTAAGTCTTGTTGTGGAGGCTGATGGCTGCTGGCAGGAATGATCTTCTGTATCTTTCCGTCTTGCAACGGACCTGAAGAAGCCTCTCACTGAACACACTCTGTTGTTTGATCACTGTGTCGTGGAGAGGGAGTGAAGTGGGGCTGTAGCGATACACTAATCTCACGATACGATACATCTAGCTCACGATACAATATTATATCGATATTTTTCTAACAATACATTTACATCATTTGAAATCTGAAAGATTTTAACAGGACAAAGTGATTTTGGTGACATCTTGTGAGTGTTCCAATTTGTTTGAATTAACTGAACTAAAAGGTAGGTGACTGCAAACAACGTTGCAGAGAGGAGAGAAAGGAGGCCTCTGATTGGTCAATTCTACATCCACGTCATCGAAGAAATGAGGAAGTACCCACATCTGTACGATGTAAAATACCAAGGCCCAATTTGAAATGTGAAACATCTCCGTGTCCCACCGAAACCTTTAATCACAACTGTGATCAACATACAAGACAAGGAACCATGATCCGATATTAATGTGAGGGGTCAACAAATAAGGTGACAACACCAAGTTAAGATGACAGTAGAATAACACTTAACTGGTGTGTTTTATTACTTCTTAATGTTTTTTTAATCATGTCATGAATATTTTACAGTAATTGAAACATATTTTAAAAAGATCGAGGATTTAAAACACATTTGTTTAATTTTAATGACCGCTCACGACCCACCTGCAGTACCGCGATAGCCCACCAGGGGGCCGCGGCCCACACTTTGGGAATCACTGCTCTACAGTTGATTAAAAATATGAGGAAAAACTTGCTGCTAAATGGTCTTTATTATAAGACAAAAACAGGTACTTAAGGTGCAAATGTTTTTCCCCCATTTCAATATTTCAATTCCCCCCAGGAGTCGGGGGTCTCCTCCAGCTCTGGGTAACTGCAGCTTTCATCTTCCTTCATGATCGTTTCAAACATTTGATGACGCAATTGTTAGCGTGACAGAAGTGACAGCCGTGTTGCCATGTTTGATTGATTTCAGCAGACAGCGGCTCGTTTGTGGTGGATTTTAAATGGGGTTCTCTGGAAACCTCGAACGGTTTTGACCGTGCGTGAACTTTGAAAGAGCGTCGTTCACAACTGCCCAAATGAACTCGTTCACGCCCCCCGCTGGTGAAGGAGAAAGAGAGCGCGCTCAGTTCACGTTTGCGAAAAATATGAACTAATTCTTGAACTTCCGTTCAATGAACGTGTTCAGGTACAACACTGCCCATATCAAATCTCTGACAGGTACTTTGGGACAATTGGACTGAACTGTTACCACCATTATAAAGTGTTTGGATTGCTTTTTTTTTTTAAAGACCAAAACCAAAAAAATTACCAAATTATTAAAACCTTCTTTTAGTGATGCAGGCAATTCTCCTAAATCATTTGCTCCTTTAATTGCTCCACAGAAAGCGCTGGCTCTCTCGTTAATGACGTCATCCTTGGCTGCAAACGAGGAGCTCTGTCGCTTTTCCCGCTCTTCCCAGCATCACGTCATCATTCAATCTGAGACAACCTTGAGCTGCCTGCTTTGAACTTTAAAATTAGGTGGATTTCGTGTACAATGATAGAGTACAAGTGAAGATTTCAGGTGCAAACCCTCTAACTGCCACCACTATAAAAAAATGAGATAAAGATGTTGAGTGTATGCCCTGTGCATGGAGTAATCAATCCAGTCCTTGCTTCAAAAATGGCTGAATACCACTCCCTGGCTCATATTTCATTTGTTGGGGAAATCTTTTATTTATTTTCCCTTTGTCTGTATGTGTGTTAATGGTTTATACCAAGTTTGGTAAAAAAAAAAAAAAATAACACACACACACTATGTATGTATGTATGTATGTATGTATGTATGTATATGTGTATATGTGTGTGTGTGTATATATATATATATATATATATATATATATATATATATATATATATATATATATATATATATATATATAATGTGTGTGTGTGTGTGTATTAGGGCTGTCGAAGTTAACACAAATTCTGTCTAACGCCAATATATTTTTACATGTTTCTGTACACACGTTTCTGTAAGTATGACCCAAATACAATTATTTACATTTAACGCTATCTTCTTGGATTTCCACACTTCATCTAAATAATATATATCTACAACTAAATTATGCTGATTCAAAATCTACATAGAGATTATTTTGTTCACATTAGTTACATTTCCATTAAAGTTCATCTATAAGGCACTTTCAACTAGTTAAAATATGACTGAGATATCTGGAAATGTTCAGGCATTTAGCTGTCTTTAACTAAAGGAACTTGAAGATATCTTTCACTCCAACTGCCTTTAGTCAGAATTAGATTAAAGATATCTGTTTCTGGAATTGTAGTCAGTGTTGTTGGAGATATCAACATTGGACAGTGTGGGTATCTGCAACTAAGTAAGAGATATCTATAGAAAAGAAAAACTTGGGCATGAATACAGAAAAAGTGATGCCATTTGCCCTAGGAGAAATGACGCTGATATCTGTAATGGCAGGCGGAGAGAGAGGAACATCATTGTGTATATCTGAAATGTTCCCTTTCATAGAGACAAAAAGGAGAAACAGATATGTGATAAATATCCAGACTTGCTCTTTTATATTACGTGTGCTTGCCTTAATGTATCCCTTGCAGACAGAATGTTCTCTGTTTTGGGCTGTAGATATGAAACACTAGGAACTGCTCACCCTACATTATGACCGCTGCCATACTGAGAAGGCATCAGTGAGGCTTGTCGAGCACCATAAAAGCACATGAATAAATGTTTAAGTGAACATGTGAATTGTAGGCTTCAATGTCATTTTCTTCCCAGAAAAGTGTGCAACTTTTTTTTCTCTAGTTAATCACGTACCCGAGACTAGAGGCTCATTAAAAGCGATCATTTGGTATTAATATTTATCTTTCCTGGTTTGCGTTAGATGACTGCCAGTTGACACGTGATCATATTTCTTCAGAGAAACATTGGAGACGGTAACTATTAGAAAAATTCAGTCTATTACTTCTAAACTAAAGTTTTTCATGACGACCTCAGTGTATGTTATGCATTTCCTTTCACCCAATGTTAGATGAAGTGATATCATACTTTGTCAAAAAGACAACTGTGTATTAATAATAATAGTAATAATAATAATGTGTGAATATCAATCTACATACATTGATTGTGTATGTACAGTCATGGCCAAATGTTTTGAGAATGACACAAATATTACATTTTCACAAAGTCTGCTCTTTCAGTTTCTATGATGGCAATTTGCATAAACTCCAGAATGGTATGAGGAGTGATCAGCTCAACTGCAATTAATTGCAAAGCCTGTCTTTGCCTTGAAAGTAAACTTCATCACCAAAAACACATTTCCAATGCATTTCAGCCCTGCCACAAAAGGACCAGCTATGAACATGAATACAATACAATGACACACAGGTGTCACACACATTAACACAGGTGTGGGTGATGATGAGGACAAAGCTGATGGAGCACCTTGCCATAAAGCAAAAGTCATAACGAAATGGCTCGGGGAACAAAAGATTAAGATTTTGGGCCCTTGGCCAGAAAACTCCCCGATCTGAATCCCATTGAGAACTTGTGGTCAATCCTCAAGAGGTGGGTGGACAATCAAAAACCCACAAACTCCAAGCATTGATTATGCAAGAATGGACTGGCATCAGTCAGGATTTGGTCCAGAAGTTGATTAACAGCATGCCAGGGAGAATTGCAGAGGTCTTGAAAAAGAAGGGTCAGCACTGCAAATATTGATTTATTGCATGAATTATGTGTAATTCTCAATAAAAGCTTTTAAAACTGATGAAATACTTCTAATTGTATTTCATAACACAGAAACACCTGACAAAAACATATAAAATCTCTGAAGCAACAGACTTTGTGAAAATGTAATATTTGTGTCATTCTCAAAACTTTTGGCCATGACTGTAGATTGGTATGAAATAATTCTGTTGAACAGTTTAATCTGTAGACCATTCTTTCTATAAGATAAATGAAACAGAAAGGTGTTGTTCATTTCAATTTGATTATATATTAACATTTGTATAAGAACAAGTAAATCATATGTTAGGAAATTACACATTTATGTATACCAGACTGGTTCCTTCCAAGGTGTCTTTTTTTTTCTAGCTAAACCCGTACTGGAAGGTATAGGTTTCAATAGAAAGGAGATGTCAGCACGGTTATCAGACTCCGACAATGCCTTCCCAAGATGGCAGCGGTATTGACACAGGCGGACACGTATTGTGCGACATACTAGTATCAGATACATTGATGGTTTTGGCGGTATTACGTAGATGTAAACAAAATTGCCCTATCAGGTTTTCTAGTATACGAGTTAAAGAATACATCCCGGGTCCTATTATAGAAAGCGAGTTTTGTGCAATAATAACAAAAAGAGGAGGTAGCAGCTTCCCGGTGTACGTCATCACTACGCGCGCATAAACGGTATTGTAATTGGTTGAAAATAACCTCCTTACAGAACGTCACGAACTACCAGGAAATAACTTCCAGTGTATTTCATGGGAAAAGCTAAGTCAAGTGCGTATAATTTGGGATCATGGCGCTGATGAATTGTTGGAAACAGTTGTCTTGGTTTTACTACCAATATCTTTTGGTGACCGCGCTCTATATGCTGGAGCCTTGGGAGAGGACGGTGTTCAGTATCCTTTTCCGTGTGAGAGTGACTGAAGACGGCTTCATATGGGAGCTAACTTGCTAACTTAAGCTAGAACGGTAGTGTGGCTAATGGGCCTCTTAACCATAATTAAGCTACTGCCAACGTCAAATTGTATTTTGAAAGATCTTAAATAAGGTTGAGTATATGCTATAGGTTGAAGTGTTCCTTAAATGTATGTTAGTCTGTGGCAAATTCAGTAAGATGTACGAAAAAGGAAAGACGAGGCCCGGCAGAGCCCGGCAGCGGTTTTTCCTCTTTTTTTCTTTAGAGATAGGGAGGGTGTTCGCTACAAACACTCGCTGAAACACTTGCCTTCATACAGTTTAATGTGATTTATCTGAAGTTACAGCCGGACAAATGGTATGCCTTTACTTTTCAAATAACATCAGTTGTAGATTGTACAAAAGAATATGAATGGTGTTTCCTAGTTCAACATTCCTAAAAGCCTGTTTATGGAGAGTGTGGAAAAGAGGTGAAGAAACGTGTACGAGCAGGGTGGAACAGTTGGAGAAAGGTGTCAGGTGTGATAAGAGTATGAGCATGAATGAAAGCACATGTGTACAAGACAGTGGTGAGAACTGTGATGTGTGGTTTAGAGCAGGACTGGAGGGCCGGTGTCCTGCAGGTTTTAGATGTTTCCCTCCTTCTTCACACCCGGATACAAGTGACTGCATCATTAATAGACATGTACTGACCTCGATGACAAGGTGGTGATGGCCATTAATTAGGATCAGGTTTGTTAAAGCAGGGAAACATGCTAAACCTGCAGGACAGCGGCCCTCAAGGACCAACTCAGGCCACCTGTCGTTTAGAGACTGTGGCACTGAGAGAAAGACGGTGGCGGAGTTTTGAGTGTTGAGGTTCTCCTTGAAAGTGACAAGGATGGATAGGATCACAAACGAGTCCATTGGAGGGAGAGGCCATGCCAGATGTTTTGGAGAGAAAGTCGGAGAAGCTAGACTGAGATTGTACAGAGAAGGGATGAGGAGGTTGGAACCGGCAGACAGGAGGCCTAGAGGAAGTCCAGAAAGGAGATTTCTAGATGTAGTAAAAGAGGACATGAAGTTAGTTGGTGTGAGAGAAGAGGATGTGGAGGATAGAGTTAGATGGAGGTGGATGTGACCTGGAAGTAACAGAAGCCAATACAGAGAAGAAGGAAAGATAGTCCCATACTGAGTTTGACTCTGCAAACATTTTAGGCAATACTAAACTAAGGTTTTAATGACATCCACATTTATTTTTCAGTCTCTTTAGGTTAAAACAGAAAATACAAAATCCTGGCTCTGTTAAATCTAAGGAAAATTTAATCTTAATTTTATAATTTAAAAAGAGCAAAAGCTGTGCATGATTCTGAGGATGGTCACTAAATACTTAAGTATGTGTTATGTAAGAATTTAGCATATCTTACTTTACCAGTAATATATGTTGTGTTGTAGTAAGACAATCAATCAACAGTTGTCTCACTAGAACACAGCGTATATTACTGGTAAAGTAATATATACTGAATTCTCACATTATTATTATTTTTTTAATGTAAGAATTTAGTTTGTAAAGTAATTCTCTTCTGAACATTGTGTCGTTTTATTTAGTATCCATATTATCTACAGGTCAGCTGATATGGTTTTTCTGTGCCTGATGCTGAATGCTACATCATATATTTCTTTTTTGTTGTTGTCTTCACTGAAATTTCTGTTTTTATCTTAATAGACTGAAAAATAACAATGGACAGAGCTTAAAACTTTGATCAAAACATCAAGAGTAGGGGTGCTTAGACTTGAGCAGTCCTTCACTTGGATCGCTAAGTTCTCCTTACATGTGAGTATATTTAGAAAGAGAAAGGAGTCCGGTTAAACAGCCTAAACTGTGCATGTAATCATACTGAGTGATGGTCAACATCTTTTCAGTCTATAAGCTACAGTAATGTGTTTTACCTCTACTTGTCTTAATGCTTTGTTGTGAAACAGTTAGTTGGCAGTGTTTAATGTGGAAATGATTGAAAGGATAGTTAAGTAGTTTTGTTTTTGTTCTCCTGCAGTCAAAAACAAATCAGAAGTTCGTCCTTAACATTTCCTCTCCAGACTCCCTGCTGTTCTCCGTGGCTGGCATGGCCTTGTATACCGGCTACGTCTTCATGCCGCAGCACATCATGGCTATCCTGCACTACTTTGAAGTCATCCAGTGACACCACGCCTGTCCATCCACTAACTCGTCCTTTCACTCTGGCTGCTCGTCCACCAGCCCTGCACATGTCTGCTGTCCCTTGGGCTTGAAATGGATTTTCTTTCCAGTCATGCAGTGGCAGAACTTCTTTCCTTCCCAAGCAAATTTAATTCCAGACGACAGAGCGAAGAACATTTTGTTGTCAGCGTCGTCTTGCTTGGAAACAAAGTGCTTGGTTTCACTTCAACTTGAGTGCACCTTAATGTTTTTAAAATGATTAATAATTTGGATGTTTAGTTTGGTAGACTGATTAAGGTATTTCTATTCCATGTAGAAATAAAACCATTGTTCTATCATTTTAATCCCACATTCTGGTGGTCAAAATATTTAACTTTTGTCCTTTCACTCTATTTAACTCTTATATATGCTGCAGTCAGATTAATGGCTGTACTTCTCTACATGAGACTTAGGAAATGTTGGAGTAAAAAAAAAAAAATTGATTACCTGTTTTAAGGACAAGTTTGGTGTCATTAAAAGGTGACGGTATAAGCAACAGATAACAAATATGTGTTTATAAATAGATTTGGTCATTAGCAGTAAATGAAAATTTGAAGAGAAAGACACAACACATTGGTTTGGGCCAGGGATACCCAACCTTTTTAGTGATATTCTTTTTAGGTAATCACACTGTTTTATACACCTACTGCCAATTATCCACGGCTAGTGTGAATAAAATTGTGAATATAATTTTCTATACATATTTGAAAAGTTTTGTAATCAGATATCTTGGCATAAAGAGAGGTGTTTTTATGTGTATGTCTTATAGTAATATTCTATACACCTGAAATCATTAAAATGTTTGACAATTTAATCAAGTTTCCTTTACTATGTATTTGAATAGTTTTTAAAATCTTAATTCAATGATCAAAATCTGTTTTTCCAGTTATACAGTAGGAGAAGCTTTTTGTGTTTTCTGAAATTTTTCCTCAATTCAGCAGTAAGTTGAATGTGTTTGTAAATGTGTGTGTGCACATGTGTATACACATTATATATGTACTTATTAGGGGTGTAATCATCCACCAATATACATCAATTTAATGATGTGAATAGCATCAATACAACATTAATATGTTATCAAGTGGCCTTTTGTAGTCTATTTTTATTTAAGGAACAGACCCTTTACATGTAACTGTCCATTTGAACAGAAACATGTGAACTATTTTAGATTGAACACGATATGAAATCACAATAACAATCAAATCGATATGTTATCAATCTCTAGCTCATGAATCAAATCAGTCGTATCATGGCAGACTGTGATACAGACAGTTCTGTTACTGGATGTGTTGTGATAAATTGTGATTTACAGTCTGAGTGATGAATACAATTGTGTTCAAAATAATAGCGGTGCATTTAGAAAAGCAAGTAAAGCTCTTTTTTTTTTAATGCAGAACTTTAGATGAATATGCACAAATGCCAAACCTCCAAACAGAGCGCTAGATTTTTTCATTGTCATTTTGACAGACAGGTTAAAAAAAAAAAACAAAACTGAATTTTTATGTCATTTTAATTTTGCTTTTTTAATTATAGTCAATGGCACTTAATTTCCATTCATTCATTTTTAATGCAAATTCAATTAGAACAAACTAAATGATGCTCTTATACAGGTGAGACTCAGAGGAGAGCTGCTGCTCCTCCACAGTGAGAGGAGCCAGCTGAGGAGGTTCAGGGATCTGGACCCGGCTGAGGAGGTTCAGGGATCTGGACCCAGCTGAGGTGGTTCAGGGATCTGGAGCCAGCTGAGGTGGTTCAGGGATCTGGACCCGGCTGAGGGGGTTCAGGGATCTGGACCCGGCTGAGGAGGTTCAGGGATCTGGACCCAGCTGAGGAGGTTCAGGGATCTGGAGCCAGCTGAGGAGGTTCAGGGATCTGGACCCAGCTGAGGAGGTTCAGGGATCTGGACCCAGCTGAGGTGGTTCAGGGATCTGGAGCCAGCTGAGGTGGTTCAGGGATCTGGACCCAGCTGAGGAGGTTCAGGGATCTGGACCCAGCTGAGGAGGTTCAGGGATCTGGACCCAGCTGAGGTGGTTCAGGGATCTGGACCCGGCTTAGGTGGTTCAGGGATCTGGAGCCAGCTGAGGAGGTTCAGGGATCTGGACCCAGCTGAGGAGGTTCAGGGATCTGGAGCCAGCTCAGGTGGTTCAGGGATCTGGACCCAGCTGAGGAGGTTCAGGGATCTGGACCCAGCTGAGGAGGTTCAGGGATCTGGACCCAGCTGAGGTGGTTCAGGGATCTGGACCCAGCTGAGGAGGTTCAGGGATCTGGACCCGGCTGAGGTGGTTCAGGGATCTGGACCCGGCTGAGGTGGTTCAGGGATCTGGACCCAGCTGAGGAGGTTCAGGGATCTGGACCCAGCTGAGGTGGTTCAGGGATCTGGACCCAGCTGAGGAGGTTCAGGGATCTGGACCCAGCTGAGGAGGTTCAGGGATCTGGACCCAGCTGAGGAGGTTCAGGGATCTGGACCCGGCTGAGGAGGTTCAGGGATCTGGACCCGGCTGAGGTGGTTCAGGGATCTGGAGCCAGCTGAGGTGGTTCGGGGATCTGGAGCCAGCTGAGGTGGTTCAGGGATCTGGACCCAGCTGAGGTGGTTCAGGGATCTGGACCCAGCTGAGGTGGTTCAGGGATCTGGACCCAGCTGAGGAGGTTCAGGGATCTGGACCCAGCTGAGGAGGTTCAGGGATCTGGACCCAGCTGAGGTGGTTCAGGGATCTGGACCCGGCTGAGGAGGTTCAGGGGTCTGGACCCAGCTGAGGTGGTTCAGGGATCTGGACCCAGCTGAGGAGGTTCAGGGATCTGGACCCAGCTGAGGAGGTTCAGGGATCTGGAGCCAGCTGAGGTGGTTCAGGGATCTGGACCAGCTGAGGAGGTTCAGGGATTGGACCCGGCTGAGGAGGTTCAGGGATCTGGACCCGGCTGAGGTGGTTCAGGGATCTGGACCCGGCTGAGGTGGTTCAGGGATCTGGACCCGGCTGAGGAGGTTCAGGGATCTGGACCCGGCTGAGGAGGTTCAGGGATCTGGACCCAGCTGAGGAGGTTCAGGGATCTGGACCCAGCTGAGGTGGTTCAGGGATCTGGACCCAGCTGAGGAGGTTCAGGGATCTGGACCCAGCTGAGGAGGTTCAGGGATCTGGACCCAGCTGAGGAGGTTCAGGGATCTGGACCCAGCTCAGGTGGTTCAGGGATCTGGACCCAGCTGAGGTGGTTCAGGGATCTGGACCCAGCTGAGGAGGTTCAGGGATCTGGACCCGGCTGAGGTGGTTCAGGGATCTGGACCCAGCTCAGGTGGTTCAGGGATCTGGAGCCAGCTGAGGAGGTTCAGGGATCTGGACCCAGCTGAGGAGGTTCAGGGATCTGGACCCGGCTGAGGAGGTTCAGGGATCTGGACCCGGCTGAGGAGGTTCAGGGATCTGGACCCGGCTGAGGTGGTTCAGGGATCTGGACCCAGCTCAGGTGGTTCAGGGATCTGGAGCCAGCTGAGGTGGTTCAGGGATCTGGACCCAGCTGAGGAGGTTCAGGGATCTGGACCCAGCTGAGGAGGTTCAGGGATCTGGACCCAGGTGAGGTGGTTCAGGGATCTGGACCCGGCTGAGGAGGTTCAGGGATCTGGACCCAGCTGAGGTGGTTCAGGGATCTGGACCCAGCTGAGGAGGTTCAGGGATCTGGACCCAGCTGAGGAGGTTCAGGGATCTGGACCCAGCTGAGGAGGTTCAGGGATCTGGAGCCAGCTGAGGTGGTTCAGGGATCTGGAGCCAGCTGAGGAGGTTCAGGGATCTGGACCCGGCTGAGGAGGTTCAGGGATCTGGACCCGGCTGAGGTGGTTCAGGGATCTGGACCCGGCTGAGGTGGTTCAGGGATCTGGACCCAGCTCAGGTGGTTCAGGGATCTGGACCCGGCTGAGGAGGTTCAGGGATCTGGACCCAGCTGAGGAGGTTCAGGGATCTGGACCCAGCTGAGGTGGTTCAGGGATCTGGAGCCAGCTGAGGTGGTTCAGGGATCTGGACCCGGCTGAGGAGGTTCAGGGATCTGGACCCAGCTGAGGTGGTTCAGGGATCTGGACCCAGCTGAGGAGGTTCAGGGATCTGGACCCAGCTGAGGAGGTTCAGGGATCTGGACCCAGCTGAGGAGGTTCAGGGATCTGGACCCAGCTGAGGTGGTTCAGGGATCTGGACCCGGCTGAGGAGGTTCAGGGATCTGGACCCAGCTGAGGTGGTTCAGGGATCTGGACCCAGCTGAGGAGGTTCAGGGATCTGGACCCAGCTGAGGAGGTTCAGGGATCTGGACCCAGCTGAGGAGGTTCAGGGATCTGGACCCAGCTGAGGAGGTTCAGGGATCTGGACCCGGCTGAGGAGGTTCAGGGATCTGGACCCGGCTGAGGTGGTTCAGGGATCTGGACCCAGCTGAGGTGGTTCAGGGATCTGGACCCAGCTGAGGTGGTTCAGGGATCTGGACCCAGCTGAGGAGGTTCAGGGATCTGGACCCAGCTGAGGAGGTTCAGGGATCTGGACCCAGCTGAGGTGGTTCAGGGATCTGGACCCGGCTGAGGAGGTTCAGGGATCTGGACCCGGCTGAGGAGGTTCAGGGATCTGGACCCGGCTGAGGTGGTTCAGGGATCTGGACCCGGCTGAGGTGGTTCAGGGATCTGGACCCAGCTGAGGAGGTTCAGGGATCTGGACCCAGCTCAGGTGGTTCAGGGATCTGGACCCGGCTGAGGAGGTTCAGGGATCTGGACCCGGCTCAGGTGGTTCAGGGATCTGGACCCGGCTCAGGTGGTTCAGGGATCTGGACCCGGCTGAGGTGGTTCAGGGATCTGGACCCAGCTGAGGTGGTTCAGGGATCTGGACCCGGCTGACGTGGTTCAGGGATCTGGACCCAGCTGAGGAGGTTCAGGGATCTGGACCCGGCTGAGGAGGTTCAGGGATCTGGACCCGGCTGACGTGGTTCAGGGATCTGGACCCGGCTGAGGTGGTTCAGGGATCTGGACCCGGCTCAGGTGGTTCAGGGATCTGGACCCGGCTGAGGTGGTTCAGGGATCTGGACCCGGCTGAGGTGGTTCAGGGATCTGGACCCAGCTCAGGTGGTTCAGGGATCTGGACCAGGCTGAGGAGGTTCAGGGATCTGGACCCGGCTGAGGTGGTTCAGGGATCTGGACCCGGCTGAGGTGGTTCAGGGATCTGGACCCAGGCTGAGGTGGTTCAGGGATCTGGACCCGGCTGAGGAGGTTCAGGGATCTGGACCCGGCTGAGGTGGTTCAGGGATCTGGACCCAGCTCAGGAGGTTCAGGGATCTGGACCCGGCTGAGGTGGTTCAGGGATCTGGACCCAGCTGAGGTGGTTCAGGGATCTGGACCCAGCTGAGGTGGTTCAGGGATCTGGACCCGGCTCAGGAGGTTCAGGGATCTGGACCCGGCTCAGGAGGTTCAGGGATCTGGACCCAGCTGAGGTGGTTCAGGGATCTGGACCCAGCTGAGGAGGTTCAGGGATCTGGAGCCAGCTGAGGTGATTCAGGGATCTGGACCCAGCTGAGGTGGTTCAGGGATCTGGACCCAGCTGAGGAGGTTCAGGGATCTGGAGCCAGCTGAGGTGGTTCAGGGATCTGGACCCAGCTGAGGAGGTTCAGGGATCTGGACCCAGCTGAGGTGGTTCAGGGATCTGGAGCCAGCTGAGGTGGTTCAGGGATCTGGACCCAGCTGAGGAGGTTCAGGGATCTGGACCCAGCTGAGGAGGTTCAGGGTCTGGAGCCAGCTGAGGGAGGTTCAGGGATCTGGACCCAGCTGAGGAGGTTCAGGGATGGACCCAGCTGGGAGGTTCAGGGATCTGGACCCAGCTGAGGTGGTTCAGGGATCTGGACCCAGCTGAGGAGGTTCAGGGATCTGGACCCGGAGGTGGTTCAGGGATCTGGACCCAGCTGAGGTGGTTCAGGGATCTGGACCCGGCTGAGGTGGTTCAGGGATCTGGACCCAGCTGAGTGGTTCAGGTGGACCGCTGAGGGGTCAGGGATCTGGACCCAGCTGAGGAGGTTCAGGGATCTGGACCCGGCTGAGGAGGTTCAGGGATCTGGACCCGGCTGAGGTGGTTCAGGGATCTGGACCCGGCTGAGGTGGTTCAGGGATCTGGACCCGGCTGAGGTGGTTCAGGGATCTGGACCCGGCTGAGGTGGTTCAGGGATCTGGACCCGGCTGAGGTGGTTCAGGGATCTGGACCCAGGCTCAGGTGGTTCAGGGATCTGGACCCGGCTGAGGTGGTTCAGGGATCTGGACCCGGCTGAGGTGGTTCAGGGATCTGGACCCGGCTGAGGTGGTTCAGGGATCTGGACCCAGCTCAGGTGGTTCAGGGATCTGGACCCGGCTGAGGAGGTTCAGGGATCTGGACCCGGCTGAGGTGGTTCAGGGATCTGGACCCGGCTGAGGTGGTTCAGGGATCTGGACCCAGCTGAGGAGGTTCAGGGATCTGGACCCAGCTGAGGTGGTTCAGGGATCTGGACCCAGCTGAGGTGGTTCAGGGATCTGGACCCAGCTGAGGTGGTCAGGGATCTGGACCCAGCTGAGGTGGGTCAGGGTTCAGGGATCAGGATGGACCAGCTGAGGGTTCAGGGATCTGGACCCAGCTGAGGAGGTTCAGGGATCTGGAGCCAGCTGAGGTGATTCAGGGATCTGGACCCAGCTGAGGTGGTTCAGGGATCTGGACCCAGCTGAGGAGGTTCAGGGATCTGGACCCAGCTGAGGTGGTTCAGGGATCTGGACCCAGCTGAGGTGGTTCAGGGATCTGGACCCAGCTGAGGAGGTTCAGGGATCTGGAGCCAGCTGAGGTGATTCAGGGATCTGGAGCCAGCTGAGGTGGTTCAGGGATCTGGACCCAGCTGAGGAGGTTCAGGGATCTGGACCCAGCTGAGGTGGTTCAGGGATCTGGACCCAGCTGAGGTGGTTCAGGGATCTGGACCCAGCTGAGGAGGTTCAGGGATCTGGACCCAGCTGAGGTGGTTCAGGGATCTGGGAGAAGACCATGAACACGACCCGCGCCGACTTGCGGGATACCGAGTTTGTGGAAAGGGCAAAAGCCACGCCCATTGCCACACCCACAAAGTGAGTAAGGGAGTTGACATAATGGGTAGCGGCTTTAGCAAGCGGAAGATTGCATTAGCGGAGGTTCCTGTACCCCCGGCTAGCGGCTAGCAGCTAGCGGCTAGCGGGAAGTGTACCATCGGGGCCTACAACTCTCAGCTGGTCTGGGGGTGCCTTGGTTTTCTAGCAGAGGAGCTGGGGAGAGGGAGGTCTGGGCCTCTCTGCTTAAGATGCTGCCCTCACGACTCAATTACAGATAAGTGGAAGTTGATGGATGGATGGAAAGAAATTATATACTTTATTTTATAATTTACTTTTAAAAATTCACAGTATTCAGAGTAGATGATGGAATTAATTCCTGTTTACTGAGAAATCCAAGTCAGAAATCTGCTGCATCGACTGAGTTGTGTGAGTTTTCTTTGAGTACTAAATTCACGCACAACTTTAGATGAATATTTACGGATGCAAACTTACATGCACATTGTTTTTGACAGATCTTTTAGTCCATACTCATTGCCTGCTTTCTTCTTGGTTAGGAATTTAGTTTCTGTTCATTTGTTTGATTCGTGAGCTTGGAATAAAAAAAGTTTGGTATGTTGTCCTGAACTTGTTTTGAATTATCTTTACACTTTTTTCCCAACTTCAGTTCCAAAGTGTTGTCCCCCCCCCCACAATAGTACACAGAGGGCCTGATTTACTAAAGGTTTGCGTGCGTAAAAACGTGTGCAAACTTGACACCACCCGCAAACCAATGCGCAAGCTGATTTACTAACAGCGTGCAAAGAGGACTGCGCCTCTCAAATGAGCAAAATAGCACACGCTGTTCATTTAGCACTTTTGCCCTGATGAATAAACAATATGGGGCGTACCCGCCAGAAAGCGCTAAATACTGGGAGGGGAAAATGCAAATAGGTTCATTTACCACACGCAATGAGATTTACCAACCCTGAAAGTAATTGCGGGGATTGTGATTGCGTCTGTATTTAATACGTTCGAAAGGAAGGTGCTAATCTGCCCAGCATTACGCTCCGATGGCTGCTGTTATTGTGGCAAGGAGGCGACATCGCCAAAATCAAAGAATACGCAGAGAGAGTCTTTCGGACTCGTGTAAATTTGTTTGCACATGCAAAAGGAGAAATATTTTATTTGAATGTTAAATCGAGTATTATTCAGCAAAAGGTTGCCACAGGAGGCACCAGGGTTTCCGTTGTCTGGTAATTGCCGGACTTCGTCTGGTAAAATATGCGGGAGTCCGGGATTTTATAATCTCTCCGGTCAAAATGTCCGGTGAAAATACTCCTCCCAAGCACAATTTCAGTTGTAATAAAATGGGTTATTTCCACATCATTTTATGAAAAACGCCTCGGGATTCTCCCAGAGGAGCTGGTGGAAACGGCTGGGGGATCTGGACCTCTGAAGCTGCTGCCCCAGCGACCCGACTTCGGGTCCATCCATCCATCCATTAGCGGAAGCTAATGGATGGATGGATGGATGGATGGATGGATGGATGGATGGATGGATGGATTTTATGAAAAAACATATACTTTTTTTACGAATGAGTAGTGTGTGAGGACGAGTCGGCTCCAGCCACAGCTCCACTCATTGATGCCACAGCTGCGCGCAGAGACGCCATCTCCGTAATGACAGCGCTCCGCGGTTATGGAGGCTTTTTATTTTATTTTATTAAAGGCCACTTTTTCTTTAGTTCTTTGCCTTATATCTTGCCACCTTCTTTTAACCTCATCTGCCGTTCTTTTTGTCTTACCAACTGCATTTATTCTATCGCAGATTTTCTCCCATATTGCGTTTCTTTTGGTAATGTTTAAATTTCTTTGCTGTAGTTCATGAATGTGTTTATTTGCCTCTTCCACTAATATCTCTAACTCCAACTCGTCAAATTTCATTTTGCGCTTGCGTCTATCCTGCTTTCCATCCAGACTCTCCATGGCGCAAACCGTAAGACACGCAACACCTCATTTAAATACTGCGGTTTGCACCCGTTATCATTTGCGCGAGCATTCTTAGTTGATCACCCGCAAAACACGCAACAACAGCACGCGCAAACTTTTTCAGTGCACACGCAATTTAGTACTCTTCATTTAGGATCTTAGTAAATCAGGCCCAGAGTGTGTAGACTGGGGATGGGGAGCATGGGAGTTGGGAGCAGGCAGTGCTCGCTAGCATTCAGCTTTTAAAAGCTTTAGATCATGCTCAGATTGGAGCAAAACCGTGGCAAAACCGGACCACTGGGTCCACGCCCTGTATGTCCTGCAACTAAAGCTAAAGTCCCACAGGATGCAGAACGGCTGTGAAGTAGCAGCGCTGCACCAACTGTCGTGACTCACGACCCTTCAAGTCAATGAGAGTAGTTGCACTAGAGGCTCCATGGAGTGGTTTAGAAGCATCTCAGGAGCGGCTGTCCACTCCGCTACTCTACAGATACGTGTTGGCACGGGGCCGCTGCCAGACCACTTCAATTTACATATAGCAGATTGAGTTGGCAGGAAGTCAGACATGAGAATGGCATAAAGTCTCATGAATTTTCAAAATGAAACACCACCAGTGGGCTCCAGCTCGTCCATCAACATTACGTTAACCTATGGAGTGTGTGTAAACAGTTCAGAGTGTTATAGGAGAGATTTGAACCATGTATGAAGTCAAAAAGCACATTTTGTTTGACACCATTCATCTTTTTTAAATGTATAATTGTAAAAGAACAAGATATGTCAAGATATACATCTTTAAACAAGCAGAATACTGTGCGACTTGTGATCAAAAACCCTCTGGCAAAGTCTTAATCAGCGCATGCAAAGTGCTTTAAAACGTTCCCTGTGGGACTAAGTGACACTGAGGATGGAGCAAGAGTGCAGCAGAACTGGACTACAGGACTTCGGTTGCCCACGCAACTTCCTAGAGTTACATTCCTAGACGTACATTGCCCTTTTTTGCCTTTATTAACTGATTTCAACACTCCATAGATCAGTGGACCCCAACCTTTGTTGAACAAATGCACCTGACATCATCATGATCCTCTTTCTGCCCCCCAGCTGATTGTCTAAACAGGGATACTTCATTAAAAAAAAACAAAAACAAAAAAAAAACAGACTGGACAACCCTGAGCATCCACTTCACAAAATAGTGATTCAAAAACAAAGTGCTTTCAGTCAGAGGCTTCTTCAGATCTGCTGCAGTGAAGATCATTTAGAACTTAAACAATAAAAGTTACTGCAACAAATAATTTCCCTTTAGGGATCAAGTATTATTGAACTGAATTGAATGTTTTGAATACCGTGTTGGCCCGAATATAGGACGATATTTTATTCGAGAAATCATATTTTAAAAAATGGGGATCGTCTTGTAATCGAGGACTGGACTTTTCTATTGTAATTACTCATCTGCGCCACTAGATGGAGCCGCACCAAGGTAACCAGTAAGAATAGAGGAACCACGCAGCCAACTCGAGCAAAGTTTTGTTGGAGTCCACAATTAGTTTTTTACAAACTGAATTATTTATATTGTTCTTGAATAAAACTCGACTTTAATAGTTATGCAGTTATTGAACTACATGGTTGTAGCTTATTCAGAGTCATATTCTCAGATTTTAAGAGAACACAGTTTATTAAATAGTACCATACCTTGATCTTAAATATGGAAATCTGACACGCAAGTATGGTACCAGACTTCCTAAAAAAAGATGAAATCATTAAAATGTTTAACAATACAGCAGAATGTTATCTTTGTGAGAACTTTTTTCTATAATAATTGTACAATAAAAAATGTTTTATAAATAACCTCATTGCCTTCATCATATTTTTATTTTCCAAAAATGATATTTGAAATATAGGGGTCATCTTATAATCAGAGCTGTCCTATATTCGGGCCAATACGGTATGTTATCTGAGGGCTTACAGTATCTTTGGGCCTGCTGGTGTCATCAGATCTACATTTTCCATCTGTGATCAAATACTTACCCTGCGTTCATCAGCTATACACCCATTTCAGTTCCTGCTACTGAAAACAACAAGCTGGGAAATGTCTTTAAAAAATGAAATAAAAGGACAACAGCGACACTTTGGAAACTGATTGAAAATGCAATATGTATTTTAAAATTATAACGCTTCCACAATGAAATGACTTACTGTGATATTACTACCTGTGATATCAATACTGCTAAGACTGCGATAAGAAGTACTCTAACAAATTTCCAAGTACCATAAATTAACACTTGCATGTCAATAATATATCGGGCCAATCAGATGGGTCCTTACTGGCCGAGGCTCTGGCCCCCAGTTTAGCTGCAGTGCAGAGCTTAGTGGTGTGACAGCCAGTGTTCATTACATGTGACCGATAACACATTCACTTTCTAGGGAAAGTGAGGAGGCATGCTCATCACCCATGTGCAAAGCATCCTGGGAAGGCAGAATATCTGAGCCGAGCATCAAAAAGTTGAGTTTTGCCAAACTTTATGCAAATGAAAGCCTCCAGCGTGAGGACGTTATCCAATCAAAGTAGACTTTTTTAATCATTCAAACTTCTTGCTTCCTCCAAGATGACACTGAACTGGCATTACATTCATGAACTGAGCTGCATTTGTTGGCTCTCTCTGCTGTTCCAGTGTAAACACAAAGTGCTTGCTGCTCAGTTAAGCTTTGTCCTCTGACAACAGCACCACAAAATATATTCTCTTTGAAATATGAATGACTATGCCCTGTTAGGTTTTTACTTATAGTTCAGAAGCTATGCTCAGAAGGCACTATAATACTAAGAGGTAAGTAGCTAAAACAAGCCATATATAATTTCATTTGATTTGATATAAAGTTTCGACTTTTGTCTGTTGCATTAGTGGTGGTATCAAAACGGAGTATGTAAAAACTTTGACCATTATTAAAAACCATAGAGGAGATGGTTCCTGTTGCAGGTTTCCTACTTCCTGTATTTTATTATCATTCTCCCCTTGTCTATCGGGATAGCAAGTGGAGGAAACAGCTTGTAGAGAGCTACAAAGCTACTAACTGTCCCTCTTTGGCACTGTTTTCTGCTCTACAGCTCCCCCTACAGCTGAGCAGAAACCACACCCCTCCATCACATCACCACATACCACCGCTGCCCGATTCAGGCTGAAGAGCCTTTACCCGCTGTAGCTACTCAGCATTCTTCACCGCAGTAAAATGACACAGCAGATGAAGCGAGGTTGGGTTTTTTGGACTGATGTGGTTCAGGATTGTGTGGCAGCAGTCCTGGAGTCAGTGTGTGTCCCTGGTCCAACGTTCTACTGCATAAATCGAGGGACATGATTAGAAATGCAGCGCCGCTGTGTCACTTCCTGCTATGGCACTGTTCCCTGAACCATTGCTCCACATCTCCCAGTATAACTGGGCAGACAAACATTAGCTGCTGATGCACAGCCAAATAGTGTACCAAAAACAATTTGCATTGTTACGTCATGAAACCAGGGCTTTCCTTGATAAAACACTGAGTAACAGAAGCATGAATATCACACAAGGATTAAGTTTCATAACTTCAAAAATACTGGTGTGATGTATCTCAATTTTTTAAAGAGGCAGAAGAGTCACCATATCTCCTACATGTACGTCCTACATGACCATCCAGATTTGTTACCTCCGCCAAGGAGCTTATGTTTTTGTGGGCGTTTGTCTGTCTGTCTGTCTGTCTGTCTGTCTGTGTACAAGATAACTCAAAAAGTTATGGATGGATTGTGATGAAATTTCCAGGAGTTGTCAGAAATGTGAAAAGGAAGAACTGATTTCATTTTGGCTGTGATCCGGAAGAAATCCCGGATTCTGGGTCACTTTCAAATTTTCGATAACATTGCAGTCAATGGGGCCGAAAATTTTGTTTCTCAATATCTCCGTTAATTATTGCCCAAAACTCATGACATTTCACTCAGGTATTGACAATGGAAACCTCTATCAAATTTCAAAGGCTGATCTGGATCTGATCCAGAACGCGGATTTTATCGCAATCTGTAAATCGCTCTATGGTAGAACTGTTGTGCTGGGCGGAGGTCTGCGCTCTCCAAGTGCTTTTCTAGTTCCAGATGATGCAATTTGGTTCCACTTTGGTTTCTAAAAGGGGCATGAGTGTGTGACTACACACTCATGCCTCAGACTGCTTTTATTTATTGTCATGCTAGCCCTTTCAGTAAGTTGCGGGATGTAAAATCTATATAAAGAGTACATTATATTCTATATAAAGAGTACATATACAGAGTATAAAACAAAATATATAAACAAACTATATAAAAATAATTCAATCACTTTAAATAAAATAATCGGGGCTCAGGGATCAGACACAAAATTACAGCTTGCCGAATAGATGATTTGTGAATTCTGACTGAAATGAAAACATTTTTCTAAACCAAGCTGTACATTTTTTTTCTTTTTTTTAAATACTTCGTTAAGTGCGAAACTTCAAAAGCATAACTCACAGATATAAGACTGGTTTGGGGGCAGATCCATAAAAGCTACCTTTGAGGAGGTTGATGTGGATCGGAGCACAGTTTGGTGGAAGGTGTGCATCACAAACCCAGCAGTGCTCGTGCTCAGCCCTGAGGTACGCCATGCCACTGGGCAAAACTCTCAACCTTCACTAAACAATGTTGTGCTGAAAGGATTAGTGCAAGAAAAGATAAAACAAAGGAAATAAAATGGCTTGAATAATTATTTGCTTGAGTATTTGTTTTAATATTTCTTATACTGTAAATATAACAGTTTTCAGGATTCCTTTTGGGAGTAGTGTACTGGGACCAGTAGAAACACACCAGAAACCAAATGATTATTATGCTAATGAATGGATTTTAGCTGTATTTGCTTCATGTGCTGTTCTGTACTGCTAGAGAGGAACCCGGAGCGGCAGGATTGTGCCACAAGGAAGTTTCAAGTTAATACTAGAATTGATGTTAATATATAGAATAAGTTTTTTTTTTTTTTTTTTTTTTTTTAAATAAAGCCTACAGCCTTTGAAACTCATATTGGTGCACTCTTGTTTCTAAAGTGAGTCATGAAACATGTCAGAAACATTTTTTTTTTCCAGAATAAACTCTGCCTCACTTTACTTTATGCAACTTAATATATGTTATGAGATCCTATTATTCCTTCCATTACTTATAACCATTTAATCCTAAGAGTGCTAACCACCACAGGGCCACTCATGAAATCCTATAATTAGTTCCCATTGTTTTATGCCAACAAATGATGTATTATGGCCGTATTGATGTATTGTTACTTTAGTGACAGTGAACAAAGATATGTCACATAAAAAATGATTTGGAAAGTCATTAATCATAAACTTAAAATGTCTATATTTATAATGCCCCATAAAACATGGTTGGAGGTTCTTGGTCCATAATGACATAATCTGGTATTATTATTAGTTAAATCATATTAAATCAACAGTATTGCTGTAGAGTCTAACACACACAGTAAAACTTTCCCCATGTCCTGGGAAGCATTTTTCTGTAAAACCACTGGATGTCACTATGGCTTCACTCTGGGAAAATAAGATCTGTCAGATCTGTGTTGGCAAGTGTTTTTCAGAGGAGCGCACAGTGTTTACTCAAGAAAATCAAAGATATTTTAATTTAATGATGGATCATTTGCATTCTTTACTACTCTAAGATACGTTTTCATATATGTACATAGAAGACCAGACAGCCAAACAAGAAGACAAGATCTTACAATGATCCTCTCACGGCGGTCCTTATATTCCTCAAACACACACACACCAACTGGCCCTGTTGCTCCTGGGATTTAATGCATTATCTCAGCTGTTCCTGGGTTACTACACTCTTCTGGACAAAGATCTCAGATGTTGTTTTCAGAATCTGGGGCCTTTTTGGACCACTCTCCCAAATCGGCACCACTTCTGACTTTACGTTCAACATCTTCTCAACTTCCTCTTTCAACTCTGAGAATTTTGCAAGCTTCTTCCAGTCCTTCTTTTTGTCATTACTGTTGCTTGGATTGCAACCTCATGTGCCACTGCCTTCATGTAGAGTATTTCAGCCACCATAATGTCTGGTTAACTCCATGTATCTGGAAATCCCACAATCACTCCAACCAATACTCGGCACTGATGTTGTTGTGCATAAGTCCAGCTACTTGGCTACGGCATTACATCTATGCTGTACCTACCTTCCTGATCAGTCTCTATTGCTCTTCTGCTCAGGGCCAATTCTTGTGTTCCCATAATTACCATTTCACTGCTGTCTTTGAGACCACTATTCTCTTGCCACTGGTAGGGTCTTCTCAATATCAGCTGCTCTTTCAACCTGCCATTCGTACATGCAAGGGCTTCTCAAGACTGTTAAGTCGGTGATGTCTAACCAACCACACGGTATGGTGGTTGACAAACAATGGGAACTTCAAGAAGATGGAACATGACAAGCCTAAAAAAATACCAAAGCCTCCTCGAGAACCTGTGTTCACCAAGTTTACTGTCTTTGTTTCACAAGCTAATAAGTGCCACGCACAGTGAGGTGTGTGTCTGTGGATATACAATCACTATGAATTGGGGAGGACTGCAAGTTGGGAGTTGCAAACCTCCTTTTACCACATGATATTCATTTTGTCTTCTTACATTACATTCTTTGGCTCAATGTCCAGTTCCAAAGTAACAGCAGCACATCAGTTGTATATCCCTCTCTGTCATGTCTCATGACTTTAGTTAAAGCCTGTTCATCTGTTATGTGGCTTGTTAAAGCTTTATCTAGATTTGAAGGGGTCAGTTTATGGGGGTTATATGACTTTCCATGTTTTAGTTAATTTATTTATTACGTTTTTAAGTTGTTTGAGATTTTTTTATTGACGTGTTCATGCAGCGTTTCCTACGCCCCTTAAAGGCCAAAGATCAATTAACGAGCAACAGGTGCGGCACGGCAGCAGGTATAAGGGGGCCAGTCAGTGACCCACCTGTCGGCGGACGCAGTGACCGTTCGGGACACAGCCTGAAGCGCAGTAGCTGGTACCTGTTGGGCGTGACCGCGGTAATTGCGGGGCTATGGTGGATCTATGATACTGGCTCCAGACGTTTTATTTCTCCAAGCAGGATGTCTGGAGCAGCCCGCGATGGGCGTCCCGTGGGAAGTGACAGAAGGACCGATAGAAGAACGGCTTAACTACGGGGCTTTTGGACGTTTTTACAGGCATCATCATTCCTTGTCCTGGTGAAAGTATTAAGGCAGTGGTTCTCAAACTTTTAATGCTGCGTACCACCTGAGAAACCATTGAGCTCTCCGAGTATCACCATGATGACCAATTTTAAAATATAGCCATATATGCCTTCATAATTAGCTTTAAACACACAGGAGAGATGTTTATTCCTTATTGTGGTTATTTATTGTTACCTGAATTTCATTTGAAACGTTGTATATATAATGTATCATCATGCATTGACAAGTCATGACGTTCCCCCGCGTACCACCAGAGAGCGCCTGCGTACCACCAGTGGTACGCGTACTACAGTTTGCGCACCACTGTATTAAGGAATAAAACTTTTAACGATATCCTCGGGCTCTTTTTAACTCTGTTTATCCCTGATTGGTTTTAAAAACCTGTTGGCCTTTGAAGGAGTCCCAGGCTCACTCCTAGGTGGCGTTGTCGGCGTAATTGGTGGTGGGAAATTTAAAATTCCGCCTTATGTAACAAACCCACCCTGATACATGCAGATGACCATTGTCTTTGGCACAATACCCTGTATCTTTTATTAACACTAAAGTCATGAAGAAAAAAAAAACATAAAAACCCTCTTACACTTGGAAAAATCTCATAAATAGCAGAAGTCTTAGCTGTTATATAATCCAATCCGATTTAATAACTGGTGGACAAGAGCTTTATTGCATGACTTAGTGTTCAACAATGATGTACATTACATTGTGTTGACACTGTTGCTTACTGGGGGTACTACAAATTTTTGGAGGTGAGCTTATATTGCCATCAACCCCTGAGTCAGATAAGGGGGTAAATACCTTCACTTCTCTGTGCATACATCAACCCAGTCTGACAAAGCCCCCCCTCTAGCTGACATTAGCACTCCTGCTTGAAGTGGATTACTCCACCGAACCTGAGTGACAATATAAATTTCCAAACAACTCCAAAATGTTCTAATTCACATGTTCTAATTTGTACATTTACCTCATGTAGATGTACATATATGACATGAAATGCAACGCTCTTATGAGCAAATGCAGACAGCAAGTTGTGTTTTCATTTTGGAACAGTGTTCAGTAATCCGATTCCACAAGACAATGACATTGATCTATCAGTTTAACTCAGTGCTTCTCAATTATTTTCTGCTGCCCCCCCCAAAAAAGAAGAAAACATTTTGTGATTTTGTGCCCCCTCCCCACTGCGACTGCAAAATAGTATAATTTGCCTATAAAATTTTTATATTTGTTATATGCACATGTCCATGCTCCGTACTCCCTGCTCACACTGTGACAAGGAGAGCCACTGCCACTTACTGTAGCATGTGCGCAATTACACTTTATTCCAGTATGGCAAAACAAAAAAAAAAGAAATAAAATCCTCAGGGGCACACGCCCCCCCCCCGCATTGCACCACGCCCCCCCAAGGGGTCATGCCCCACTATTTGATAAGGACTGTTTTAACTGTTCCTGCCAACCAGGTTGTACTTGACAAGGGGATACAGCCACCTGAGACACTGTGGTGGTCCAGCTAACAAACCGTAACGCTAAAACAGGCTCACTATATTACATAGTGTCATCCAGCCATCCACGTTAGACATAACTCACCACAACCACCGGTGTTCCTGTACTTGTGAGGCCAATGGATGGAACGACTGCATCCTTGAGGAACTGTGTCATCCTTAGAGCTGCAAGTTCCATTGTTTTGAAAATAGTGATCAGGAGAAAAATGTTCAGAGCAAATATATTGATTATTTAAAGGTGGGGTGGGTGTTGTTTTTTGCAACACTTTTTACAATATTGCCTGAAAACCTTTTCACATTTCCATTGCACCCACTGAAATAAAATGTTTGCAAAAAAAACTAAACATTTTGGTCCAGTCTAGAAGGTATAATCAGAGAAAAACTCTGACCAATCAAAAAAGTGATCATCACTATTTTGATTGGCTGCCTAATACGTCCATCAAATATCACCCCTCCCTCCCTCCCTCCCTATGGTTCATGCAGTCGTGAATCATGTGAAGGCGTGGTTTCGAGGGGTGAGCTGAAGAGGAGGAGGCGGAGCCTTTGGGAGGAGGGAGGGAGTGTATATTTTCAAAATCTCACTTGAGTTGGATTGCTGGAACCGTTTTTCAAACAACACCTACTCCACCTTTAAGTGTGTTGATTTCTGTATTCTGAGAAAGTTGGCCATTGAATCATCTGGACCAGAGTTTTGCTTAGAGTTCTGTAACCCATTAGATTACACCATGGCCTCCCAAACACTGTATCCAGTAGAGCCACTGCGCCGAAAGATATAGTTCCATGCATTTACTTATGTGTCTATGGTATTTAATGTATGTATTACTACATAGGGTGAAGGTACAAATTGCTAGATGTAAATTAGAACATTTTGGAGTTGTCTGGAATGTTATTTTGTCACTCAAGTAAGGTGGGGCCAATCCATCTCAAGTGAAAATGCTCACCTTGGTAAACAGGGTCTTTGTTGAACTGAATTATTCCGTGCACAGAGACAACAACGTATTTATTCCTTTATCGAACACAGGGGTAAAATAGGTCCAAATAAGCTCATTCCCAAAATGTTGGATCCCTTTAAGGTTGAAATGCAGATTTCAGAATGTAGCAAATCTGACTCTATTAAAGGCCCCCTGCAACAAGTCTTTTCATTGTCATAAAAGCAACAAAAAAGGTTACAAAACTAAGTTTATGAGTTTAAAAAAAGAGTAATGGGCAAAAAAGAGATGTGATGCAAGTAATAAATTAGAAATCTAAACAATTTGAATACATTTCAAAGCCTCAATGCCCAGCAGGAACTTCTCTTTATTTTTGATTAGAAAAAAACAAACAAACAAACAAAAAAAAAACAAAACAAAAAAAAAAAAAAAAAAACACATCCTATAATGTGTCAGTAGCAAAGACCTGTCTCCAAATGGCTGGTACTGGTTTTATATTTAACTTCTTATGTGGTTAGAGAATAATGCTAAGAACTCAAAGAAAAATACAGAAGAAATTTAGTATTTTAGTGTCGTACAGTATAGTACTGTGTAGTATTTATTTCACTTTGAGTACTTTGTTTCATCATCCATTAAAGTCAGTGATGAAAGGCCGCTTGTTATACCTCCAGTGAACATTTGATGCTGTAAAAAAATAAATAAATTCTAACCTCCTCACTGAGACAGGCAGAAAAAGGTTATTGGAAGGAGATTCAGGTTGAAGATCCTGAACACACACTTGCACAGACACCAGCGCTGCCTCTGATCTATGATTCATGTGCTCTCATTTAAAATAATGTGAAATATTTAAAGTTCTCTGGTTGGACCTCAGAGGGTTGAATGACTAACCTCTTTGCTCTTATTATTGCATTAAGGATGAGAAGGGAGCAGGAGACGTAACAAGCAAGATGGAAATATGGAAGATAACATGGCAGAGAATAGGAGAACTAGATGCAGGTGGGAATAAATAGACAGATATGGGCTCCATGACTTTAAGGTTATTCATTCCTAACTTTTAAACCTATTATTTACTACTAATGTTAAGCATTTTTTTCTTTCATTTTTTTTAAAAATTAAGATAAAGTTTCACCTTGGAAAGCACAGAGGGTGATTTGCATTGTAATAAACGCTATATGAATAAAGCTGAATTGACTTGAGTTAAATTGAATTTAATTAAATTGAATTGTGCAAATCTAAATCAAGTTCTTAAAAAAATCTTAAATATACGTTATTCATAAAACAAGGAAGCACCTTTTATCCATCTAAATCTGACTTTTTTTTGTTGATTATTGCATAATTTGGAAATGCAGACATGAAAGCACAAAGTTACCTTTTTCCCTTTGAGTACATCTTCTGCTTTTACATTTGAACCTTTTGGTTTAAAAGGAAGTCTCTGTTTTGCTGCCAGTCCCTGTCTTCCAGAGTCTGGTCACACCTATGGAATACTGTCTATTATCTTCTTCAATCCAACTAACCAATTATCTTTCGGCCGAAACCCCCACATACCTGCTGTGCCACAGAAGAGGGGGAATATCTCTCAGAAGGCAGCAAGAACCAGTAAAATGTATTATTGCTTTCATTAAGACTGGAAAAGAGCCACAACACTGCACAAGATCATTAGAGGAGCTTCTGGCTACAGCCCAGAACCTACTGCTGAAGGTCAGCCCGGGCAGACAGCTTAAATTCACCAACACCAGAGCTACAACCACACTCAGGCCCAATAGTTCCTGAGTCAAAATTACCAACGCAGGTAGTCCGGCTGGACTAACTGTGGTCTGGGAAGACTCATTAGAAGAGGCATTTCAGAGGAAGAAGGACAGATAGAGCTCACAGCTGAACGCTGGAGCAGGACGTGAAAGACCCAGTGCCATCCAGCCAAGGCTGGCTGCAGAGGATTGGCCAGCCGGTCACTCTGCTGAGCCCTCAGGCTGCTTGGGATCAGGGAACTGCCATCAAGAGAGCCATCAAGCCAGTACATCACAGTTGCTTCTGAGAAAGCATCAAAATGCTTTGGGTCTCTGTAAAGCGCCTAGAGACAATTGTCATTGTAACAGACGCTATATAAATAAAATTGAAATTGAAAATGACTGTAGGTTGTATCATACAAGATACAAGCCGGTGACTGATAGCTCCTGGCTGGCTCGCCAACTTGTATGATGTTGAAAGACCTAAAACACTCCATGACCCCAGGTTAAATCAATGATGGTGCGTCTTGATTGCAGGTGTCTGTTAGATTAAATTAATATAGCTAGCAGTATAACACAGTCTACACCACGCCTGCTTCATACCACTGAGCCAGAGCTATATGAATGTTTATGTGAATGGGTGAAGAGGAAAGCACTTAGTAGAACCTAGACAAGGTTCAAAGGCACTATATATATGTAAGTGTGGGCCACTTCCCATACAACACTGACCTCACCAGCAGAGACTTCAGCTGTAAAGTAAGTGCTACATTCCCAAAAAACGCAGAGATGTGACAGCATCTAATATTGAGCGGTGGATTGGCTGAATGCATCAAAAAGAAGAAAGTATGCCGTCCAGAAAATGATTTGAGAGCTTTTTATTATGAATATGACACCTGTAAGATGGCCTAAAAAGGTGTACAGAAAGACAACCATGTATGTGACATGATCCTCTGAATGGATGAAAACCTAGGAAACATATAAAAGAACATAGCTTTAAAAATGAAGTATGTACATTTTCAGATTTGCAGCGTATTCATGGTAAATAAACTTAAAAAGATGAGCACTGAAAATAATAATAAAAAAGTAGCCAGGCACTCAAAGTTAGCATCAATTAGTCATGTGTTACTTCCCTCTTGTGCAAGGAAAAACAAATAAAAAAACTGAAATGTACTTAGTTTTTTTTTCTTTTTCAACATTTTAATTTGTTTGGATTTAGAATTCTATAACACTGTTAACATTGATAAGAGATTCCCTCTCTCCCATATTTCAGCTACTTGGCACCAAGTTCCTGATAAAATAATCTGTTTAATTGTACAAGAAATTGTTAAAAACACAGACACAGTTTCTTCACAGGTAAATTGATATTTCAATATTTGTAAAATCTTAAACACTATGTATTTGACAGCAGCTGTGATTAAGGTTTTAAAGATTTTAAAATCACAAAGTTTTCCTTTTTGACATAAACACAGAAAAAACAAACCAACAAAAAACCTCTGAAACAGCTTGAACCAGCTGTTTGGTTCAAGTTACATATGGGTGTATTTCCTGGTTTCGTCAGAGTTAAGTTCCTTGTCCTGATCCCATCCCTCATTCTACCTCTTTACGCCCTGTTTCTGTGGCAGCTGCTGCCACATTGTGCATGTTTAGGATGAGGAATTTAATCAAAATTAAGATTTTATGCAATCTTTTGGGCTCCTTAGCAGGGCTGCTCTTTCTAAATTTAAATATATAAATTTGAATTGAGCTAAAATGATTATATATTATATATATATATATATATATATATATATATATATATATATATATATATATATATATATATATATGTGTGTGTATAATATATCTGGATAAGAACTGGAGTGAATTTAATGTGTGTAATTTGACTGGATTGCAATTATTTACTTCCTGTGTTAAGGGTCTTGGGATTACTTTTATTCTGAAATGGTGCCATATAAATAAACCGAACTGAAAAGTTTGTGCCTTGTCCTTCCTTTCAAGCACCGTTGGTAGAAAATGCTAAAATCCAGAAGGAGGAAAGTGCTCCTGAAACATATGTAACTCTGAATCCACCAAACCAACAGATGGAGCCACTCACATTGAATTCCCCTTTTATTGTTCATATTCTTTTTTAATTGTCTGTTTCAGTGACAAGAAATTGATTTTTCACAAAACTCACAAATGCTACAGTCTGTTTTTTCCTGATCTGCAGGGGGCCTGCAAGAATCACTTCATCATTCCATTCATCCCCCTGTGGGCTTGATACAATGTAAAAAAAAAAAAAAAGTTTAGAAAAGGAAAACAAAAAGGGCTTGATCACATGACACACTAAACATGCAGTTTAGTTTTCCAAAACACCTATAAAAATAGATTTAGATTTATGGTGAGAAATACTTTTTTCTGTTTTTTAATTTGTTTAGAAATATTTAATTCTTTAAACTACATGTTGTGAAAAACTACTGGGAGTTTTTCCTCTCCTCCCTTGAACAACTTCTTTTTTTTTTCCATAAGTGAAATTTGCACTGGAAGTAGACAAGTTTTGGTGGGAACCATTGAAATACACCCAATGCACACAAGAAACCCCAAGGAATTCTGGGAAAATGTTTCACAGCTTCGGCTTTCATTGGTTTTTCAGGATGAAGGAGTATATTTAAAATCCTTCTTCAGGCTTCTCCTCATCATAATGTACTTGTCTTCATATTTCATTTGATACTCCCAGAATTCCTCAGTGGCAAGAACATGGCTCAATAAATCTTTGTGTTAGTTAAATAATCTTTTCATCTCTGAGAAAAAAAGACAGCAAGATAAAGAGGTTTGAATAATACTATACAACAGCAAAAAGCAATAGCACAGTGACAAAGAGTAGGATTAGAAAATAAAAATGCGATTTTACAGAGACACAAAGGAGGTGAACTCTTTCCCTTTTTTTTTTTTTTTTTGCAAAGGCCACCAAACACAAAATTTCACAACCTCCACTGGTTTCACTAAGACAGCAAACAGAGGGAAATAGAGAAGGAAACAAAGAGGTAAAGAGTTGTCATTTTTTGGGATGTCAATCATCTAATGCCTCCACCCCTTTTCTCTCAACCTGCTTCCTCTCCTTCCCCACACTAGAGATAGAGCACAGAGATTATAAGGACAAAAATAGTTACGGTAGCTCAGTATATACTGCATATAGTTAACACACGCACACACACACACACACGCGCGCGCGCACGCACACACACACACACACAGACAGAAGTTGCCATGAAAGACATTGACTGCTAGTGACACAAAACACATTGGTAACACATTTTTACGGTAATTTTACGGAACACATTGTTCAGGTAATAAGGATGGTGAGATGGTAAAGACAAGGCTGTCAACTTTAAAGAGATGGACACTATGATCATTTAATACTGTTTGAATTATTACTTATCTTTTCTCTCTCTCTCTTTCTCTCTGTTTTTTTCTTTTTTTAAATTTTTTTTTTTTACCAAATATTAGAAGGAAAAATACAAATGAAAGAAATTCACAGTGCTTTTAAAACATCAAACTCGAGAGATTAGTATTATTTTTTTTGTTTTAGTTTTATGCAACAGAGGCTGGAAAATAAAATAAGCACGACAAGGACAACAACAAAGACAAAGACACTATTTAAAGAAATGGGATTGTTTTCGTTCCTCAAAAAGAAAAAAAAAACATATTTCAGCTGATTCGATGCTTGACAGATTGATTGAAAATTCATGTCTTTATAATCTCCTTTTTGATATGTGGTTTTTAATCACAGAGTCTGCCGATGAGATGGAAGAGAGTGGATTGTTGAGGAAATCCAGTCTTTTTTGGAGGCGATTCTGGCTTAATAAGACAAGAAGCCGGAGGGGGGGGCACAGTACAGTGACTTAGAAACAGTGACTTAACTTAGAAATGCTCGCTAACAATTAAAAGTGATAAAGTTAGAAAATGTGTACATTACAAAAAAACGAAAAAGTTGAACTAATTAGCTGTGAGGGGACATAACAAAAAAAAAAAAAAGGATTGTAAATTTTTTTCCTCCCTCCTCCTTAAAAAAAAGAATAATGATCTGTCTACTGGTGTATCAACAAGCTGAAGGTTCAGTTTACAGCTCCCCATTCAGCCAGCTGAATCAGGGTTGCTGGACAGTCACTAGCACCACAAATCCTTAGAGATGACAGACAGGAATGGACAATGAAAGACTGCTCCACTGTTCCAGGTAAACATTAACAGGGTGAAATATCAGAGTCTAGCAAACAGATGGGAGGAGATGTCGAGGAGGTTATGCTTGGTGTGAGTAAACTCCTTGGATAAAAGAGACCTGTAGTCATAATTCAAAGGTCATCATTACCCGGCTGAAATAACTTTTTTTTTTAATATGCTTTATCAATTTTTATTTTCTTAATGCTTGATTTGTAAGTTAAACTGGAGCTAGAATACTTCATATAAAAAAAGGAATAGATGAAAGAGAAAAAGCATTAATTCTCTTTACAATTACCTCTTCAAGAAACATTCTCAAAAACATTCCTTTCAAAAGATTTATCTCTGAGACTTTTGAGTGCCGCCTCCTCTTTAAATAAAAAAGTTTCTTATTAAGCCTAGATCACGTCGAGATGCCTCGGAGTGGCACACAGTTGTTTTTTGTCTTTTACAAATCCCTATACTGACCTTCTTAAAATTCACACAATCAGCATCCTTAAAAAGATGCAACAGAAAAGTCAGAGTATAAAAATTGTCTCCTTCAAGCTCCAGTGGAATCATTAGGCAATATGAATTCTCTGTAGGCAAGAAGGACTTCTTCACAATCAGGACTATTTATGTTCTGTGGGTTTTTTTTTTTGTTTGTTTTTTTGATCAAAAGAAATACAATCAAAGAGAAAGGATGATGATTAAAAAAAAAAAAACAGAAAAAGGGACATATGTTTCAGAGTCATTAATGTCTTTTACACAAGCTGAGTTGCTCAAAGTGCTAGAGTACAATTGCCATAATTTCCTGTCTTTTCTCCCATCATGGAAACACAGTGCTTCACTGTGTTAAAAAAAAAAGGTAACATGTAAATAGTCTTTAATTTTACAAATAAGTAGGCTAATCTTTGACTTTGACACAGTTGCTGATTTTGGAAACACAGTAATGCGGTCTCGGATATTTTCCGTTAATCCTCCTTCCTCTCCAGAGTTGCCTGTGTGGTGTGGATCCCATTGCTGTACACTGGGAACGGTAGCGTCGAGAAAAGTCCCTCCGCCGTGGTGAAAACATTTGCTGTGGTTGGCATTTGACCCACCAAAGCACCATTACCGCCTGTGGGTGCTGGAGATCCGACAAACTGACCGGCGGCGGCTGCGGCAGACATGTTGAGTCTTTGTACATGATGGTAGAGCATCTCCATGGGCGTCTTAGGGTCCAGGCTGAACCCCGTGTTGTCAACAAAGTTCATGGCAGCGTTAGGGAGGAGGTTGCTTTGTGCCATTGCCAGAGTGACGTCTGCTGGTGCGTACCTGATGGTCCCGGTGGTGTAGACACGTGGAGTTGTTGTGTTGGTGGAAGCAAGAGTCCCTGAGACCCGGTGAACCAGTGGGAGGACCACATTACCCGCCTGCAAACGCTGCAGTGCTTCAAGATCACCAGAATACAGCAGCGAAGAGGAAGAGCTCGATGAGGATGAAGTGGAGGAAGTGGCAGAAGAAGAGGAGGTGGTCGGAGTGCCTTGTAGCTTATCCCGTGGGGATGCTGAGAGAGGAGGGGACAAGGGGTCCGAAGAGGATGTGTTGGAAGGAGGTGCTAAACTTGTGACGCTGGAAGAAGAGGACGTGGCCAAGTTCCCGTTGTATGGAGGCTTCCTTACTCCTCCTGCTCCACCCTCAGTTCCAGGAGGAGTTAAGACAGAGTCAGGGATGACAACCTGCAGCGAACCTCCCTGCGGTGAAGGAAAACTTTTGTGACTCCCTGGAGCCGCTGGCTTGGAGGTCATGCTGTATGGAGACTCGTTTCTGGAAATCTCTCTGTTGGGAGGATAGTTCCAGATGCTGCTGTCATTGTCAAAGTTGATTGGTTCTGCCATCTCTGTCTTGATCTTAAGGACGGAGGAGGTTGAATCGGTGCTGTTTGGAGAACCAGAGGTGGTCAGGAGGTGAGCAGACGGGGCCCCTAAGGAGTCACCTTGTGGTGTGGTATCTTCTATTGATGCAGGTTTAGGCGGAGTTGCAGACAAACGCAGCCTCCTGCTTTGTGATCGTTCCCATTTTTGGACTTTTCTTCTTTTCCGCGTCTTCTGGAGGTTGCTAGTGATATGAGCACTATTGCAGTCTTGCACTCCCGCATTCTCTTCCTCATTGCCATCCTCATCCACATCCTCCTCTTCTGCCTCTTCTGATGAGGACGTTTGTGAGTTGTGCATTTGTATTTCTTCTCCTTCTCCATAGTGCTCTACTTTGATATGAAGACCATCCAAATTACCCAGTCCACTGATGCCGCTCAGTCCCTCTAATCCTCCCAGTCCAGCTAACCTTCCCAGCCTACTTCCACCTCCTGCCATTCTCCTGGCATCGTGCTCCAGCTCCTGCTCCTGCTCCTGCTCTACATCTGAGGTTTCCAGACTGTCATCGCTCTCCTGACTCTCAGGGTTACTTGAACTGTCTCCTTGTTCGAGATGCTTCAGGTCCTGTGCAGAGGAGCAATATGATTGGCCAGGTTGCTGCTGATGTGTAGTTTCTATCTCTGGCTCCTTGCTGTGTTCTGCTTGGTTGCCGGGCTTCTCTTCAGGCTTTGGGTTTTCATTGTCTGTGAGAAGAAATAATTAAATTGGTTTAAAAAAAGGCAAACACAGACACTGAAACATGATTTTGAATATAATAATATTCAGAATATTTACACCTGTGAAAAAAAGTCTACTTTATGATAACATCTAGGCCCCACTTTTATTAGTTTGCATGCATATTTATGCACTTAGCCTCAGACTACACCAACAGCAGTTGTGATGGTCAAAATTAAGATGTTAAATCGAATCAAACTTTCATAACATTTTGCACAGACGTTTAAAATGCTGTAGGTTGCTTTCCTCCCTGCTGCAGTCAGACTGTATAATCAGCGCTGTTAACTAGGCTGGTTATTCACCCATCCAGATTCACTGTTTCCATGCATAGTGAAAATAATAGGTTGATTTGAGAGTTTTATACTTATTGTTTATTTTCTTCCTCTTTATTATTGTTATTATTATTACTATTATTATTATTTTTTGGCTTTCTTATTTATTTATCGTTTTCTCTTAGTGTACTTTTTTCTGGTCTGTACTGTTCTGCTGCAGCAACTCTCCCCAATGTGGGACAATAGAGGCATTATACCTTACCGACATACCTCAACATACCGACCCAAGGATAAACCTTGATGGGTCTCTGTGATGAGTCACTATGGGCCTGATTTACTAAGATCCTGAATAAAGAGTACTAAATTGCGTGTGCACTGAAAAAGTTTGCGCGTGCTGTTGTTGTGTGTTTTGCGGGTGATCAACTAAGAATGCTCGCGCAATTGATAACGGGTGCAAACCGCAGTATTAAAATGAGGTGTTGCGTGTCTTACGGTTTGCGCCATGGAGAGTCTGGATGGAAAGCAGGATAGACGCAAGCGCAAAATGAAATTTGATGAGTTGGAGTTAGAGATATTAGTGGAAGAGGCAAATAAACACATTCATGAACTAAAGCAAAGAAATTTAAACATTTCCAAAAGAAACGCAATATGGGAGAAAATCTGCGATAGAATAAATGCAGTTGGTAAGACAAAAAGAACGGCAGATGAGGTTAAAAGAAGGTGGCAAGATATAAGGCGAGGAACTAAAGAAAAAGTGGCCTTTAATAAAACTTCGGCAAACAAGACGGGTGGTTAAGTGGCCGTTGAGAAGTTCAAGCCTCCATAACCGCGGAGCGCTGTCATTACGGAGATGCGTCTCTGCGCGCAGCTGTGGCATCAATGAGTGGAGCTGTGGCTGGAGCCCACTCGTCCCTCACACACTACTCATTCGTAAAAAAAAGTATATGTTTTTTCATAAAATCCATCCATCCATCCATCCATCCATCCATTAGCTTCCGCTTATCCGAAGTCGGGTCGCGGCTTCAGAGGTCCAGATCCCCCGGCCGCTTCCACCAGCTCCTCTGGGAGAATCCCGAGGCGTTTTTCATAAAATGATGTGGAAATAACCCATTTTATTACAACTGAAATTGTGCTTGGAGTATTTTCACCGGACATTTTGACCGGAGAGATTATAAAATCCCGGACTTCCGCATATTTTACCAGACAAAGTCCAGCAATTACCAGACAACGGAAACCCTGGTGCCTCCTGTGGCAACCTTTTGCTGAATAATACTCGATTTAACATTCAAATAAAATATTTCTCCTTTTGCATGTGCAAACAAATTTACACGAGTCCGAAAGACTCTCTCTCTGCGTATTCTTTGATTTTGGCGATGTCGCCTCCTTGCTACAATAACAGCAGCCATCGGTGCGTAATGCTGGACAGAATAGCACCTTCCTTTCGAACGTATTAAATACAGACGCAATCACAATCCCCGCAATTACTTTCAGGGTTGGTAAATCTCATTGCGTGTGGTAAATGGACCTATTTGCATTTTCCCCTCCCAGTATTTTGCGCTTTCTGGCGGGTACGCCCCATATTGTTTATTCATCAGGGCAAAAGTGCTAAATGAACAGCGTGTGCTATTTTGCTTATTTGAGAGACGCAGTCCTCTTTGCACGCTGTTAGTAGATCAGCTTGCGCATTGGTTTGCGGGTGATGTCAAGTTTGCACACGTTTTTACGCACGCAAACCTTTAGTAAATCAGGCCCTATGAGTTTGACGTCTACAGAGGACACTGGAAAGGCCCATTATGCATTTACTCTTTGAAAACATTAATGACTGTACAAACTTTTACGTCGGTCCATCCATTGATGAGAATTGTCCTTGCCTTCTTTGGTGATAAAGCTATAAATGTCATCTTTATACAGCTTGAAGACGAAGCTCTTTTGGATCGGAAGCCAGCTCCACAAACAATGTCCATGAAAACACTTCCAAAGCTGGATAGGCCCTCGTATACCTCTTTTTGACCAACTTGAAACTGGTGCTGGTGCTGGGCTAGTGCTAGAGTTTGGAGTTGGTTCTACTTTGACCTTTTAAGAACTGGTTTGCTCTTCCATACAGAGCCACGACTAAACTACGTCATTACATCATTACTTAAATCCAATGCTCAACCTCCCTTGACTGAACTCTGAATTTATGTAGAAGATCACGGTTCACAAAACACCAGCCGTTTCTCAATTCCAAGTACACAAAGTCTGACCTTGTGTACTTGACAGTTCATAGTTTGGAAGTACAATTCAGGAGAATGTACTTTAGATGATGGGAGGATGCAGTTTGACTGCCATGAACCCAAACCCATCATTGATAGCTCATAGCACCAATAGGTGCACATTTTGAAATGATTTTCTCCACTCAGTGATTTGCTAAGAAAAAAAGGGCTCATCACAAACATGGCATCAGAGATGCTTTATGAATATAGTCAAACATACTCTTTGGCTGAGAGTTGGGTGACATGGAATGCTACTGTTCATGTTACGTTTGTGTCCAAATTTTTCAAAGCAATATTGTAATCCCATGATTTCTTTGATGATTGGCTGATGATTGGGAAAAATTGGTGAAAACCTGGACTTACTGGTAGATATGGCATGTACCCCATTTTGGATGGGGCAGCGCTCACATCTAGTTCTATTCATTAATTTCTTTCCCATCCAGAAACCTTTCAGTGTTTTATAAGTGAACAAGTGGACTTGCATTGGGAACCTTTCCTCACTGCATTCTCTTTATACATATATACAAATACAGATATGTATGCCATTACTGCTGTCTTTAACTTTTTATTCCTTTTTTTCTTAATTCTTTCATTTGGCTTGATATAACAGCTAAACCTATATCTTGTGTCCTGACCAGTGGAGGTAGATGGCTACCCTCCTCTAGTCTGGTTCTGCTGGAGGCTTCCTTTGGTTAAAGTTTTTCCTCTCCATTATCACCTCCTGTTCCATCCACGCGCAGGACAGGACCTGGATTGAACTAAAGACTTAAATGCAGTCTGTTAGTTTCCTGAGATAGGCTGCTTCTTAGTGTCTACACTTACATGAATTGGAATGAATGGATAATGAATTTCACTGATATGCTGGTATGAGAACCCTAAACAAAACTCAACAAAACAGTAAAGCCCTGCAGGGAAATATTGGTATCTCAGCAGAGTTTGTTGTCTGACCTCTTCTCTTGACAGGTAGGGAGGAATGCTCCAAACATCCTGTCAGATGCTGCCCACCTCCTGTTTAATGAATTTCAGTCTTTGCCTTTGGGCTGAAGGTTCAGGTTTCCCTTGGTGAGGAGTAATCAATATAAATACTCCTTTATCCCTGCAGCCATCACCATTAAAAATGCAGACCAGGGGAGGAGTTAGCTAACCCTCAACTGGTGGAGTTGTACCGCTGCTACAGGTTACAACTCAGGAACTCTGGATATTTGACATTTTACTTTATGAGCATTATCTGGTTGCTTTTCATTGTTCCTATTTGTCACTTCTGACCTTGAATACAGTTATTGTTTAAGTGTTTGAATCTTGATCCTGGACTCACTGTTCCCAAGGAGCTTTAATGTCTGTGTGTTTTCTGTACTTTTTTGTTTTTTTAAGTCTGCTGCCTCACTAGAGACACAATTACAGACCTTGACTGTCATAAATTTACCATAACTGGATTGAACTGGAATGTATTGGTCTGCATTTAAGTGTTCATGTACTGAACACATTTCTTTCTCTTTAAAGTGCATTAATATTACTGTTGTCAAGAATCGGCCATATACAAATAAATTTACATTAACGGAAATAAATTTCACATTCAGTTGTAAAGGACTTCCACTGATGATTCAATGTACGAGTATCATGAAAATCTTCTTTTTTTTTTTGTAGCCAGGACATCCAGGTTATGTGTTGTCTTGTGGATCCACTGAACTGTGTTTAGTACTTGTAGTTGTTGCTGTTAACTCTGTCCAGCCCATTACACAGACAGAACACAAACATTCATACTCTTATTCAGCCAACTAGAACCAGGTGTTGTTGCTGGACTGGTGCTAGAGCCAGTTCAGAGCTAATTCAGCTTTAGACCAGTTGAGGAACTGGTTTGCTCTTCTCCTCGGAGCAACAACAGAGTCATGTCATTATGCCTTTTCCACAGTCACTTGAAATTACCTTCAGTGTACTCTGAATTTCTATAGAGGAATGTGGTTCAACCAAAGGACATTGTGCTTTTCCTCAAAACCAAAATCCTCAAATTGCCAGTCTGCAGTTAATCGAGGATGTTGTTTAACAGCTTCCCTCAGCTCTTTGTTTTTCCTACAAGTTTGTATGTTCACATCCACAGCACAGTCGAGCTACAGCTATAGCTCCACCAGGCAGTTTCACTGGACTCCTTTCTTTGTTAAAATGTAGATGCACATGAAGAGGATCAGTTTACTGACCAAAGTATGTTACACTCAGGGCTTGACGCTAACTTTTTTGCTCACCAGCCACTGTGGCTAGTGTTTTTCCTCAGTCATTAGCCATTTAGTCTTTATGCTAGCCACAGTTTTGCTGTCAGTTTTCTTCTTCACAATATTCTTGCATTTATATTTTAAATACAAACACTTGGTACAAATATTGTGATGTGTCATATCAAATAATAAGTTACCAGCCAAAGTTGCTTGTGAGACAGAAATTGTTACTAGCCACAGTCAAATTTTACTAGCATTTGGCCGGTTGGCCGGTGTCAGTGCCCTGGTTACACTCCACCACAACTGGTGTCGGTAGTGCCCATTCTCACCTTGATAAATCTTTGCTTTAGCTGGTGGTAGCAGATTGGAAAAGTGGGACACTGTGAAACTGTTTGTCCTGTAAGCTATGTCCTATAAACTTTAACTTTCATCATCCCTTTATTGCTCTGCACTGGCTTCTCCCAGCACTTCCAGGTTAAAGCTCGGGGCCAGAACTGTGGAGCATCCGGAGTGCTCACACTAAAAACTGATTTCAAAACATCAAAAGTGGCCTTTCCACTCGTTATTCTTCCATGGTGAAGCATAGTTTTTCCTCTTTTTTTTTTTTTAACAAAAAAAGTCATTGCTCTCTTTTGAATCAAGAGGATAAGAGTATAATAAGGTATCTCATAGTACTGGCCGATATGGCCAAAAGAAAAAAAGAAATCCTTTTTAACAGAACATCTGATTTAAAACTATTTTGTTACATCTTTTTTTTTAAAGCCTATTAATAATATGCTTAGGTTTTAGGAAAAAATACATTTATTCATATTCTCTCTGGATAGATTGTATCCTTATTATCTTTACGTAGTTAAAGCACCTTCAGTGGTTCCCAGGCTGTAAAGGCGCTATATAAGTACGTTGTTGTTCTGTCCTTAACAAATGAAAGTGTATTTGCAGGTGTCTTGTTGTAGAATATGTTGATGTTAAAGGGATACTCCAACATTTTGGGAAAGTGAAATTTGCCATCAAACCCTGAGCCAGGGAAGCGAGGAAATACTTCTCTTCTTTGATCAACCAATCTGAAAAAGCCCTGCTCACTGAAATGAGTTGATCCTTTGAAGTGGATTCCACCACCAGGATGAGTGAAAAAACAAACAATCCCAAAATGCTCTTATTACGAGTTGTGACTTGTGCATGTATCTTGTGTAGATAAAAATAAATAAAATGGGACGCAATGAACTTCTGATCAGATAGCCGGACCTTTGTCAGATTGGGTCATTGGCCGCACCGAGAAGAGAAATTATTAACCCCCTTATCTAAAATAAGCTAATTTCCAAAATGCTGGAGTATGTTCAGTATAAGCAGTTATGAATCTGGCTGCCTCCTTCAGATGGGATTATGTGAAAAGGTGCCAGAATCACCATCCTCCTGGCTCTGACTCTCATGATGCCAACTAGCATTAAACCAGTGCTTTCTGAATCAGTGGGAGTTTTATATTGTTGCATTCAAAACTGGACGTTCTGTCCCAAATGTAGCGGTAATGACCAGTTTTGACTGATGCTGCCACCTAGTGGATCCGATTTTCATTATACTCTGGTAGCCCCTATTATTTTGCATTTCTAGACATGAAATTGTGTTTTGACTTATTTTGAAGGATGATAATGATCAGGTTTCTGGTGAACCATTAAGATTATCTGAGTGATGCCATCTATCATTTTTTTTTCTTTTCTTAAATTTGTGTAGAAAAATAAGCAAAATAGGCTAATTTCCACGCTTTTGAAATGCTGGGAGTATGAGTGTGGTCACCTCCTGCAGTTGGCATCAGTTTCCAGCTGGAAGCTGGAAGTGTGTGCCAGAATCACTATCCTGGCACCGACTCTCATTATGCAAACACATGGTGAAGTTATAATGTGTGAGCGCGGACTCATTAAGGTATTGGCTTCAGTTGGAACGCTGGTGAGACATTTCAAGATAATTATTTTGTATTTCTGGAATTCAAAACCAGCCTGTTCAGACATATTTTGAAGGATGATCATGATTAAGTCTCTAGTGAAACAATTACAATTATCTTTATCTTTTATGATTATATATTACCTCTAAATTTTACTTTTAAAAATTCATGAGCATTTTCCGCCCTGGTAAAACGGATTCAGTGTGTGCATTATACAAGTTCTGAAGAGATCAGGTTTGCTGAAAAAACTGACATGCTGTTGTCATGTGCTTGATAACTGAAGAGGGTAGAAGGTTTTACATTATACCATTACATGGGACTATTCGTAATGAATAATTAATTAAGAGCTTCATAGTGAGCTTCAAAGCCTGATATTTTTCATGTATGTATGCATTTATTGAGTCAAAGTCTCTTTGGACTATTTTTTTTGCAGGTTTATTGCATAGAATTCACAAATTCTTCTTATTAATATACCTATTTTCTACTCTGTGGGTTTTGGTGGTCGACACATTTTTGGTATCCAACTTCTTTTCTATTCTTCTTTCCCAACATACCTGAGTTTTCTTTCGACTCAGACTCAGATTCTGAGGTTTCGAAGGACTCGGAAGTTTTGTCTGGCAAGTTTGGCAGTTGGGAGATGTCCATCAGTGTTTCTTTATACTCTGGATTGCTGTGAACAAACACAGGAAATGTGTTAGCGTCAACATTTACTGAAATACAGCACATGCTTTGAATACATTCATCAGTAACTGCTTGCTTATATCATATTTATTTACATCTTTTTGTCTTCTAAATCTTCTTGAAATAAAATTCAGGAAGCTGCAGTTCTAAGTCTGTCACTGGTTAAATTTACATACACGGCAATATTCCAACGGTAACTCAGTTAAGACCTTCCTCTGAATAAGATGTATTCTTTCCCTCCCTTCTGTCCTTTCTGTCCTTCCAAGACATTAGATATGACAGAAAAGGAAAAGAAAAGGCCCATACAACATAGCAGATGATGCCTGCATGTGCCAAGTAATTTCAGCTGTGTAGCTAAGAGGAGAGGAGAGAAATGAGCTCTCTGTTCTGTCATCTATGTTATTGGACAGGTTTCCATTAGCAGGGTCTGGGGGAGTTTTACTGGGCCTTGGCCTCCATTACCAGCAACGGCCCTACAATGAGAACCTTTTACAGAGAACCTTTAGCGTAACCTCCATGGGACCGAGGCTAGTCCCTGTCTTGGGCTAGAGACTTTGGCATGGCCCCATGACTGGTTATGGTTGCTGTTCAGTCCCCTCAATGTCCCTTCAAGTTCAAGTCTTCTCTTATTCATTGCTACCATCGCCTTGCATACAAACACAGCAAGTAGTTCAGCTCCTCCCATGTGCTTCTTGTTTCAGTTTGTTTCTTCTTTTTCCTTGCAGCTGTGTTCTTTTTTTTATTTCACTGGCAACTGAAAAACCAATAACAAAATAAACGAAATAAAATAAGAAAGGAGTGGTGTATCTGTTCAACTTGGTACCTCCGTGCACTTTGTTTTGTTTTATCAGACAAGATAATCCATGTGACAGATGTGTCTCCTGTCACATCATGAGATCCTTCCTGTCCACAGCTACAACCATCTATAATGACTCTATGAAGAAACTTATATAATGAAAGTTACTGCAACTTATTGAATTGAAGTGAAGGGAATTATTTCACTGCCTACTTTTATCCATGTTTTGTTTTTGTTTTTTCTTATTAATATTTGTAAATTATTTAATCAGTCATTATAATTTATGGTAATGTACCTTAAGAGCAAGCAAAATATCTCTTGATACAAAGTTACTTGGCAATGAACTGATTCTGACTACCACAGTGAAGTTGTGCTGGCAGTTACACTTCCGAACCAGCAGTGGCGCTGTTGCACATTAAGTTCTGTGTTCAATGTTTACATTTTGGTAGAAAAAGACTGCAAGCTCATACTGAGTGTGACATGGCTGACATTCTTATTGTTAATCAATCCTCATCCATCCTGGCTTGTTAATGCACAGAGAGCATTCCTTGTGAGTATGGTGTAACTTAAAGACCAGCAGAATGCTTTATAGTTTATCATTTTGAAGTATTTATGTTAGATTAGATTTAGGTTATTTCATGAGTAGATTGAGTTATAATGTACAAATACTGTTTCTGTTTATAGTTTCACTCTGTCAACAATGTGAAGGATACATCAAAATAAAAGAAGATACATCCCTGGCATCTTGTTGAGGAGTTTACCTGTCTGCAAAGCTGTGTTCCTATTACATGCAGTGGGGGCAGAACAGTGAAAAAAGGATCATCTACCGTAACAAGCTGAACGTGACCAGTCACATCATTGGACTTCCACTATGTCTCAGCCATCCGAGAAAGCCTCCTCCATCGGCTCCCGCAAAACACAATCTTCAAAGAAATCAAGTAAGTCATCAGCAAGTATGGCTGCATTGAATGCCCGCGCAAAAGCTGAGGCTGCTCGTAAAAGAGCAGCATTTGCACAGAAGCAGATTGAAATGAAAGTGGAAAAGTCACGTTTAGAGGCCACTTTAGAAGCGCTCCAGCAGCAATGTGATGCAGAGGCAGCGATGGCTGAGGAAATTGTATATGAAGCTGCAGCAAGTGAGCTAGAAGAGGAACGTATGAGTCAATGTTTCCCTCAATCGGCTGATCCCATAGAACGCTGTAGCGACTATGTTAACCATCATTTTCTTGTTAAAGACCAAATGATCCCACAGGATACAGCACAGCCTAATCAGAAAACGAGGGACGAATCCTTTTGTCACCTTAAGCCAGAGTTTGATACATCTACTGCTGGTCGTAAGCAGCACCAATCAGTGCCCAATTACAAAGATAACTTTGTCCCCTACACGTCTGAAAGTGTCCCGGACTACCAAGCACTACCACGTTCCAGATCTCAGATACATACGCAAGAAAGTGCAAGCATATCTGACATTACCCGGTTTCTAGCCAGACGTGAGTTGCTCTCCGGAGGACTCACACGGTTCACTGACAAACCGGGTGACTACTGGGCATGGAAATCCACATTTGAGAATGCCATTAACGGTCTAGCACTAACCGCCAGCGAAGAACTCGACCTACTGACTAAGTGGTTAGGCAGTGAGTCCTCACAACATGCTAAACGCATTAGAGCAGTGCATATAAATGACCCTTTGAATGGATTACATAAAGTGTGGGGGAGACTTCAGCAGTGTTACGGGTCTCCCGAAGCATTAGAAAAGGCGATGCTTGATAGACTTGACCATTTTCCTAAGGTTTCTAATAAGGATCCACAACTACTGCGTGATCTTGGGGATTTACTTTTGGAGATTAATTCAGCTAAAACAGAAGGCTACGTTCCAGGCTTATCTTACCTAGATACAGCACGTGGAATTCATCCAATTGTAGATAAACTTCCTTTCCCCTTGCAGGAAAAATGGATGGTACACGCATCAAAGTACAAGCAAGTGCATTCGGTGTCCTTTCCTCCATTCTCTGAGTTTGTTGGCCTTATCAACAGGGAAGCTGACATGCGAAACGACCCCAGCTTTAGGCCCTCTGTTCCAACCAACATCTCAATTCCTAAGACAACTAAATACATGGGAAAATATGAAAAGAGAGAACCCATCTCAGTTCACAGAATGGAAGTGACAAACTCCAGTCTAAAACAAGCTTCCGATAAACCGGTTGATGACCCGAACAAAGAGTGCCCCATCCATAAAAAACCCCATGCACTCAAAAAATGCAGGGCATTCAGAGAAAAACCCTTAGAGGAGCGGAAAGCTTATTTGAAACAGAACAAAATTTGTTTTCGATGTTGTGCGTCTTCCATCCATCAAGCAAAGAACTGTAAGGTTGAGATCCAATGCACAGAATGTGGCAGTGACTTACATGTCACCGCTCTTCATGCTGGTCCTGCGCCCTGGGCAACCCAAATCACTACAGAGTCTGCAGCTGAGAATGGCGGGGAGCAGGAGCCGACGTCGACAATCGCCACTTCTACCTGTACGCAGGTTTGCGGAAACAAAGACTACAGCTATTCATGCGCCAAGATCTGTCTTGTATCAGTTTACCCCAAAGACAATCAAGACAATAGAGTAAAGGCATACGTGATTTTGGACGACCAAAGCAACAAATCTTTAGCAAGATCCTCCTTCTTCAATGCATTTGGCATCACATCACTAGCAACTCTTCTCCATACATTCTCAAGACATGTGCAGGAGTGTTGGAGGTGTCTGGGAGGAGAGCCAGGAATTTTGTTGTGGAGTCAGCTGATGGCCAAACATGTTTAAACTTACCAACTCTTATAGAGTGCGACATGCTTCCTGACAATCGAAATGAGATTCCAACGCCGAAGGCAGCTGAACACCATTCTCATCTTCAAGACATCATCACTGAGATTCCAGAACTGGACCCCGATGCTGAAATCCTACTCCTCTTGGGAAGGGATATTATACAAGCCCACAAAGTGCTAAAGACATGCAATGGACCTCCAAATGCTCCCTTTGCACAAAAGCTGGCACTAGGCTGGGTCATTGTTGGAAATGTTTGCCTCAGTGGAGTGCATATACCTGAAAAGGTCAACGTCCACAAAACCAACATCCTGGACAATGGCCGACCTAGTCACTTCATTCCATGTAACAACACCATTCAGGTCAACAATGAATTCAGTCACCAAGTCAAGCACAGCGTTAGCTCTCCCATTCACAGATCAGCGCTCAAGTCACACAAAGCTGAAATCATTGGTGACTTAGTCTACCAGTGCACAAGCTCAGATGAGAAACCAGGTTATTCAATAGAAGAACAAACATTCCTTCAAATAATGGAGAAGGAAGTCTATCAAGACAGCTCAAATAGTTGGGTCGCTCCGTTGCCCTTCCGTTCACCTAGACCACGGCTCCCCAACAATCGTCAACAAGCCAAGCAGCGTCTTGCTTCAGTTAGCCGGATGTTAAAGAAAAGACCTGAGATGAGAAAGGATTTCAAAGACTTTATGCAGAAAATATTTGATAATGGCCATGCAGAGCTAGCGCCCCCTCTCAGGGATCAAGAGGAGTGCTGGTATCTGCCCTTTTTTGGAGTGTACCACCCACGTAAGCCAGACCAAATACGGGTAGTCTTTGATTCAAGTGCACGTCACAGTGGAGTGTCACTAAATGACATTCTTTTGTCAGGCCCAAATCTGAACAACAGCCTACTAGGAGTCCTGATACGGTTTAGAGAAGAGGAAGTGGCAGTTATAGCAGATATTAAGCAGATGTTCCATTGCTTCTTGGTGAGGAAAGACCACCGTAACTTCTTACGTTTCCTCTGGCATGAGAACAACGACGTGGACTGCCCCGTGGTGGAATATCGTATGTCAGTTCATGTTTTCGGAAACAGCCCGTCACCAGCTGTGGCAATATATGGGCTCAGAAAGGCCTCCAGAGAAAATGGCGACACCACCACAAAACATCTTGTGGAGCGACACTTCTATGTCGATGATGGACTTGCCTCCTTTCCATCCGACACTGAAGCCATCAGTGTGCTCAAGAAAGCTCAAGAAACCCTAGCCTCTTCCAATCTGCGATTGCACAAAATAGCATCCAACCACGTAAATGTCATGATGGCATTTCCTAAAGAGGACCTGGCATCAGGTTTGAAGGACCTAGATCTTAGTGCAGACACTCCACCAATGCAGAGAAGTCTAGGCATAAGCTGGGATGTTGCCTCAGACGAGTTTACCTTTCAAGTGTCAATCACTGAGAAACCCTACACTCGCAGAGGAGTCTTATCAACCATAAATAGTCTTTATGACCCAATTGGCTTTGCAGCTCCAGTTAGTATCCAAGGCAGAGCATTGCTTCGGCAGCTATCGATGGAAGCTTGTGATTGGGACGAGCCCTTGCCTGATAAGCTGTTCAAAGAGTGGCATGAGTGGAGGACTTCATTAAAACATCTTGAAAATGTGAGGATTCCAAGAATGTACACCTCCATCTCCCTAAGTGTTGCAGCAAAGAGAGAACTTTGCATCTTCTGTGACGCTTCTACCCAAGCCATTTCAGCTGCAGCATACATCAAGACCACGGGTTCAGAAGGCAAGTGTGAACTTGGGTTTGTGTTTGGTAAAGCTAAACTTGCCCCACAACAAGAACTGACTATCCCGAGACTCGAACTCTGCGCAGCTGTCCTGGCGGTGGAAATTGCAGACATGGTTATGGAAGAAGCAGACACTTCCTTTCATTCTGTGAGATTCTTCACGGACAGCAAGGTGGTCCTTGGGTACATCCGAAACGAGTCCAGAAGATTCTACGTCTATGTAGGCAACCGAGTACAGAGAATTCGCAAGTCATCCCTTCCTGAACAATGGAGTTACGTCCCCACAATCAAGAATCCAGCTGATGGTGGGTCAAGGTCAATTCCAGCAAACACCTTAATGTATAGCAGCTGGTTAAGAGGACCAGACTTCCTGTTGAGGCAAGACTGCAGTGAAGTAGAGACAGTTTCATCCTATGAACTTGTTGACCCAGAGTTTGACCCAGAGGTTCGCCCTTTGGTGATATCTCATGCAACTGAAGTCACAGAGACAGCTCTGAATCCAAAACGATTTGAGCATTTCTCGTCTTGGAGATCGCTGTTTAGAACAATAGCAAGGTTGGTTCACATTGCAGAGTCCTTCAAAGGAGAGCAATGTGAAACCAGTTGTCAAGGCTGGCACATGTGCAAATGTCTGAAACCCGAGGATTTCAACAAGGCTAAAGCTGTTATCATACGCTGTCTTCAGCATCAGTCTTATCCTGAAACCTTCACCTGCTTGGAAGCTGGAAAGAAAACTGCCCAACACAACCAGCTCAGAAACCTGTCTCCTTACATCGATGAAGTCGGGTGTCTCAGAGTTGGGGGTCGCTTGTCACACGCCAGCATCGATAGCAACGAAAGGAACCCACTCATCATCCCTGGCCGTCACTATGTAACAACCCTGATCATACGCCACTACCATCTACAAGTACAGCATCAAGGTCGTCACTTTACAGAAGGTGCTGTAAGGTCAGCTGGTCTGTGGATAATTGGTGGCAAGCGATGCATCAGTTCCGTCATTTATAACTGCGTAATCTGTCGCAAGTTGAGGTGGAAAACAGAGAAACAAAGGATGGCGGACCTACCTATTGATCGTCTGAACACCGATCCTGCATTCTCTTATGTCGGCATTGATGTGTTCGGACCCTGGTCAGTTACCTTCCGTCGAACACGTGGAGGCTGTGCTTACAATAAACGATGGGCTGTCATTTTTACATGCCTGAGCACTAGAGCTATCCACATTGAAGTGATGGAGTCGATGGAGTCTTCAAGCTTCATAAATGCTTTGCGAAGATTCCTTTCTATTCGTGGACCAGTGAAACAGCTGAGGTCCGACTGTGGAACCAATTTCCTAGGCGCATGCAAGGAACTTGGGATTACTGCAAAGCATTGCAACAACCAGGAAATCCAAGACTTTCTTGTGGATAATGAATGCACTTGGGTTTTTAACCCACCCCATGCGTCACATATGGGAGGTAGCTGGGAGCGTATGATTGGCATCACAAAGCGTATTCTGGATGCTATGTTCCTGAACGTTCCTAGCCAGCAGTTAACCCATGAAGTGCTTGTCACCTTCCTAGCAGAAATAGCTGCTATTATTAACTCCCGGCCACTGGTTCCAGTGTCTGCCGACCCAGACTTTCCCTTCATTCTCACACCGGCGACTCTTCTTACTCAAAAAATAGGAGCTCCACCAATACCAGCAGGCACCTTCAACGAGAAAGACCTGCACAAACGCCAATGGAGGCAAGTGCAGCATCTTTCCAACGTCTTCTGGCATCGTTGGAAGCGTGAGTATCTCCCGACGCTGCAAAGTCGCAAGAAGTGGCAGTCTGCCAGGCCTAATCTGTGTGAAGGAGACCTTGTCCTTCTTAAGGACAGTCAAGTCAAGAGGACTCACTGGCCCATGGGCAGAGTCATAAGAACCTTTCCGAGTGATGACTGTAAGGTTAGAAAAGTCGAAGTAAAGGTTGCATCTGGAGGTGTGTGCAAGACCTTCTTAAGACCAGTCACGGATATTGTACTCCTACTGCCAACTGCTAAAAAGGCATCTACCGATGCTAATGAGTAGTTACAGTGTTGTGACATTTAATAATGTCAGGCGGGGAGTGTGCTGGCAGTTACACTTCCGAACCAGCAGTGGCGCTGTTGCACATTAAGTTCTGTGTTCAATGTTTACATTTTGGTAGAAAAAGACTGCAAGCTCATACTGAGTGTGACATGGCTGACATTCTTATTGTTAATCAATCCTCATCCATCCTGGCTTGTTAATGCACAGAGAGCATTCCTTGTGAGTATGGTGTAACTTAAAGACCAGCAGAATGCTTTATAGTTTATCATTTTGAAGTATTTATGTTAGATTAGATTTAGGTTATTTCATGAGTAGATTGAGTTATAATGTACAAATACTGTTTCTGTTTATAGTTTTCACTCTGTCAACAATGTGAAGGATACATCAAAATAAAATAAGATACATCCCTGGCATCTTGTTGAGGAGTTTACCTGTCTGCAAAGCTGTGTTCCTATTACATGCAGTGGGGGCAGAACAGAAGTGGTACAGAGTATCAGTTTAAGGAATCTTGCTCACCATATACGAGACACTTTGAGAGACTGCCAGAGTTAAATCTGTTGAATCTGGTTGCAAATAAGACAATAAAGAGAACAAAAGAAAGCTTCTCTTGAAGGCGAGTATGTTGTCTAATTAAAAATGTAAAAATATGGCCATATTCTACAGTTACTGCAATTCATACCATGACAGATGTCCAGTCTCTGTGCATTAACTTCCAGTGGAAGTCATGAGATGACCATTAGCATCAGCTGCTGATCTATGAAACGGGGGCTATAGAGACTCACTATGTTGTATTGTGATATTTGCTCAGGGGTCATGTTCTGGGTCTCTGTAAAGGGCCTAGAGACAATTGACATTGTAACAGATGCTATACAAATAAAATTGAATTGAACTGAATTGAACTGTGCCCAATACTGACTCCACTGTTGAAAGACACAACAACAGCAGACTGTGGCTGCTACTCTTAGTAGCTTTTCTTGTTGCTCTTAATTGCTTAACAAAATATTATCTTTGAAAAATGCTCGTTTAATTTATTTCAATGTTTTAGGATGCTGACCTTTTGATTGGAAGTTTTGAAGGTTTCATACGAGTCTCTCATGGGACTCGTGACAAAATATTGCCTAGGGCACCAGTTTAACCAGCGGTGCTGCTGATCAATGCTCTAACATCAACTACTAGCTCGCCTTGCCTATCTGTGCCAATCAGCATTGTTTTTCGATTTGGTCACTTCAACTTTTTCTAACTTACAGAGCTTGTTCAAAGAATGTCAACCCTGATACTCTGCCCCATCACTTCAGCCCTGAGAAACATCCAGACTGTCTGGACACCATGCTCCCTTCCTCCTGTGTAGTGGCAGCAGACACCTGGGAACTGAAGAACTGCCACCTGCAAACTCTGCAAACTAGTTGGTGCATGCTTTTCAGGTGGCATGTCATTTCAGAGCAGCTCTTACTATCTCTCTGATCAAGAGACTTTTTCTGGTGACCCTCCATGGACAGAAGCATTAGAAAGTACATTTCTGACTATCCTGTCTGCACCTGTGGCAGGGACTTCCAAACCTTCTGAACCTTAAATGTCTTTCATCCAGACTAATGGTCCAGTGGAATGAGCCAACAAAGACCTGGACTAAGCTTTCAACTGTTTCACTGCTGCCAACGTTGCTGTCTGCAGTGACAATCTGTGCTGGATTGAATATACCCAAATTCCCTGGATAATAACCTTCTGAGATTTCCCCGAGGTATCGATAACAGCTCTAACTCAACTTAAGTTGCCACAAATATGAGACTGCAATCCTCATTTTGTGTCTCCCAAATTAAACTAAATGAAACATCTGAGATGTCCATTGGCCCTTTTTTCCCGAGCCCCACTACCTGCTCCAATAATCAATGACCATGTCCCATACATGGTAGGTTGCTGAATGTTCACTGTTGGGGGCACAGCTACCACTATGGAGGGGTGTTGCTCCATTGATCTTTTGCTCCTGAATTCTTGACTCCTCCCTGGATTGTGACTTCCACTGTTGTTATCCTGGGAAACCTGGATATGGAGACTCGTGTTGAGAGGAGGGAGGAGATGGGGGCACAGATGGTTGTACTGTCACCATTGGGAGGAATTGTATCTCCTCTTGTTTGCCTTCTTCGTGTTTCCTCACGTTTCTCTGGCTCCCTGTCTCTCTCTCTCAGTCCTGTAGCTGTGGTTTACTGGTTTACTGGTGCCTAGTCCCTTTCTTCTCCACTGTCAGCTCACCTGGAACATCTGTTCATCTCATCACTACACTTCTTTGGGTTTCTCTTTATTAATCACCGGATCGTTGTATTCAGGTAACAATAGTTCAGAATTCTAGTGTAAATACTATGAGGTGCCGTGAGGGACATTATTCTGAATTAGCATTCACACACACATATGAAACCGAACTCTCTAACATACTATACTGAAAACCTTACACACATACATGTGAAATACTCTCATACACACAACTGAAAATCCTCTCATGTATACAACTGAAAATCCTCTCATACATACAACTAGAAATCCTTTCATACATACATGTGAAATCCTCTCATACATAAACTGGAAATCCTTCATACATACATGTGAAATCCTCTCATACATACAACTGAAAATCCTCTCATACATACAACTGGAAATCCTCTCATACATATAACTGGAAATCCTTTCATACATACATGTGAAATCCTATCATACAAACAACTGGAAATCCTCTCATACACACATGTGAAAATCCTTTCATACATACAGGTGAAATCCTCTCATACATACAACTGGAAATCCTCTTATACATACATGTAAAATCCTCTCATACATACAACTGGAAATCCTCTCATACATACAACTGGAAATCCTCTCATACATTCATGTAAAATCCTCTCATACATGCAACTGAAAATCCTTTCATACACACATGTGAAATCCTCTCATACATACAACTGGAAATCCTCTCATACATACATGTAAAATCCTCTCATACATGCAACTGAAAATCCTCTCATGCATACAACTGGAAATCCTCTCATACATACATGTAAAATCCTCTCATACATGCAACTGAAAATCCTCTCATACATACAACTGGAAATCCTCTCATACATACATGTAAAATCCTCTTATACATGCAACTGAAAATCCTCTCATACATACAACTGGAAATCCTCTCATACATACATGTAAAATCCTCTTATACATACAACTGGAAATCCTCTCATACATACAACTGGAAATCCTCTCATACATACAACTGAAAATCCTCTTATACATACATGTAAAATCCTCTCATACATACAACTGGAAATCCTCTCATACATACATGTAAAATCCTCTCATACATGCAACTGAAAATCCTTTCATACACACATATGAAATCCTCTCATACATACAACTAGAAATCCTCTTATACATACATGTAAAATCCTCTCATACATACAACTGAAAATCCTCTCATACATACAACTGGAAATCCTCTCATACATACATGTAAAATCCTCTCATGCATACAACTGGAAATCCTCTCATACATACATGTAAAATCCTCTTATACATGCAACTGAAAATCCTCTCATACATACAACTGGAAATCCTCTCATACATACAACTGGAAATCCTCTCATACATACATGTAAAATCCTCTTATACATGCAACTGAAAATCCTCTCATACATGCAACTGAAAATCCTCTCATACATACAACTGGAAATCCTCTCATACATACAACTGGAAATCCTCTTATACGTACAACTGAAAATCCTCTCATACATACATGTAAAATCGTCTCATACATACAACTGGAAATCCTCTCATACATTCATGTAAAATCCTCTCTTACATGCAACTGAAAATCCTCTCATACATACATGTAAAATCCTCTTATACATGCAACTGAAAATCCTCTCATACATACAACTGAAAATCCTCTCATACATTCATGTAAAATCCTCTCATACATACAACTGGAAATCCTCTCATACATACATGTAAAATCCTCTTATACATGCAACTGAAAATCCTCTCATACATACAACTGGAAATCCTCTCATACATACAACTGAAAATCCTCTTATACATACATATAAAATCCTCTCATACATACAACTGGAAATCCTCTCATACATACATGTAAAATCCTCTTATACATGCAACTGAAAATCCTCTCATACATACAACTGGAAATCCTCTCATACATACAACTGGAAATCCTCTTATACGTACAACTGGAAATCCTCTCATACATTCATGTAAAATCCTCTCTTACATGCAACTGAAAATCCTCTCATACATACATGTAAAATCCTCTTATACATGCAACTGAAAATCCTCTCATACATACAACTGGAAATCCCCTCATACATTCATGTAAAATCCTCTCTTACATGCAACTGAAAATCCTCTCATACATACATGTAAAATCCTCTTATACATGCAACTGAAAATCCTCTCATACATACAACTGGAAATCCTCTCATACATACAACTGAAAATCCTCTTATACATACATATAAAATCCTCTCATACATACAACTGGAAATCCTCTCATACATACATGTAAAATCCTCTTATACATGCAACTGAAAATCCTCTCATACATACAACTGGAAATCCTCTCATACATACAACTGAAAATCCTCTTATACATACATATAAAATCCTCTCATACATACAACTGGAAATCCTCTCATACATACATGTAAAATCCTCTTATACATGCAACTGAAAATCCTCTCATACATACAACTGGAAATCCTCTCACACATACAGTAGCGCTCCAAATACGGATACTGGACAATCTCCTCTTGTCTCCTCTTCCATCAGCGAGACAGCGTCCCGTCACCACCAACAGCAATTAGATACAATCAGACTTTCTAGAAACGATGCTTATTCTTGCAATCCTCCTTGTTTTTCTAATTGAAACATTTACGAGTCTATGGGTGGTCTCTGCTGGAGTCAGTATACTATAAATCAAGTCCGTCGCTTTGGTCAGACTGGTTTTTGGCTGCTGACATGACATCACAAATTCCCCACTGTTACATGTATTCTGAAGTTGCGCTACTTCGCTAACCAACCAACTTCCTTTTCAACTAAAATTTCCTCTCATACATACAACTGGAAATTCCAGTTCTATGTATGAGAGGATTTCACATGTATGTATGAAAGGATTCTCAGTTGTATGTATGAGAGGATTTCACATGTATGTATGAAAGGATTTCCAGTTGCATGTATGAGAAGATTTCACATGTATGTATGAGAAGATTTCACATGTGTGTATGAGAGGATTTCACATGTATGTATGAGGACTTCACATGTATGTATGAAAGGATTTCCAGTTGTATGTATGAGAAGATTTCACATGTGTGTATGAGAGGATTTCACATGTATGTATGAAAGGATTTCCAGTTGTATGTATGAGAAGATTTCACATGTATGTATGAGAGGATTTCACATGTGTGTATGAGAGGATTTCACATGTGTGTATGAAAGGATTTCCAGTTGTATGTATGAGATGATTTCATATGTATGTGTATAAGCTTTCACTTGTGTGTGTGCAACATTTCACCTGTATGTGTGTAATGTTTTCAGCATAGTATGTGCGAGAGTCTGTTTCATATATGTGTGTGGATGCTAATTCAGAATAATGTCCCTCACGCCCCCTCACAGAATACTGATCGTGACTGCATTCTCCTGCACTCTAGATCCACTGATGTCTGCTTGACTTGGGTCCTTTTCAAATAATGTAGATTATGGTAAAAACTATGGACAATTTGATTTTTTTTCTTGTCTCAATTTCTATTTGTCAGATTCACTGTTATAACTGAAATGTTATTGTCTAAGTTTATGTTTTAGCAGTTGAATATGTTTATTCAAGGCTTTATAAAGTTAAAATGTACATTTCCTCAATTCATTCTGGATTGCTTCTTTTGAGATATTTGAATTAGTTTTCATATTGAATTTTATATTCCAGTTTAGTTTTCTGTTGTCTTTTATTCCTTTTTATAACAAACAAAATTAACATTATTGGTCTTCTGCCTGGTTAATCCAATTAAATGACACAGAGGCATAATCCTTTATAGTTAGGGAATTCAGCTTTGCATCATTTTTTAGTCTTGCTCTAACTGACCTTTGTTCCTCTTTTCTTGTGCATTTCTGTACCTCTCCAGTTTCCCTTTTACATGCTTCCTATTCTTACTACATATCACAACATCATCTGAAAACATCATAGTTCATGGAGACTCCTGTCTGTCCTCAACTGTCAACCTATCCATCATCTTGGCAAACAAGAAGGGGCTCAGGGCCAATATTGGATGCTTTGCCACTTCCACCTGACATCCATCAGTCCGACTTCACACATCACCGCTGTCATGTTGTCAATCTTTTTCTTCTTTCCTAGTGTTTAGCTTATCATACAACTCATAAACCTCCTCTTTAGCCTCAGCCACCTCACTCTTTGCCTTGCATTCCAACTCTTTACACTACTGCCTACTTTCTTAATATATCTTTTGGTTGGTGTGGTATCTCAGTTGGTTCTTCTTTGGTACTCGTTTCCAGCATATACTCTTCTGAACCTCCTCATTCCAACACAAAGTCTCCTTATTTTATTTCCTCTGAGCAGATGACCCACCAAGCATCATCCAACCTGTCTCTCTTATAACATTTGCTGTAGCTGCCACCTGGAGCCAGTCTCCTCTTCGTACAACCAGAGCCGTCCTACATACTACCATCCGATGCTGTCTGGCTACACTCCTCTCTCTTACTACCTTGCAGAACCCAGTCTGTTTCCAATTGCAACTTCTGCAAAGAATATATTCATTCAGAATCACCTCTGCATAATTTCTCCTCCCATCGACTCCATGGTTTGTATCCTAAAGTGTCTATCCAAATGTGTCTAGCCTGGATGTCTTTCCACCTGATTTCCTGGATGCAAACTCTCTACCCTTTCCCGCATTATAACAACATCTAAAGTTTTAACTCTCAACTCTGCACTTGTGCTTTTTTGTCATCTGTTGCTATCTCAGGACACACCTCCCCCCTTCTGAAGAATTGTAATTCAGACTTTGCATGAGTGTAAGTCATGCAATAACACAGAGGCACATAAAGGAGTTGTAAGCCATTGATTGAATTATGCTCTGTAGTATGTAATTATATTATTATTAAAATCAAAGTTTACACAACTCATGTAAACACCATGCAAAATTGTCTTACTTGGAATATGGTGTAGAATTTATAATAAGGTTGGAATATTGCTGTGCTGGTAAATGTAGCCACTAACAATAAGAGGCACATAGTTGTCCCACAGGGGAGTACATTTTTCTTGGGTAAAAGTACTACACATAGTTGCAAACAACTCTAAGTACAAAACTGACTGCACAAAAGACGTATGTAATAAATGGACAGTGAACCAAGAACACCCACGTGGATAAGCACTGGCTATAAATTAACTAATCTGAAAGAGAGGTGAATATTAAACACATCAATCAGTTTTTTTCTTCATTAAACATTATCAAACTTGGTAATGATCTGCTAGATCATCAACTCAGTTAATAACCACTTCCTACATACAGTTGGGTTCACACGTATTTGGACAATGACAGACGTTTTTTACCTTTATACAGCACCACAATGAATCTATAATAGAATAATCGGAATATGATCAAATGGAGACTTTCAGCTTTACTTTAAAAATTTACAAAAATATGGCACTTGTAATTAAGGAATTACAGCTATTTTATGAAAAGCATCTCAATTTTCAGGGGGTCGGTAGTATTTGGATAAAATGACATATCTGTAAATATATCCATCCATTTTTTTCTGCTTAATCTGAGTTGGGTAGTGGGGGAAGCAGCCTAAACAGAGGCCCAGACCTCTCTCTCCCCACCCTACTCCACCAGCTCCTCCAAGAGAACACTGAGGCACTCCCTGGATAACTGAGAGATCTAATCTCTCCAGTGTGTCCTGGATCTGCCTCGTGGTCTTCTCCCAGTTGGACATCCCTGAAACACCTCTTCAGGGAGGCGTCCAGGGGACATCCTAACCAAGTACCCAAACCACCTCAACTGGCTCCTCTCGATGTGAAGGAGCAGTGCCTTTAGTTTGAGTCTGAATTTCTCACCCTATTTCTAAGGACATTTATTTCACCCGCTTGTATCAGTGATCTCATTTTGGTCACTACTCACAGTTCGTGACCATAGGTGAGGGTTGGAACACCTGATCTGCACTGATCCGAATGTCAATCTCCTGCTCCATTCTTCCATCACTTGTGAACAAGACCCCAAAATACTTAAACTTCCAACCCGGAGAAGGCATATTCCCATGATCCCTCCAGGACCCTAAAAAGGGTATAAAGCTGGTCCAGTGTTCCACGGCCATACGGCCAGGATGGAACTCAAATTGTTCCTCCTAGATCTGAAATTTGACAATCAATCAGACTCCAGCCCCCCTGCATTGACTTTACTAGGGAGGCTGAGGAGTGTGATTTACACCCTCTGGTCCTCCTTCTTAAAAAGGGAAACCACCACCTCAGTCTGCCAATCCAGAGGCACTGCCCCCAGTTTTCATGTGATGTTGCCGAGACGTGTCAACCAGGACAGTCCAACAACATCCAGAGCCTTAAGGAACTCAGGATAGATCTCATCCACCCCTGGAGCCCGGTCGCCATGCAGCTTCTTAACTACTGTACCTTGGTGACCTCAGCTCCAGTAATGGATGAGTCCACCTCCAAGTTCACAGGTTCAGCATCCTCTATGGAAGACATGTTGGTGGGATTGAGAAGATCCTCAAAGTCACCTTTCCACTGCCAAACAACATCCCCAGTTGAGGTAAGCAGCACCCCACCCCCATTGTACACAGTGTTGGTGAAACACTTCTTTCCTCGCCTGAGCAGTCTGACAGTTTGCCAGAATCTTTGTGGAGCCGACCGAAAGTCATTTTCCATTGTCTCACCAAACTTCTCCCACAACCGTGTTTTTGCTTTAGAGACCAGCAAGGCCGTAGCCTATTTGGCCCATAAAAAACCAGTCTGCTGCTTCCAGAGTCCAACAGGCTAACCAAGCTCAGTGGGACTCTTTCTTTAGGCTGATGACCTCTCTTGAGGTGTGGAACATGGCCCATTCAGACTTAATGTTCCCAACCTCCCTCGGGATGCAGTTGTAGCTTTGATGGAGGTTTGACTTGAAGATCTTTCTGACAGGTTCCTCTGCCAGATATTCCCAGCATACCCTCATGACATGTTTGGCATGTTTGGGTTTACCAGGTCTGACCGGCAGTCTCCCCTGCCATCTGATCCAAGTCACCACCAGGTGGTGATCAGTTGACAGCTCAGCTCCTCTCTTTACCCGAGTAAAGAGAGAATGATAGGAAGAGACAAGACAGACTCTTCTCAATGATACGGCAAAGTTTGACCTGATGCCACGTGCATTTAAGAATACTCTTATGTTCGAACATGATGTTTGTTTTGGACAAACTGTGACTAGTACAGAAGTCCAGCAACAAAACACCAGTCGGGTTCAGATCAGAGAGGCTGTTCCTCCCAATCACGCCTCTCCAGGTACCATTGCTATTGCCAAATGAGCACTGAAGTCCTCGCAGAAAAAAGGAGGCCTCATTAGGGGTACTTTCCAGCACCCCCACCAAGGACTCCTAGAACTGGCAGGGCATAAAATGGCAACTAACTGGTCACCAAATGTGACCAAAATTTGACCATTTCGACCGTTTTTTTCTGCCTTGTCGCCAGTGGCGAGGGTAGGGCACTATAGAATCTGCAATCACGGAATCGTGGAATTGGAGATTAAAAACGGAATTTACTTAAAATGCGCAATATAACAGAACTGAACAGCAATTTGTGTAAAATTTTATTTTTTTTCTTCCAGACTGAAAGGAACTTTTCTTTCGAAAAAATGTTCCAAGACGTGTCACTAAAAGGTGGGGACACTCTAACTTCTCTGTCCCCTCCTGCCTCCACTTTCCTCATTAAAAAGAAAAAAAAAAGTCAAAGTGGCCACCTGACAAACTGGCAATGAAGCGAAGGAACTAGCGGCTTACTCCCAGGTACAGGGCAGAGCAGTTTTTCTGAGATTATTATGTGTTCAGCCAGCACACAGTTGAATGGGCACAAAAATATACATGAGAGGATCCCTTCCATCCATCCATTTGCTCCCGCTTGGTCCGGAGTCGGGTTGCAGAGGCAGCAGCTTCAGCAGCTTCAGCAGAGAGGCCCAGACCTCCCTCCCCCCAGCCGCGTCCACCAGCTCCTCTGAGAAAACCCCGAGGTGTTCCCAGGACACGCTGGAGAGATATAGGTCCTGATCGTACACTTCCCACTAGCCTAACCCAGGTTTAGGAACCTCTGCTAACTGCCAATGCAATCTTCTGCCCCTAAAGCCGCTAACCGCTATCCCTACTGGTTCCCGTCTGGCCTCCTGGTTCCCGTCCGGCGCTGCGGCCGCCTGCCACGTCACCTGCCACGTCACCTGCCACGACGCCTCATGATTCCCGTCTGGTGCCGCGGCTGCCCGCCACGTCGCCTCCTGGTTCCCTTCCGGCATCACGGCCGCCTGCCTCGTCACCCGCCTCGTCGCTCGCCTGGTTGCCCGCCTCATCGCCTCCCGGCGCCGCGGTCGCCCACCAAAACCTTCTTGTCTGGCCTGGAGGCCTAGTAACTGTTTTTTTGGATTTGTTTTTGTGTGGTTCCCTGCCTTCCGGCCCCCTCCACCCTCCCTGCTCTGCTCCCCTTTCTCGGTTTGGTTTCTTTTGTGTTTAGGACCGTCTGGGAGCCGGTCCTTGGGGGGGTGGGGGTGGGGGTACTGTCATGGCAGATTTTGGGTATTGGGTAATGGGTGGTCTGACCACCCATTACCCAATACCCAAAATCTGCGAGATACCAGTACCGCAAGATACCGAGTTTGTGGAAAGCGCAACCAGCATGTCGGCGCGTAAAAGAGTGCGTCCAAATCCTGTCATTGCGCGTCCACCCAGTCACATGTGGACTGCACAACCGGCTCTACCTCTCGATTATGCATCACTGTATTACTTTCATACGTTATTATTCTCTTAAGGGCAGGTGATTTCTGTACAGCTGTGGCATGATCTCATCCAGATGTTTGCTGTGGAGGAAACGAGGAGATCACAGAACTCTGTTGTGGAGTTTCTTGTACTGTGCTCGTATCCCTCTGATCCTCTCCTTGTGCACCGGAGCACCTGAGATGTTCTCAGTGGTAGAAGGTAGATGTCATCATACGTGTTCCTCTGGCTCAATGCTCATCCAATGATCTGTTCTGCAGTATTTTAAAAAGCACTGCTTCCAGCGGCTATGCTTCTTGGCGCAGCTGTGCGTCTTTGCGCAGGGGATATGTTCAAGATAACTCAAAAAGTTATGGATGGATTTTGATGACATTTTCAGGAGTTGTCAGAAATGTGAAAAGGAAGAACTGATTTTATTTTGGGTGTGATCCGGAAGAAATCCTGGATTCTGGATCACTTTCAAATTTTCTATAACATTGCGCTGTTTAGTTGTTTCTTGAACCCTAAAGCAACCACAATGGAGACAGGAAGGGAGTTCTGGAATTTAAAGAGTTTAATTCTCTCAGATGTAAAAAAGGAGGATTCGAGGGTTGGCAGCCAAACCAACAATCCAGGGGACGACGAAGGCAAGGAGGTGGCACTGCGAATGGTTGGATCAGGCGTTTCTATGGGAAGATCTGGAGACGAGTCTGGTTGAATGATGACTGAATAGGTACAGGTGTGCAGTGCCACACCTGGGCTGCTCGTCGGATGGGAAGGTGAAACATAGGTGGATCTGAGTGTCTATGTAGAGGATTGAAGGTGGCGCGGTGGGTTGTTCGCAGGACCCCCAGAGGTGGAAGGTTGCGGTTCACAACCCAGCTTGAGACCGTAACATACACTCAATGGGGCCGGAAATTTTGTTTCTCAACATCTCCGTTAATTATTGCCCACAGCTCATTAAATTTCACTCAGGTATTGACACTGAAAACCTCTATAAAATTTCAGAGGCTGATCCGGATCTGATCCAGAAGGTGGATTTTATCGCAATCTGTAAATCGCTGTATGGGAGAACTGTTGTGCTTGGCGTAGGTCTGCGCTCTCTGAGTGCTTTTCTAGTTAAGAAATGCTTTCATGGAAGTTCACTGGCTCTATTTTTTTCTAAGCAGTTTGTTGGAACTTCTTGGAGTACAAAAGAAATTATTATGACTGCTCCGATCTGGGTGAAAAGACGCTTCATAGCAGTTTGCAGGTACCGCAACCTGCTTTTAAAGGCAATGGCTACTGACGCACTGATTGGTTGAACAGGTGGAACGCCCTAACCACTCCAATGCATAATGTGTGCATAATATAGTGGTTGGCGCAGGTAAGATGGTGGGTTTCGGGAGGGGGAAGATTGCGTTCTTTGTGGGGTCTTTTCACCCAGATCAGAGCAGCTCTCATGGGCAGCTCGTCTGGGACTCTGCGGTAGAGCTTCCTTCTCTTCTGTCCTCCTCCACCTCTGCACTGATAACATAACTAGCTCTAACTAATGTGGAGCAAATGATTTAATCTTTTTTCTGAGCAGTTTATTGAAACTTCTTGGAGTACAAAAGAAATGATAATGTTTGGCGGAGGTCTGCGCAATTCCTCCATATAGCGATTTACAGATTGCGATAAAATCCGCCTTCTGGATCAGATCCGGATCAGCCTCTGAAATTTTATAGAGGTTTTCAGTGTCAATACCTGAGTGAAATTTAATGAGTTGTGGGCAATAATTAACGGAGATGTTGAGAAACAAAATTTCCAGCTCCATTGAGTGCATGTTATGGTCCCAAACCGGGTTGTGAACTGCAACCTTCCACCTCTGGGGCTCCTGCGCACAACCCACTGCGCCACCTTCAATCCTCTACATAGACACTCAGATCCACCTCTGTTTCACCTTCCCATCTGACGAGCAGCCCAGGTGTGGCACTGCACACCTGTACCTATTCAGTCATCATTCAACCAGACTCGTCTCCAGATCTTCCCATAGAAACGCCTGATCCAGCCATTCGCAGTGCCACCTCCTTGCCTTCGTCGTCCCCTGGATTGTTGGTTTGGCTGCCAACCCTCGAATCCTCCTTTTTTACATCTAAGAGAATTAAACTCTTAAAATTCTAGAACTCCCTTCCTGTCTCCATTGTGGTTGCTTTAGGGTTCAAGAAACAACTAAACAGCGCAATGTTATCGAAAATTTGAAAGTGATCCAGAATCCAGGATTTCTTCCGGATCACACCCAAAATAAAATCAGTTCTTCCTTTTTACATTTCTGACAACTCCTGAAAATGTCATCAAAATCCATCCATAACTTTTTGAGTTATCTTGAACATATCTGCGCAAAGACGCACAGCTGCGCCAAGACGCATAGCCGCTGGGAGCGGTGCTTTTTAAAATACTGCAGAACGGATCATTGGATGAGCATTGAGCCAGAGGAACAGGTATGATGACATCTACCTTCTACCACTGAGAACATCTCAGGTGCTCCAGTGCACAAGGAGAGGATCAGAGGGATACGAGCACAGTACAAGAAACTCCACAACAGAGTTCTGTGATCTCCTCGTTTCCTCCACAGCAAACATCTGTATGAGATCATGCCACAGCTGTACAGACATCCTCTGCCCTTAAGAGAATAATAACGTATGAAAGTAATACAGTGATGCATAATCGAGAGGTAGAGCCGGATGTGCAGTCCACATGTGACTGGGTGGACGCGCAATGACGGGATTTGGACGCGCTCTTTTACGCGCCGACATGCCAGTTGCGCTTTCCACAAACTCGGTATCTTGCGGTACTGGTATCTCGCAGATTTTGGGTATTGGATAATGGGTGGTCAGACCACCCATTACCCAATACCCAAAATCTGCGAGATACAGGTACCGCAAGATACCGAGTGTGGAAAGCGCATTTTTCGGGTAGGTGTGTCACAACTACGACTGTGAGGTGTGTTGCTTCAGACAGCCCCCTGGTACTCTGCATCTCTCCATCTCTCCATCTCTCCATCTCCGTCTCTGCTGCAGAGGCAGGGGTGCAGGGGAGGGGTGTGGGGAAGTCAGGTGGGGGAGTCCGGGGGGCGTCTGCCGGTCCTCCTCGAGGCTCCTGCGGCAGAGAGGGCCTCACACCCTCCCTACCCCGGTCCAAACCACCTCTCTAGTCTGGACTCTGCCAGCTCCGTCTACGCAGCCCCCCGGGGCGGTGGGTTCTCTCTCTCTCTCTCTCTCCGGCAGCCGTTCCTCCGCGCAGCCGAGCGCACGCGTTTCACACCGCACTTCCCGTTCCGAGGGCTCACACAGACCCGAGGGCGGGTCGACGCGTGCGCACCGGTGGAGGAAGAGGCGCGGAGGGGAGAGAGAGCCCCACCGCTCGGACTCAGGGGTTCTGACGGGCGCGCAACGGCCGGGCCCAAAAACCTCAGAACTCACAACACTCTGCGCGGTGTGGGCGGTCTGGCCCTGGCCGTTGGCAGCGCGGCCCCGGGTACCCAACTCAACTGCATTGCAAATCAAACTGGAGATCTCCAGTTTCAAACTGGAGATCTCCAGTTTCAAACTGGAGATCTCCAGTTAGTGTTTGTCTCTAGTGCATACATTTTCTCAAAAAACTTTTTATTCCTACATTTACTCAAAAAAAATTTTTTTTTTTTCCTTCATGTCCCCTCCAGGGCTCCGTAAGAATCTGATTCCAGAACACGGATTCTTTTTTTAACGTTTTCCGGTAAAGTAAAATTTGGCTTTCATGTTCTCAAATGTCATCAGTGGTTTAAACATCGTTGTAAACCTTCTGTATTGACATTCATGAGGGCATTTCTTGATTGTAGATTTTAACAATGATATGCTTACTTTCTTTAGGGTTTTTTACATTTTTGTTGATGTTGTGAGGGGTTTTTCTTCACCAAGAAAGGATTCTACAAACATCCACTTTAACTGTTGATCTGGCCATACCTAGGGTTATTGCTGTGTCTTATACATTTATATATTTTTTTCTTCCTCTCTCTTTTTTTTAAAAACCCAATGATGGCCTCTTTGCTTTGCACTGAGTAGTCCTTGGACTTCATTTCAGTAGCTCCAGTTTACACTCTGTTCACATCTTGATTGTTTTATTTTAAATTCATTGCAGTGGTGTATGAAGGTAAAATCATTAAAAAAAAGAAAAAAAAATCATTGTTCAAATGCTTCTGGGCCTAACTGTATAGAAGTGCAGGCAGAAGGCTGGGGACTCCCATGATGAAAGCGCAGCTGAGTGTTTTAAAAGTGCGATCTTTATTTCCCTTGTTGATGTTTGCTTTTCCTTTTGGAAAATGGAAAATAAATAGCAACTTATTTTATTGCTCTCCCATGCTAAATGCAGTGCCCTGTACTTCATTTGTTTGAACCTCATCTCGTAACAATTCATAATAATAAAAGGTTCATAAAAAAACTGTTCATAGTAATAAATTATAGTTCAAAATAACCAATTTAATTACTGCACATGCCCTTGAGTTAAAAAAGAATGGATAAAAAAATAATTACGATCATTAACTGAGGGAAGATTGCGACCTAATTTCATGAGATAGAAATTACAGCATAAAACCCTTAAATCATAAATGACACAGTAATGCATAAAAACCCTCTAATCATATATGAGGTAACAATCTTTAAAACCACATGTGAAAAAATTCTACAATTATAGCAGAACATAAAACCTAAGAATCTGTACGTAAAGTGTAGCAGATAGAAAACAGAGTAGTGTGTTAAATGTGGAAATGCAGAACAAGACCAAATCAACATGTATCCTTATTGCAAAGTCTGATGTAGGAATAAATTAGAGCTTGAAATGGTTTGTCTTACACTTATAAGCTCTGTAAGGTCTTCCTCAAGGTAACTTGTCAGGGAACAGAAGGTGTGATGGGACATTAAGCGTCCTGTGAGCTAATTTAATCACTTGTGTACTGTAGGTAGCCTGAAGCAAAATCTAGTCCTTTTCCCCACTGCATTCATAGCTGTGTTTACCACATTCTCAAATTCAGATTTTTTCTGTACGGTGTAAGTGCTTAACCAAGCTGCCATTCTAATTATGGTTTCCAACACAGAAGAGCAACATGTAAACATGAAATCTACTCACTTTGAACAGTCAAAGTCTGTGGGAGAACTGCAGCCAGATACCCTCCCACACACAGTCTACATGGGTGTTGAGAGTCCAGCTGTTGCCCAGATACTTATAAATGCTCACCTGTTCAATAATATTATCATTGGTGATGACCAGGCTGTGGGCTCTCATCTCTCTAGGGTCAAATATCACCTCTCTTTTCTTTTTAACATTAAAAATGGAATGATAAGTGTCACACCAAAATATAAAGGGATCACTTCCATCCACGTATATAGAGGAACAATCGTCCTTAAATAGCAAACTTAAAAGCAGCATGTCATCTGAAAAGTTCATGATGTAATTATTCAACATGGCATGACTACTGATATGAATTTATGTCTGACCTGAGGACATAGTTGACCCAGATTATGTTCTTCTCACTGGAATTCTTGGCGCTGACAGCAATGGTAGCACTGGACTGGATCCAAATGTAACCACCGTTTTTCTGGATCCACCGGTAATACTTAGTCACACTCTGACCTTTATTCATCACTGAGAGACAGAGGGAGAGAGACAAAGGGAGAGGTGAAGAAATGTATTATATTATATACTGTATTGTATTTTTATAGTGAAGTGATAGTTTCTCTCTAAACTATCACTTCACACAGATCACACTTTCAAAAAAAGACATGTTCTGAATGACAACCTGGATGTAGGCAGTGGAGTCAGATGGAGGGTGACAGAAGAACAGAGATATGAAGATCTGACAGAGAAAGAGAACTATCATCAAATGTTATGTGCCATCTGCTCTCATTAATCACAATAGCACTTACTGCCCGTCTCTCTGTGGGTTGAAGCATGTGTGCTTTCAATGAAAAAAATAAAAAAAACACCATCAGGACATTACTTGTGTGCCAAAATTTAATTTGAATTTACATTAGATTGATTTATTTTGGAAAAAAAAATAAACAAAACATGTTGACTTGTTATATATATACATTTTTAACAATATCAAGACTAATGATGGCCACAGTTAACTACATTTCCACACAACCATCTGCAAAGATGCTGCAATCCAAATGCTGGTTTGTCTCAACCCTCTGTTACTGTAATAATAAGCCACAGCAGGACATAAACCACTATAAGCCACTATAGTCAATAGTCTAGGACTTGTTTCTTCTCCTTTTAAAAACACTGACACAGCAAATGCAAAACATATGTTGGCCTGCAAGTGATATCAAAGCAAATGTAACACAGTGTGAGTTTAGGACTGTTAGGAAGTGTCCAGTGGGAGAAGCCCACCACGCTGCTGCAAAAACATAATCCACAAGCCACTGGAAAGTTGAGGACATGGCGGTTGATGGTAGCCCAACCCCTGCTGCATAATGAGCCTCAGGGATGGCTTCACATAACCAATGAGACAGTACGTGTTGTGATGGGGGCTTTCCTTTTGACTAGTTTTGAATGTATGAACAGATGTAGTGTTTTTCTTTTTTCAGATATGTGCACCACATACTGAGACAGAGGCCACACCAGACAAAGGAAGTGAGATTTTGCCTCTGTTTCATTCTTGTGAGAACAAAAGAAACCTTCCAGGTTAATAGCTGTAGATCTATGTGAGGATAATTTTAGGCATAAATATAAGATTTGGTCTCAGAATCGCCATGCTCCCATCACCTCTGATACAGGGGGATGATGAAGAGCACACATACAGTCATGGAAAAAATCATTAGACCACCCTTGTTTTCTTCAGTTTCTTGTTCATTTTAATGCCTGGTACAACTAAACGTACATTTGTTTGGACAAACATAATGATAACCACAAAGATTGCTCATAAGAGTTTTATTTAAGAGCTGATATCTTACCATTTTCCATGGTTTTCTTGATTATAACCTAAATCACTTAAGTTTTTACATCAATAGCTATGGCGTTGTACTGCCAAAAACACTGCTTTTATGCATTCAGTGTTTTCTTTTCTGTCTGTTTTAGTCACATGATGACGTTTCAGTGGTACCAGGTATTAAAATGAACAAGAAAGTGAAGAAAAAATGGTGATCTAATAATTTTTTCCATTACTGTAGATCACTCAATCTCTAAACTGGAGTCACAGGAAGAGAAGTGCTGTTCTGAGATTTAAAAAAAATGGATGTCTCATCAAAACCTTCATGGCAGCAGCATAAGTTCTGATCATGAACAGAGCCAAACTTCTCCAGGTAAGACAAAACATGATACAGGACATGCAATGGAGTCTCATCCTCTCTCCACACACCATCACTAGAAAATGGTGTAGGTTCTGTTGTTTTAACCTGTGTATTTATTCACACCTCTCCCTTTAGTCCACCAGATCATCTGTGCCCCCCCCCCACTTGAATTTGAGTCAAGCATGTGAGTCTGTTTCCTGCTGCCAGCATAACAAACTCCTACAACCTGAGCCTGATGCATCCCTCTCCAGCTGAGATGCACCTGTCACCTGCCAGGGGGAACCCCGGCTGACTGGTCTCAACAGGTCCAACTGCACTGACGGAGAGAGCATCAGCAAACATCTCCTGTGGAAAAATGGAAGTGAGATGGAGGCGGCTGAGTGATCTTTTAAACTGACCGCCATGCTCTTATGCTGGAGGGGTCCAGGTGCCCTCTTAGATGAATAATTGTCTTAGTGGGCAGAAGAGAACTCTTTTCCCAGGTGATGACAAAATCCAACAGGTGTTTCACAAGCTCTACCATGTGGAAAGCCAGAGTATTTCTTGAGGAGGCAATCATGAACAGTACTCTCATTCCCTGACTGTGAAAGGGCTCCAAGGACTTCTCCGTGCATTTAGAGAGAGCGTGGGGGGCCTGTGAAGGTTTACTGACGGGTATATGGTCCTACTGATACTTGACCTCTCTGAAATAGAAACGCACGAGCTTTGTGTGTCTGGGAATGATTGGGAGGGAAGTGCAACTGAGGTACGAACTGACGCTGAATGAATTTTTGCAGCTGAGTGAACTGTGTGGAAAAAGTACATAAACAAGGACAGCTAATAAACAATGAGGGGGGGGGGGGGGGGGGGGGGGCAAGTTGACCATGAGGAAACTGCTCTTTCACAGGTAATTGACTCTGAAAAGAGCTGTTGCCTGGAGCTGTTTCTGCAGGATGCATATTTCCACCATTCAGTGGATCCTTACCGACCTGCTTAAGAAGTTGCAGTGAACGGACTCACATGGTTCACTGCAGTTTTTACATCCAAGCCATGGTGTGATTTGAGCCACTACCATTGTCAAAGCCAGAGTTAGGACTGCAGTGCAGGCTTTAAGCATCTAATTGGCCAACTATGAGGGGAAAGACCTAGACTGAGCTGTGATGGAAGAGATGGAGGAGGTGAGCAGCATCATTTTGTCCACTAGTTTTCCACTGAACCCTTGTGCGTGTTTCTCTGAGCTCATACTATGTCCTTGAGGAGGAACTGTAAGATAACATGACTGGCCAGAACTGGGTTATATACCGAGATAGATGAAACCTCTCTATTCTATCAGTTAGGTCTGTCGCATTAGATACACTCCCGAAACAACATTCACACACATTGTTTATCTTATTCTAAGGACACGGCGTGGACAGTGGTTGGCCTGTCCATGCCACCAATAACTGGCCAATTACTTCTGGTTGCGGGTGAGTCCAACCTGTACAGGGCAGAGCCAACCCTAGAGGAGAAATGTTTACCATTTTCGAGGATCTTGGCTCAGTCTGACTGAGGTTCTATCGTTCTGAGCCCAGCGCTGCCCTGCTGTGCCTGTGTAAAAAGCCTTCTTTAGTCATCTGGGCAGTGCGTTGTAGGTTGTGAAGGAGCACATGAACAACACTGGTAAAAGAAAGCAACGCTACCAGCTGCAGTCACGCTACTTTTCTACATAGCTTTCCTGAAGCTGTACAAACAATATCTATAAAAAAATGACCAGTGTCAGGATGAAAATGTGTTGTTGTTAGGGATGCACAATAACTGTTTTTTTTAAAACCGATACCAATAACCGATAACTTTCCGCTCCTAAAGGCCGATACCGATCACCGATAACACACACATACCTAAGATCATTACATCAATACTATGAACAAAATCAAAAATAGTTTTGACTTTTTAGGGTGACATCAACTGTTTCTGAACTGAACCGTGGCCCGTGTGTCTTGTTGATTGTGGCTCCTCTTTCAAATTTTGGCAAATTTTCAACTTTTCTCACTTCAATCAGCCAGCTGAGTTGTGGCTAAAGCCAGCTACTGTAATCGTACCCAAGGGTGGGACTAATTCAAAGCATGTGGCTTATTTGTGCAGCGAGCAGGAAAAAAATTGATTGGTTGTTTTTGGTTGGACGAAGGCATGCCAAAAAAACACATTGGTTCTGATTCCAGAACTGAAAAATGAAAGACTGTAAGCTGGTGCCCACGGGTGTGTGCCAACATATGTAAAAATTACCTAAGTCAAGTGATGATCTGTAGACCTTACTTTTATTTTTAAATTTTATGTATATTTGTTTTTCTTTTATTTTTAGTTTGTAAGTCTCTTTCATCACTACCCCTAAATATTTGTTGTTTTTGTTTCTGATTGCTATAATGCCTTATACTGTATCTCCTCTACATGTGTTTTTTGTACTATAATTGTTTGTGTTCAATAAAAATGCCTTATACTGTATCTCCTCTACATGTGTTTTTTGTACTATAATTGTTTGTGTTCAATAAAAAGAAAAAAAAAAGTGATTATCTGTAGATCTGTAGCATTGATTGTAAGTACTTCCGCCACTAGAGGCTGCTTACGAGGACATTCATGCTGTTTTGTGATTATGACTGAAAGCTTTCTTACATCACTAAAAGGGGTCAATAAAACAATAAAATGTAACTTTGGGTTATAATAAGTTGCTAGCTTGAATGACGTACTGGATCACCTAATGTTTGCAATCACTGAACAAACAATATCTTTGTTTTCAGACTGATTTCACAGAAGGAACTTAAATTATTTTAGGTAATGTTGTTTGTCTTTTTTTAATGAATTAATTCTTTTTTCACATTTTCCTGGGGCTGTAGCAAGCTGGTTATCAGACAGCCAATGCAGCCCTGTATGTCTTAATTAAAAGCTTGTTTTTTTAAAGACTAAAATTAAAGCACTTCTTTTTCTACATTTACAACTTCCCACCCCAACCTGAATAAATCACTCAAACTCCTGACAGACAAATATCTGCCGTACCTAGCACTCTCCACCAGGCAGCACTGTGTCACCACAACAGGCAATGCACCCTGGGAGTTGGCCCCTATCCCTCAACAGTCCCTCAACAATCCCCCAACCCTGTCCACCTGCACTCTGCTAATACATTTGGCTAAATAAACCACAAAATGGTTATTTCAAGCAATATGCATTGACATTAATCAGGAGCTGCCCAAGTACAAACAGTCTGACACAAGACGGAAAGGCCAGTATATTTATATCCCTCTCCTAAATTTAATTATGGCTGCAAATAGGCTTCAAATGACAAAGAAGAAAGAAGGAGAAAGCAGAGGGTGATTTATATAAAAGGGAGGTCAGTAATTAAAAACTATCAGAAACAAATAACATTGTTTAAGACTATATCCCCAGGGCTGTAGTAATTGACTTTGGTCTGGTACTTATTCGTTCCTTTTTTTTTTTTTGCCTATTTGTAGATGGAGAGAGAGCGCGAAATGGAGAGGAAATAACCTGTTTGCATGTTAAGACTGAGATTGCTGGATTTCATCACCTTGAAAGTGACCTTGCTTTGTAGAACAGAATAACTTCATGTTGAGTTTGCGTGCACACACAAACATGCAGAGTTTTTGTACAAAATATACTCACGCCTCAAGCACAAGACCTTTATCTCTTCAGAAAGCAATTTAAGTAAATATGAACAATGATAACTATGATTGTAGCAAGGCGAGCTTTGGGAGATTTTATTCCACAGCAGCTTGTGTCAGTAAGGTCAGAAATTTCTCCACAAAATAATCTGTTCTGATCTTTCATATGCTTTTAAGAAATAAATACATTTATCTGACTCAGACTTTATGTCTGTGTTGTAAAATAACAGCAATAATAAATATAATAGATGTTCAAAAGTGGTATAAAAATGTAATTATTCTAAATGTATAAAAATATGTTTAATATGTTTACTGCAGCACAACTATCTGCAGTGGCCTTTTCACTCATGTGAAGTATCAATGATTGGTTTTTGTAACTCTACTATGAATAAGCATTTGAAAAATATTTTACAAATAGAGCATTGCCTGCCTGATCTATATTTGGAGTCAATAACATCTGTTGCTGAGCCAACACAAAGTTTTTGCTACAGATTTTACTTCAGAATGATTGTTCAAAATACCTTAATTTAGTAGTCTTTTAAGTGTAAGATAAGCAGGAAACTAACTTGTGAATGCATTTCATTTGAAAATGCATTTAGAATTAAAATATATACAAATTCAAATTCAAATTCAAAAATACTTTATTAATCCCCCAAGGGGGAAATTCAAGTTTCAGTACACCAGTCTGGTGTACTAGAGGAGCTGCTAGTGTCCAGCGCTCCTTTTCATGCCAGGTCCCGTGGTCCGAGTGTTAACTCCAGTTAACAGCCGTTAAAACAGTTAACACCCGTTAGAACCAGTATATCTCCATAACGATGACCAGTGAGATATCTCCAGGTCAGAGGAGGAAACACCGATGAACCAGACCGTCTCCTCTGGGAAGACCGAGCTCCATTCAGTCCTGGCGAGCGACGGAGCCAACCGTCCCAGAGCCTGGTTCATCATGCGGACCGGACCAGGCCGTTGTCGTCTCCCCCGGCGGTGCTGGGCCCCACCAGGTCACCAGACAGCCCCTGCCAGGTCAGCTGACCCATCCGGCGTGTAGACTGGCTACGTCGGAGGCTCCCGTCCCGGCTCAGTGACGCTGCAGCCCGGATCCAGTGGCGGTGGTTGCCACGGGTAGCAGTTCAGGACTACTTAGCTTTCCTGAACCGGCCTCCAGTGACACCGTCCATGTCCGCGGCGGCAGGTCTCCACCAGCCACAAGAGGACCGATCCGCCCCCCTGCAGACAGTATGGAGACATCCGACCGCAGATCACCACAAACAGGGGACAAACTGGAGCGTCCAGCGTTGCAGGGACAAGTCCCCGAAAGCAGCAGCGAGTAGCCTCCATGTCAGGCGTCGTTTAGCATAGCTGTATATCCTCTTACACGGGCTTGTTATTGTGTGCATGAATAGTATTTTTAATGCTTGCGAGGACAGCAAGCTCCAACTAGTCTGACACCTTAAAGCACTTTTTCCATGTGACACAGTTCCAGATTAAAATTCTTACATCCAAAAATGTCTCGTTCCGTGAACTTTCCTAAATTTGAAACAGTACAAGTTGAAATTTGAACAACTTTGCAACATTAGAGAAACTTGGATGTGATAGACTGCGTTGCTCTCGGGTGCATGACTTCTCCCTAACTCACACATGTATATGTATATAGTGAACTCAGCAGCCAGTTAAAATGCACCATGTTAACTATGGCTAATTAAGGTGTATTTTCATGCTTTTTAGCTCTTTTTCTTTTACTACATCTCTTCATACTTTGTTTTTTCAAACAATCAATGCCAAATAATATAGCATAAGCTATTCAGTATTATTGCATCATACATCATACCGATGCCATGAAATTAACATGATAAATCTGGAGGGTTTTCTTCATAAAAACAGAAAAGACTGTAAAATAAGCTACATTTATGGCTCCGGTGTGATGTATGCCCAGTAATCTATTGACCTAGTCTGATGTATATACTGTGTAATTTTCAACAATGGACAACAACGTGCTGAAATCAAAATGTTTAATTTTAGTAATTCGATAACAATTTGTCTATAAAAGAGTTTTGAATACTCTTGTTATGTATCCTTGGGATCATGAAGGCCCTATATACTAACCAAGACAAATATAATAAAATCTCAACAAATCTAGAATTTTAGAATTTGATGCCAGCAACATAATCAAAAAAAGGTTGGTAGAGAGGTATATTTACCATCCTGATGGACAGTCTTTCCTTCTGATTGTGCTTTTTAATCCTTTAGAAACTGAGGATGCTAACTGTAACAGTTGTGCAAAAGAATACTGATTCCTTAACATGAGCTCATGTGGCTGTACTAATTATACTGGAATGACGTTTTTTTTCATGCAGTGTCACAACCTCGTCTCAATGGGTTTTGAACACCACTCACTATCTGCAGACCCTTAAAATATAGAATCTGTACTATATCATGGATTAGCATAACTGCGCACGTAGCAGCATACTCATTTTGTTGACTGGCTGATTAGCAGAAAGTATCAATGTACTTGTTCACTCTTAACTGACTCCCAATCATGTGGCTCTTGAGTACACAATATCATCCATAAAGCAATAGCAATAAAACTAACTCTGTCAAGAGAATAACTATGTAATAATATAAATATTCAAAGGAGTAATAGAGCTTGGCAACAAACAACAGAAGAAGGACCTCTGACTCCGTTCTACGGTGAAAGATTTCTCCACAATTCTTTCATGTTTGCTACAGTCAAGAAGCGTATACCAGGCAATGAAGAAGCAACACCATCTTTAGACAACTGCATTATAATGCATCACTATCAATCATTTATTTAAGATGTCAGGAGTAAGCCAGAAATATTTCAGAAAAGAAATATCAAATAGCAAAAAAAAAGGGTGAAAAAAAGTCAACTAGTAAAGCTGCTGCCCTTGGTCTGATTTCTTACACAGTGTGTTTCATGCCATATTTAATTAAATTCTTCAATTATTCCAGAATACTTTTTGTATGTTTTATGTACAAGACATGAAATATGCAAAAGCATGTGTTTCAGATCATTTTTGTGTATGGAAGGCCTTCAGGTTTTCCTTTTTTTCTTTTTCTTTTTTGATACATCCTCTATCAGTATATCTATACTATACTGTAATTCTTGAATTAATTAATAAACACACACACACACATTACGAGTCTCAGTGTCACTGTTGACTTCACTTTATGTCTCAATGCTCATATAAATCACGTTACCTGATCTGTATAATTACACCGGTATTCAACATTCACTTTGTCCATTCCTTACATCAACCACCTATACTTTATTCATTATAAATCGTTTTTTTTTAAAGTGTCCTTGGGTCTTGTGAAAGTTCCTCATGAATAAAATGATCTTTTTTCTGTGTCATTGAGAGTATTATGCCTTTTGACTGAGATAATATGACTGTAGTTGTGACTGTGAGAAACCATTTCAAAGATTCAAGAAAGCAGATTGTTTCTAAGTGGCTTTAAACTAAGAAAGGTTAATGCAACTTTCTTCATGTTGCTCTTATAGGCAGTATGGAGGACCGCTATTCTTTCTGAGGCCCAAAAATTTTCTAGGAAGTCAAATCATCTCCTGAAAGTGTGACCGATGTGTCCAGTGTGAGCCACTGACATGCATGTTGATTTATGTGATTTATAGTTCTACATAGCAACCATGCACATAGCCTACATATAGCATCTATGTCATTAGTGGAGCTTATGCATGTCTGTTCCCGTCTGTGTTGCTCTGTAATTACATTGATAAGTGCTAGATGATGATGTGGCTTCTTTTCTGCAGTGCTGTACCTTGCAGCACTGAGCTTACTTCCTTGATGTTGTTCACACATGGCAACGGAGCAAATGAAGCGTAGCTTATTTGAGTTGGAGCTGATAAATGTTGAACCACAGTAATCTTTACTGACATTCCCACAATCTGCCTTTCTATTCAGGTAGAAAACAACAAAGAAGTATCAGCAGGAAATACTTAGAAGGAAGTGAACCAATTGCAATTGTCGTGGTCTATGATGACCCGACAAAACATCATGGACCACCATCATAGTGTCACCTTAGCGTACCTGGAGGGGTGCATATCAGCTTGTGGTGGACATACCTATAAGATCTCTTGGCTCAAAGTGTCTGTTTAGTCAGTGACCTACATGGCTACAGGAGGAAGAGTATGTTAGTTTAAATGAAGCCACGCCAGCTGGTGATATTAATGATCATATTCCTTGAAGCACGGGCCGAGGCGGAAGAGTAGCGCCCATTTATAACTCCAGCCTTTGAGTAAAAACAGAACCTAAATTCAATTATAATGCATTCGAAAGCCTCATGCTTTGTATAACCACCCTGAGCAGGAAATCAGAAAAGCCAGTTTTGTTGGTAATAGCGTACCGGCCCCCTGCTAGTGCTTCTCTAGAGTTTCTGTCTGGTTGTCCAATCTGGTTTAGTGCTCAGTTCAGACAAAGTCATCATAGTGGATGACTTCACACACAACTTCACGCATGTCTTCAGTGTTTTAAAACCAGGATGTCCTTCAACTTTTTGCTTTTAAATTCAGATAAAACAGGGGTTATTGTGTTTGGTCTCAAACACGAACAGATTAACTGATTTTTTGTTGGCCTCCAGTACAGCTGTGAAAAAGCTTGGAGTTGTGTTTGATCAGGATATGTCATTTAAACAGCATATTAATCGGATTTGTAAGACAGCCTTTTTTCATCTCCGAAATGAGATATTAGGAGCACCTCATAAATGTAACTGTGCTCCATTGTTCCTGTAGCTTTTGGTGCTGTTTTGTCTTCCCTTTTTTCCAGTATGTTTGCAGGCCAGAGTTTTCAGAGTTAAATACTGACCTACAGTTCCATCCTCTGACCATCCCAGCGTTTACCTCCACCTGTGTGTGTAGATGTCTTTGGGACGACTAACATGCTGACCTACAGTCTGATCCTCTGACCACCTCAGTGTTGCTGCCTACATCTGTTTATATATCTCCGTAGTTCATGTACTAACAATGAACCAGTCAGAATATAAGTGCATGGAATTCTTAGTTCTAAAGTTCTAATGGATAATAATTATTTATACGTTTTGTCTCATCCAATACTGGCAGGGGGCAGCATGGTGGCTTAGTGGTTAGCATTGTTGCCTCAGAGCTAGAAGGTTCCTGGTTCAAACCTCAGCAGGGCCCTTTCTGTGTGGAGTTTGCATGTTCTCCCCGTGCTTGCATGGATTTCCTCTGGGTACTCCAGCATCCTCCCACAGTCCAAAGACATGCATGTCAGGTTAATTGGTGGTTCTAAATTGCCTTTGTTCGTCTCTATATTGCCCTGCTATGAACTGGCCACCTGTCCAGGGTGGACCCCTGCCTTTCACTTGAAGAGAGCTGGGATAGACTCCAGCAGATCCCCGTGACCCTGCAGAGGATTAAGCAGGCATAGATGATGGATGATGTTGAATACCCCATTGGTTCAACATAAGTTTAAACTACACTTAAGATATTTTTTGACTCCATTATACAGTACATTTAAATGAATGGATCAGCCCATCAGCTTGCCATCAAGGACTATGTTTACATGGACAACAATAATCTAATTATTGACCTTAACCTAATCAAAATCATTTTTCGATTAAGGTGTTTACATGAACTGATTTTAAAATATTCATTTCTTAATCCAGGTTTTATATGTTATCAAGCATAGTTCAATTAATGTGACATACCTTATGCCATATGCGTTATGTTCGCTGTTCCCTCCAGAATTTAAAATGACGGCACCAAATGCGGGCTTACCAGCATGATGATACCTTATACAGCTGTGAGTGTTTTTGCTTCAGATTGAATTGATGCTTCAAGTACAGCTTGCTATCCTCAATGTTAAATGTGCTAATAGACGTCGGCGGGTATCGGTCATTCCTCCAACTTATCAATGCCACTGTGAAGATCTTGGTGGAAGTTACTAATGAAGAATGAAAAACTTATTTCTTCTGATTCTGAAGATTGTTCACAAAGCTATGTTTGATGCTTCACTTCCTCCAAAATACTGTTTCACAGATCTAATTTGTATCCACACTTGGTTTCAGCTGTGTGTTAGAAGAGATCTCCATCCACAGTACATATCACACAGCTATCCATGCTCACTGGGCATTCATGCACAAGTGAAAACAGGCATTATGGGTCATCTGTGAGTAATCTCCCAGTGATGGTCACATGATATAGGCTTGGCAAACTAGGGAAGGATACATATAACCCAGAAAAGTAAACCATAAAGCAAACCAATGCAAATACCTCAATTTTTCCAAATATTTATATTTTGTCCATGCACTTTAGATCACAACAGTTATGTTTGCAAACTGAAAAGGGATCTGCAGTGGATAAAATTGTAACTGTATTTTAGGATTGGATTTTCTGGATGCCAAGTGTAAACTTTACCAATGCCATCATGCCAACATTGAAACTTATAGTTGAGGCCAACATCACCAAATGCGTTGATAACATACAGTATCCCTCGCACTTCGTGGTCTCAGCAATCGTGGAAGTTTCAAAAATAATCATCGAAAAAAAATATTTGAAAAAGAATTTGAAAAAAAAATTCAAACGAAGCGTGCTGACGGCTGAAGCAAAACACATCACATCAAGAACGAGTCTCAGGAAGCAACAAGAGTCTACACAGGAGGCCCCATGAACAAAAATCGTGACCTGTGATTGGCTGCTACGACGGGCATTACTGTGTCGTCAGTTGTCTGTATGCTGATTGGCTGACACGCATCTTAGCATCTCCCATCTCTTGCTCTCGTCAGCTACACACAGAGGAGAGATGGTCAAAGTGAGTGTACGTTCCGTAGATTATGCGTACGCATGTATCTGCCTCCAACAGGGAAACTACACCACACAAAGAAAGCAGCAGAAAAGATCAATGGTCCCCTGTTCCTTTCTCTGCTGGACATCAAGTTCTTCTAGTCCCCTGCCACCTGGGAGAAGATTCTGAAGCCTCCAGCTATGCACCTGATGGCTCAAGGTTTTTAGTTTTTTGTATACAGTTTATAAAATTGTGCGTATCTCAAAAACTAAGTTATGTACCACATTGCTGCGGTTTGGAGAGACTTTGTTTAGCTCTTTTACATTTACAGTTTTGAGAGATACAGCTATGATGTTTCTGTATTTAGAAAAATAGTGTAAAAGAAACTTTTTTTTTGTGGTTTATTGCACTTTTCAGCCATTTCTTTAGTAGGGTATATGATATAACGGTTGTATTCATAGATCATTCCACTTGACTGATAAGAGAATATTCCTGCCACTGAATGTCGACTCTGTGGAAGTCAGCAGAAAGAGACGAAAGTGTTTTGAGTCTCGCTTTATTCTCCAAAAACTTCCAACCAGAACAACGAATACAAAAGAATGATATGGGCGCCAAGAGTAAGGTCTCTCTTCCATCCTTGTTCTTCCTTTTCCTCTCTCACCTTCACAATAAAAGCGTACATTCCGAGCTTACATTCTGGTGTGAAATATAATAAGATTAGTGTCCACCACAACTCCAGGTTTTCCTGGATTCCTACAAAAACTCACGTATAAACAAAAATAGTTTAAAACCTGATTAATCAATCACCTCTGGCATAACGTTTATAACTGAAACATGAGTGCAGCACAATGTCAGATTAAGTTGATGTCACATTCAACTTAATGATTAAGAATTAGTAAGAAGCTTTACTTTGTCTACTTTAAGTCACATGTGTCAAACACAAGGGCCAAATGTGGCCCGTCAAGTCATTTTATGTGGCCCTCGAGAGTTTGGGCATTATTGGTTTAAATTTAAACCAATATTTTTAGACTTAAAATAAGCTTATGCTGCTTTAAAGCACATATTTACAATAAACTACATCTCCCATCATGCATTTCGTCGTTATCCACAACGATAATGGTAGCTATAAGCTATAAGCTCAGAACTGATGGACTTAAGAAAAACCTTTACAAACTAACCCCAACATGTCTAAGAAAAGAAAAATTGATGCACAAGGAAGGCAGCTTCATGAACGATGGGAAAACGAATACAAGTTTGTATCTCAAGGTGAAATAACAGTATGTCTTTTGTGTTATGAGGCAGTGTCAATCGTGAAAGTTTAATCTATGTCGGCATTTTGACAGCAAACACGGAGCTAAGTATGCTAAATTTAGCCTGCAAGAAAAACAAAGAACCGCTTCCGCAACCAAGGTAATGGATACTCTCAGTGATGTTTACCACAAACCCTGAGTTTAATATAATAATGACTTAAATATTTGAAACTTGAATACATAATAAAAACAGAAACCATTATTTAACATTATAATAAGGTGTAGTTTAATTTATTTTGATTTTATTGCATTTTGTTACATTCATGCTGTTGATCTGGCCCTTTGAGAGCAACCATGATGCTGATGTGGCCCTCAGTGAAAATGAGTCTGACACCCCTGATTTAAGTTAACAATAAGATTCACTTTGAATTTAAGTTCTGCACAAGTCTGTTAATCACAAATTAATCTCAGTTTGGTGTGTTAGAGCAGGGAAACATCTAAAACATGCAGCGCGGTGAGTTCCAAGAACCACAACTTGGAAACACAGAAATACACAACTGGTCCTTCAGCTGAAAATATTTTATCAACAGCTGTTTTCATTGCAAATGTAGAGGTCATAAAGACTCAACTGCCCAATCAGAGTAGAGTATGCAAGTGGCGACAGAACTCACAGTCCAGATGACTCTGTCTGATCCCCTCTACATCTTCGGCATGAATGAACTGGTAACACTTCTTCCCTACAATGTCCACTGGAGTCAAGTCCATGTAGTCACTGATCCTGAAATATAATGAAAACATTACAACATGAAAATGCTTACAAAGAGAGTTAAAATCACACTCAGAGGTCAAATTGTCACATAAAAATACAGTACACTATGTTGCCAAAGTGCTTTTTGAGTGTTTTTACTGTTTTGTTTGACTCACAGAATTCTACAAAAGAGGTTGAGAATGTTAAGACAACATTGCCCAAAGGGACACAACAAATGCTGCCTGATGGAGCAGGCTTAATTTGCTTATCTTTGTTGATATTTTTATTACAACGCAGGCATGCCATTGCTTGGCACTACATACTGCATCCTACACCAGGGCCTGATGTGTCAACCCTCACAGAGTTGTAACACAACAACTGTGTTACATTTCTACACATTTCTGGCAGCAAATTATTCTCTTTCAATTTTAAACTTGATAGATACATTGCTGCAAGATCAGGAAAAGTAAGAAAAAAGGATCTGCTCCGTATGCTTGGTTGCCACGTCTGAGGTAAAAGAAGGAAGCAAATGAAATGAAGTTCTGGAAACTTCAGAGCTTCACGGGAGAACCTGTCCTGCCAACTGGCACATGACAGTCTAATGTACAGAGTCACCTACAGCATAATTATGATGAAGACGCATAAATCACAATTACATCTCATTCATGTCATTATATTACAAACTCTGTGTCACAAAATTTCCTTAATTACTAAACTGAGCAGTCTTTACAGACAAATAATACCGTTTCAAGCATCATTAAGTTAAATTTATGAAAAATACTTTGCTATACTATAACATCTGACTCAAGTCTAAGTAAATCAGTGTTTGATGACCAAATTATATATATATTTTTCCTTTTCCTTTGTTTTTTTTTTCTTGTTTATTTTAAGTGAAGATATTTAACTTTTTAACTGACAGATTTGCTGCCTCCAGGAGAAATATATGAAGGAGAAAAAGAGAAAGGCCAAACAAAAATATGGAAAAATACACTGTCAGGCTGAAAGTATTAGAGCATACCATTATCAGCTTTGAGTGCACATATACGCGATCCTATCCAACTAAATACTTCAGAATCTGTACTTCAGGACATTTAGAAGAACTTGTGAAGATCTCCAGAGCATGGCATCTTGTTAAAAACAAAATCAGCTTTATCCTTATAATAAGAGATTTAGGGACCGATCTTGCACCTCCTGCTACCCAATACCCAATACCCATTACCTCAGATCTCAGATTTAGGAGCCTCTGCCAACCAAAATGCAATCTTCCACCTCCCAAAACCTGCTACCCATTTTGCCGACTCCCTTACGCACATTGTGGGCGCGGCAATGGGCGTGTCTCTTGTGCTTTCCACGAATTCGGTATCTTGCGGTACCTGTATCTCACAGATTTTGGGTATTGGGTAATGGGTGGTCTGACCACCCATTACCCAATACCCAAAATCTGCGGATCCAGGAAATCCAGGAAAGCGCAACCAGCATGTCGGCGCGTAAAAGAGTGCGTCCAAATCCTGTCATTGTGCGTCCACCCAGTCACATGTGGACTGCACAACCGGCTCTACCTCTCGATTATGCATCACTGTATTACTTTCATACGTTATTATTCTCTTAAGGGCAGATGATGTCTGTACAGCTGTGGCATGATCTCATCCAGATGTTTGCTGTGGAGGAAACGAGGAGATCACAGAACTCTGTTGTGGAGTTTCTTGTACTGTGCTCGTATCCCTCTGATCCTCTCCTTGCGCTTGGAACACCTGAGATGTTCTCAGTGGTAGAAGGTAGATGTCATCATACGTGTTCCTCTGGCTCAATGCTCATCCAATGATCCGTTCTGCAGTATTTTAAAAAGCACCGCTTCCAGCGGCTGTGCGTCTTGGCGCAGCTGTGCGTCTTTGCGCAGATATGTTCAAGATAACTCAAAAAGTTATGGATGGATTTTGATGACATTTTCAGGAGTTGTCAGAAATGTGAAAAGGAAGAACTGATTTTATTTTGGGTGTGATCCGGAAGAAATCCTGGATTCTGGATCACTTTCAAATTTTCTATAACATTGCGCTGTTTAGTTGTTTCTTGAACCCTAAAGCAACCACAATGGAGACAGGAAGGGAGTTCTGGAATTTAAAGAGTTTAATTCTCTCAGATGTAAAAAAGGAGGATTCGAGGGTTGGCAGCCAAACCAACAATCCAGGGGACGACGAAGGCAAGGAGGTGGCACTGCGAATGGCTGGATCAGGCGTTTCTATGGGAGGATCTGGAGACGAGTCTGGTTGAATGATGACTGAATAGGTACAGGTGTGCAGTGCCACACCTGGGCTGCTCGTCGGATGGGAAGGTGAAACAGAGGTGGATCTGAGTGTCTCTGTAGAGGATTGAATGTAGAGCAGTGGGTTGTGTGCAGGAGCCCCAGAGGTGGAAGGTTGTGGGTTCACAACCCGGCTTGAGACCGTAACACGCGCTCAATGGAGCCGGAAATTTTGTTTCTCAACATCTCCGTTAATTATTGCCCACAGCCCACAGGTATTGACACTGAAAACCTCTATAAAATTTCAGAGGCTGATCCGGATCTGATCCAGAAGGCGGATTTTATCGCAATCTGTAAATCGCTGTATGGGAGAACTGTTGTGCTTGGCGGAGGTCTGCGCTCTCTGAGTGCTTTTCTAGTTAAGAAATGCTTTCCTGGAAGTTCACTGGCTCTATTTTTTTCTGAGCAGTTTGTTGAAACTTCTTGGAGTACAAAAGAAATGATTAAATCATTTACTCCACATTAGTTAGAGCTAGTTATGTATATATCAGTGCAGAGGAGGAGGAGGAAGGAGGAGGAAGCTCTACAGCAGAGTCCCAGACCAGCGCCAACGCCCCTCCCAATACCTGCTATCCCTCAATAGCAGGTTTTGGGCCCTATCTTGCGCCAGGCACCAGGCCAAATTTCATCAAAATCCATCCATAACTTTTTGAGTTATCGTGAACATATCCTGAGCGGCTGTGCGCACAGCTGCGCCAAGACGCATAGCCGCTCCCAGCGGCTCTCATGGCGGTTCTCGCGGCTCTGCCTGAGTGTGTTTACCGGGAGCGCACCAACTATCTGGGACTTTCAGGTAGCCGATAGGAATTGTCTGTGTAAAAATATTTTTACCTCTGCCAAGGAGGTTTTGTGTTTTTGCCGGCGTTTATCTGTCTGTCTGTCTGTCTGTTTGTCTGTCTGTGTACAAGATAACTCAAAAAGTTATGGATGGATTTTGATGAAACAGCCCTTCAAGCAATCTATAAATCGCTATATCGCTGTCTATATACTCGCTGCTCTCTGAGTACAAGCCTCGGCCCACTACTTCATGTTGTTACAAGCATAAAGACTGAGTATGACCCGTAGTTACTGGGCCAACCAATCACCCCAAAAAGAACATTTCAGTTCACCAGAAAGAAAGCAGAAAGAAAAATCATGCGTTAAAAGAAATGAATGAATGAATGATGTTTCTATTGCTTTTTTAAACACCTGTTGCCCACGTTATAGAACTTTTGTTTTTACATCAAAACTTTCCTTTTTAAACCATACTGCAGGTGGAGGAGACTTTTTCAGTAAAAAAAAAAAAAGCAAAACACACACACACTCACACACATATTTTACAAATCTGTTAACCAGACTTAAGTTATGACAACTACTGCACAATTCATTTTACTTCAGTGATTGATAAAGGTTTTTTTTTTTTTTTATTGAACTGAATCTTGTTTCAGACTGACTTTTCAAGTCTTGAAGAATTTCCAAAGCCTCCCAGTATTGGCAACAAAGCAACCCCTGCCACCATTGTTGGAAATGCTCCTGGGGTGAGTCAGCAAGGCGTCATCATTGATTACTGATTACCGTCATTCTACATCATCACTTGGGTTATTAAACCAAAGCAGCAGGCTCTAATTTAAAAGTTTATTTTGTTTTGTTTAATTTCGTTTTACTGAATCAGAAAGCATCTTGCATCTCTTCTTTTAAGAACTGCACATTATTTGTTGTGTGTATCTGCAGCAACGGAATAGGAATCGTTTCTGTCCAGACTTGTGTCTGCACTTGTTTTGTTCTGTGTACGAGTCCCTGAACAGCACAAAAGAGAAAACAAAAGGACAATTTTCTATGATGTGGTCTAACACACTTCTTATGAAATGGTAAAATAAAGTTGTTTATTTTGTGGATTTTAATAAAAGTTTGCTTGACCTGGATGTTATGTAATTTTTATGTAATATTTCATCTATGCTTTCTTACATTAGTGATGGCTGGTAATGGCTAATGTCTTGTATTCAACATTGTTTGCAGAATCAGCCACGGAGAACCTGCAACAGATAAATTCCTGATTCATCTCCAGATTCTGAATGTGGAGCTAGTGAAGAACAAACGTGGGGATAAACAGAACCATGATGAAAAATATGTTATCCAAGAATTTCCGTATCCATGATATGGCTAAAAAGTCTCAGATTTTTTATTAACAATGCACCTGATTTTCAATTTTAACTGATTCACTCTTAAAGAAAAAAAAATGTCCACTTGGATCTCAACAATAAGGGACACTTGGACAATAATGTCTATAGTTTGGACAGAGAGGTGAGATGATTTGAGATACAACATCTCTGTCAAATGGGAGGGACCAGTATTAAATGGAGAGGGTGGAGTCAGTCTTCACATATCCAACACTTCCCCCCTGCCTATGCAGTTTGTAACAATTTGCGCCTTGAAGCATGTGACCAAAATTAAGGAAAAACTGGGGGGTGTGGTGACCCCTCAAAGAGCCTCTCAACATCTATCTGTATTTTCCCACACCTAGTACAGCTGCACCAGTACAGGGATGTTAGCAATGCTGGGGGACCTACTGCAGAGCCTAAACTACCGTATTTTCACGACCATAAGGCGCACCAGATTAAAAGTTACAGTCTCAATTATGGGTGCTATTTCTGTATTTAACACATACATACGGCGCACCAGATTAAAGGGCGCGGCCATGGTGAAACATGCCAGTACGTCGGCTTAAAGCACGTATGCTAATGTGTTTATAAAAAGGCAGCAGGAGCAAAACTTTATTTAAGTATTTAACAATGTAATCACATTCTTTTTTAGTCGTCATCCACAAATCCATCAAAGTCCTCATCTTCTGTATCCGAAGTGAACAGCTGGGCTAGTTCTCCATCGAACAGGTTCCCTCTCATCACTCTCAGAGTCGGTCTCGTTGTCGTGCAGCTTCTCATTAATGATTCATTAATGATTATTATCATATTCCCCGGAGTACGGGTCGAGGTGGAGTAGCAGCTGTCTACAACTCCAACCTACAAGTAAAAACAAAACCCAAATGTAATTATAATACATTCGAAAGCCTCACGCTCAGTCTAACTTTTCCAAATTGGAGATCAGAAAAGTCAGTCTTGTTGGTAGTGGTGTATCGGCCACCTGCTGGTGCTTATCTGGAGTTTCTGTCTGAGTTCTCTGATTTTTTAGCTGGTTTAGTGCTCAGCTCAGACAAAGTCATCATAGTGGGCGACTTTAATATTCACATGGATGTCGACAGTGATAGCTTTAAATTAGCCTTTACATCTCTCTTAGATTCACTGGGCGTCTCACAAAAAGTGAAAGAACCGACTCACTGCTTTAATCATATCTTGGATCTGGTTCTCACCTATGGTCTAGATGCTCATCACTTGTTAGTGTCGCCGCTGAATTCTCTTCTCTCAGACCACTTTTTAGTTACATTTGAGTTCAGCATTTGTGGCATTAAAACAGAAAATGAAACGTGTCATTACAGCAGATGTCTTTCTGAAGATGCTGTGAATAATTTCAAGGAGGTCATTCTCTCTCATCTCCCTATGGTGGAATATGATAGAATAACTGAAGGCAACGACCTGAATTTTACTCCAGCAGATATTGATTACCTTGTTAATAATACTGCTGATATGTTACATTCAGCCTTGGATGCCGTCGCTCCTCTGAGGAAGAGGGTTTCTTATCTTAGGAGCTCAGCTCCCTGGTATAATTCACATATTCGTATGCTGAAGCAGAATGCACGTAAAATGGAAAGGAGGTGGTACTCCTGTAAATCTGCGGACTCCCATCGTGCTTGGAGAGATAGTTTAATAGTCTACACAATAGCCCTACGTAGAGCTAGAACATCTTATTATTCTTCGTTAATAGAAGAGAATAAACATAACCCACGTTTTCTGTTCAGCACTGTAGCCAGGCTGACAAAGAGTCACAACTCTGTTGGTCCATGCATTCCTGCTACTCTCAGTAGTGAAGACTTTATGAGCTTTTTTAGCGGGGAAAATAATTAAAATTAGAGATGAGATTGGCCAGGCCCAACTGTCGACGGCTGTGAACGTCCCTGCAGCTTCGTTGATTTCTTCCGTTTCTGATTTGACTCTGGACTGTTTTTCTCCTGTGGGCCTCTCTGAGTTGACCTCAACTATCAGTAAAGCTAAAACCATCTACATGTCTGTTGGATCCCATCCCAACTCGACTGTTCAAAGATGTTATGTCCTCTATTGGTATATCAATTTTGGATCAGATTAACCTATCTTTGCAATTAGGATATGTACCACAGGTTTTTAAAGTTGCAGTCATTAAACCTTTGCTCAAGAAACCATCCCTTGACCCGGACATCTTGGCAAACTATAGACCAATATCCAACCTTCCATTTATCTCTAAAATCCTGGAAAAAATAGTTGCTAGCCAGTTAGGAGAACACCTGCATAGAAATGATCTATTTGAGGTCTTTCAGTCAGGGTTTAGATCTCATCATAGCACAGAAACTGCGCTGATTAGAGTCTCCCAACGACCTCCTTATGGCCTCGGATAATGGATTAGTTTCTGTCCTGGTTCTGTTGGACCTCAGTGCTGCTTTTGATACCGTTGATCACGGCCTTTTGCTGCATAGATTAGAGCACACTGTTGGAATTAAAGGGACAGCATTAGACTGGTTTTTAAGTCATACCTGTCTGACAGGTTCCAGTTTCGTCCATGTTAATAACGTTTCTTCTGCACGGACTAGGGTCTGCTATGGTGTCCCACAGGGTTCAGTTCTGGGACCAATCCTTTTTACTTTATACATGTTGCCCTTGGGAAAAATTATCCAGAGCCATGGCATAAAACTTTCATTGCTACGCTGATGATACGCAGCTGTACTTATCTATGAAACCAGAGGAAACAAAACCTTTGGCTAAACTTCAAGGGTGTCTTAATGACGTTAAGTCCTGGATGTCCTCTAACTTTTTGCTTTTAAACTCGGATAAAACAGAGGTTATTGTCTTTGGTCCAAAACACCTGAGGAACGGATTAGCTGGGTTTACGCTGGCTTCCAGCACAGCTGTGAAAAACCTTGGAGTCATTTTTGATCAGGATATGTCATTTAAGCAGCATATTAATCAGGTTTGCAAGACTGCCTTTTTTCATCTCCGAAATATTGCCAAAATTAGGAGCATCCTCTCCCAGGGTGATGCCGAAAAATTAATCCACGCTTTTGTCAGTTCTAGACTGGATTATTGTAATGCGTTGTTAGCAGGATGTCCGAAAAGCTCGCTGAATAGCCTTCAATTGATCCAGAACGCAGCAGCGAGGGTGCTGACAGGAACCCGTAAGCGAGATCACATCTCTCCCGTGTTAGCCTCCCTCCATTGGCTTCCCGTGAAACTTCGAATTGAGTTTAAAATTCTGCTTCTTGCATATAAAGCCCTTAATGGCCTAGCTCCGTGCTATTTACAAGACTTGATAGCATGTTATGCTCCTAATAGAGCTCTCCGCTCTCAGAGTGCAGGGTTACTCGTCGTTCCTAGAATATCTAAAAGTAGATTTGGAGGACGGGCCTTCTGCTACCAGGCACCTTTTTTATGGAACCAGCTACCATTTTGGGTTAAGGAGGCTGACACCACCTCCACTTTTAAAACTAAATTGAAAACATTTCTGTTTAGTAAAGCCTACAATTAGTCTAATCTATAGTGTGTAGGGGCTAATAGTTATAACTATAGTTGTAGTAGCTCAGACTAGAGTAGCTCGTCTTAATCACAGCTTCGTCATAGCTATGCTGCTATAGGCCTACGCTACAGGGGGACACCAACATGATCTGCTGAGTGGTGTCTCCACTGCTTTTCTCCTTTGTCTTCCCTTTCCTCCTCCCTTCCTCCTCCTCCAGCTCATAATTATTTGGGAGCACCTTGTTACTGAAACTGTGCCCCATATTCTTTGCTTTCCTCTGGTTTGTTGTGCTGGTTTTGCCTCCTTTTTCTTTCTGTGTATTTGCAGGCCAGAGTGTCCTGGGTTTCATGCTGACTTGCAGTTCCATCCTCTGTCCATCCCGGGGTTCACCTCCACTTGTGTTTGGGTGCCGACTGACGTGGTGATCGGCGACCTGGTCCTCTGGCCATCTCATCCCAGTGCTGCTACCTCCATCTGTTTATGTTTATATGGCCATTGTATTTAGTCATTTGTGTGCTCTCCTCTTTCTGTCCTCCATCTTCTCTCCGTCCTCCATCCTCTCTCTGTCCTGTCTCCCCTCTTTTCTTTCTCTACCCGGCTGGCCTTCGGCAGGAGGGTCCCCCCATATGAGCCAGGTCCTGCTCAAGGTTTCTTCCTCTTAAAGTGGAGTTTTTCCTTGCCATTGTTTGGCATTAAGGTTTTTTTTTCTCCCTACGTGGGAGTTTTTTACCTGCCATTATCACTGATTGGATTTAATATTATAATCTTAGTTAATGATATTTGCTCGGGGGTCATGCTCTGGGTCTCTGTAAAGCGCCTAGAGACAATTGTCATTGTAACAGACGCTATACAAATAAAATTGAATTGAATTGAATTGAATTGAATTGAATTCCAGCTTTGGCGAAAACTCGAACAATAGTGGAAGCAGACACGTTAGTCCAAGCATCCGCAATCCACTCACAAATTGTTGCGTAACTCACCCGGCGCTGCCTCTTGGTAAAACTGTGCTCGCCATCTGTCATCTATCGCTCCCAAGCCGTCCACAATTTCGCTCTGAACACCCTGTTCACACCGATGTCCAGCGGTTGGAGTTCTTTTGTTAACCCTCCCGGAATAATGGCAAGCTCAGAGTTCATTTGCTGCACTTTGTTTCTCACAGCGGCAGTTAGATGGGCGCGCATGGAGTCACAGATTAACAGGGACGGTGATGCGTGGAAAAAACCCTCTGGTCTCTTTACGTACACCTCACTCAGCCACTCTTTCATTTTCCTCTCGTCCATCCAGCCCTTTGAGTTAGCCTTAATGACGACTCCGGCTGGAAATTTCTCTTTAGGAAGCATCTTTCTCTTAAAAATCACCACCGGTGGCAGTTTCTGGCCATTAGCATGGCAGCCAAGCACAACAGTAAAAGCCGACTTTTCATGCCCCATTGTGCGTACCGCTACCGTGCTCGTCCCCGTCTTCTCCACTGTGTGACCCACCGGGATATTAAAAGTCAGCGGTACCTCGTCCATGTTGGTGATGTGGTTGGGCTGGATATGTTTGTCGGCGATCTTTTTATGGCAGTAGGAGTAGAGGATGGCTAGCTTTTCAATGTAATCTGCTGGAAGTTGCTGCGCCACACTAGTCCTTGCCTGGATGGAAAGGTGGCGGCGCTTCATAAAACAGAAGCACCAAGACGGACCTCCTTGAAAATGTTCGATTTTCATCTCTTCTGTGAGCACCGCTGCCCTCAGCCGAATGGTGACGGTAAAACACTTCTCCCAGCTGTTCTCTGATCATTAATCTACTGCTCGAGTCGGTCTTCCAACTCGGGCCACCTCTCCTTTTGTCCGCGGAAACTCAGCTTCGTCTTCTTGACTTGGCAAAGCTCGTTTTCCTGCTTCCTCCACCTGCGAACCATGGATTCGTTTACCTTAAATTCTTTTGCAGCTGCTCAATTTCCATGTTCCTCCACGTAGCTGATGGCTTGCAGTTTAAATTGTGCTTTGTAAGCATGTCTCTTGTCAGGTGCCATTTTCACAAGTCAAAACAATGTTGTTTGCATTGTGCACATATTGGCACCATAAACCTTCTGGGGGAACGCGTTCAGTGTCTTCTATCAAGCCCACATCTCCCCCTTTAAAGTTCTCATGCTGTCCTCTATCACATCAGCCTTTCTATGGAGCCCCTTTTGGGTCATAATTCAATTAATAAATGAGTCTATTATTATGAAATACAGGCGTTCAATATTATGAAATATTTCCCATTATTATGATAATGGATTTGTTTTTTATAAGAATGAGCTTTTACATAATAATGGCTTTGTTTTTCATAAGAATGATTTGTGTGTCAATCACAGCACAGAGGGCGTAGCCATTTATGTGATTGGCTGCTCCTTCATTCAGGCATAAGCAACAGAACAGTGAATTGTCAAATCGGGTCAAAATAGTATCGCCTGATAAATTATCATTTTCGATATTGTCTGCTAACCTGGTCAAAGTTTCCTGTATCAGTCCTAGCTGCCATAGCTACAATCGGACTAGGAGTGCACCTTGATGACGCCACGGCCCGCTGCTAACGGGACCTCACGGCCAAAACTAGTTGATGTCAGAGCGTAGAATGGAGAAGGATCAGCCAATGAGCGTGCAGGTCAACTACTGGCCCCGCCCACTGGCAAAATGTCATTATTATGTAAAAGCTCATTCTTATGAAAAAACAAAGCCATTATGTAAAAGCTCATTCTTAGATTAAAAAAAAAGCTATTCTGAAATAAACTATTATGCAATAAACTAAAATAAAATAAACACATAAATATACACATATATTTCATAATAATGAGAAACATTTCATAATAATGAATACGTATTTCATAATAATAAACGCCTGTATTTCGTAATAATAGACTAATTTATTAATTGAATTATGACCCAAACCGGGCTCCATACCTTTCCTCCATATAAATGGTTTGTCGGCAGGAAATGTCACTCAACGTTTACAGATTTTGGAGCTCAGCGCACACATAAGGCGCACCGCTTTATAAGGCGCCCCGTCCCTTTTGAAGAAAGTTTAAGACTTTAAAGTGTGCCTCATAGACGTGAAAATATGGTACCAAACAAGAGGGCTACCAGTCTTGCAATGATCCTCTCCAATATTTGCTCTTTCTGGACACTGCCTAGAATGTAGATAAAAAGGTATTATAAATTACTTATTACAAGTCAAGTCAAGTGTGCAGATTCAAGCTAACAGCAAACAGATGTCAGTCAGAAAGAAAAACAACAGTGTCGTCCTTGACTGAAACTTTGACATTACAGCCAATTATTGTTTCCATTTGGAGCTTTGCAGTAGTCCCATGTCCCACTTATAGATGCTACAAGACTTTCTAGTAAATATAAACCATCAATATTGCAATTCTGCAGAAGCCATAAAATTCACGTGATAACACTTGGCAAAGAAAGCAAACGCTACAACAATAACCTGTGTGATTCATTAGGAAATAGTGATAAATGACTTTATAGACAAGCGAGAAATCATTTTTTGTTAATATGCTTATCAAGGCTTGCCATCAGAAATGATACATTGATGATTTATATGTGTTAAATTTTTACTTTTTGAGGTTTGTTGACACCTTCAGTTTTCTTCAGGCTGTCTTTTTTCATATTTTTGTTTACCGGCCTGTAAATGGATGCACGTGTAGAATGGTGACTGTCGTAAAAGTGACTTCACCTACACACCTACAGGGGGAACCGGAAAGCTGCTTTGTGCTGCTTTAACCCACAGGTTCTTAAAGTCTGACATTACAGAGCACCACAGAGACAGTAGTGTGACCAGATGATGCAACATTATCAGTCTTCCTATCTTCCTTTCTCATTCTTTCAGAGCATTTGCTTACAACCTCTTGTCTGGCAATCTACCTTTTTATAATGTACAAGTCTTTTCCCAAAGGTAGCACCCAGATCAGATTGTAACGTCTATTAATGTTTCATGGTGGCTTTTTGTAGATTGAATATACACCTTAATTAACGCAGCTGAAAGGTTTTCATCAACTAATTTACTGCTTCATGGGTTTTTCTCACTCATACTTCATATTGTCCACCTATTTTTCAGATTTTCTTTTTTTTTTTGCCCCAGATGTTGCCTTTTTTTTCTTTTTTTAAATAGCTTTTGTTTGTTTGTTTGTCCCACAGCATGACAAACCAACCAGCTCATCCAGAAAAAGACACATCTGATTAAATCACTCATTGATGTCAGTTTCTGTCTTCTACCTGTTTTCACAGTAGACGATCTTGAGGTCCATGTTGACTCTGGTGACAAACATCTGACAGTCGATGCGAACCTCATTAATTGTGGGCGGCGGGAGGGCATGAGCTACCACCACCATCCCCATGATGTGATTAGGCACCGAGCGGCTGTGCGTCAGAGCCATCCTGATCCGCAGACGCCCTGTAATGTGGATCACCTGAAGGGGAAAACACAGCAGATCTAAGTCAGAGGCCAAGGATGTTGGAAAAAAAAACAGGTAAAAGGTATTTTAATTTTATAAGGGAAATGTGAAATTTATTGATCCATCTTATAACTCCTCACACTTTAGACATCTCTTCCCTGAAGACTGGGTATGCACTGGGACCAGCAGCAGGGGCCGAGGGTGGCCTCAGCCCACCCAATCACAAGCTGATTGTTTTTGACTGGAAAGTTCTGATTTGGAGGACCAAATGGTATTCAGCCAATCAGTAGCTGATTTTTTTTCACATTTCTAACTGCTGATTAGGTGGGCAGAATACAGCCCGCCTCTTTTGTCACCCACAGAGTATTTGTTTTCCACTAAATGTTGTGTGCTGTTGCTAGATGGCAGCTACATTTGGAGAGATGCTGCTTTTCCAGGGTTCTCTGTAGGCTTTGGCCTATGGAGCCCCGTTTGGGTCATAATTCAATGAATAAATAAGTCTATTATAATGAAATACAGGCCTTTACTATTAGGAAATACATATCCAATATTATGAAATGTTTCCCATTATTATGAAATACATGTTTATTATTATGAAATATTTCCCATTATTATGAAAAAAAATTAATTATTAAGAAATATATTTTTATTATTATTTAATCTTAGTTTATTGCATAATAGTTTATTTCATAATAGCTTTTTTTTAATCTAAGAATGAGTTTTTACATAATTGCTTCGTTTTTCATAAGAATGAGCTTTTACATAATAATGACATTTTGCCAGTGGGCGGGGCCAGTGGTTGACCTGCACGCTCATTGGCTGATCCTTCTCCATTCTACGCTCTGACATCGACTAGTTTTAGCCGTGAGGTCCCGTTAGCAGCAGGCCGTGACATCATCAAGGTGCGCTCCTAGTCCGATTGTAGCTATGGCAGCTTGGACTGAGCTACGGGAAACCTTGACCAGGTTAGCAGACAATATTGAAAATGATAATCTATCAGGTGATACTATTTTGACCCAATTTGACAATTCACTGTTCTGTTGCTTATGCCTGAATGAAAGAGCAGCCAATCACATAAATAGCTCCGCCCTCTCTGCTGTGATTGACACACAAATCATTCTTATGAAAAACAAAGCCATTATCATGTAAAAGCTCATTCTAATGAAAAACGAAACCATTATCAAAACAATGGGAAATATTTTATAATAATAAAAATGAATTTCATAATAATGGGAAATATTTCATAATAATAAACACCTGTATTTTATAATAATAGACTCATTTATTCATTGAATTAGGACCCAAATGGGGCTCCATATTGGTCATGGCTAAATCGAGTCTTTAAGAAGACCCTGTTTGTTTCATTCTTTTCACCTAAAAGACAAGTTCTTCCAGATAGCCCAGAGTGATTCAATGAAGGAAAAGGGCCAGAAGAAAACTGATTGCATGAGCCAAGCCAGTAGCACTGAGCTTTTAGGTAATAACATTAACTATTAAGCTATACAAGATGTGAAATATTGTGCTACGTATGAAGTTTTAACTGTTCCATTATACAATGAGCTATAGAGTGGTAATAAGCTTTAAGATCGTCTGAAATAGTTAAAAGCTGTAAGTCCAAAGCTCCTCAACCCGTTCATGAAATTCAGTTATAAATTCACACAGTCTCTCCCCAACTCAGTCACTAATTTGTTGCTGTTACCGTCTGGGCCAGCCACTCGCTTATTTCATTCTTTGAGTCACTCCATTTGTTTGCCAACGACAAAACGCCCAGACTCTGATTAATCCGAAGGCTAAAGGGCCATTCCACAGCTTTGGAGAGCACTCAGATCACATTCAGACCCCGATCAGAAACTAGAGGGGTAATGAAATAAAACACAAGAAACTCGCGTGAGGACAAGTTTCTTGTGTTATTTTCAACTATAATGCAGTTTGTTGTTACTGAAACCATGATTCTATTTCTGAAAATTCAAAAGGAAACAGAAGACCAGTTACATACACAAATGGATGTTCAGATCAATGTCTACATTTTCCTCCACAGGGCTTGACGCTAACTTTTTTGCTCACCAGCCACTGTGGCTAGTGTTTTTCCTCAGTCATTAGCCATTTATGCTAGCCACAGTTTTGCTGTCAGTTTTTTCTTCTTCACAATATTCTTGCATTTACATTTTAAATACCAACAATTGGTACAACTATTGTGATGTGTCATATCAAAGAATAAGTTACCAGCCAAAGTTGCTTGTGAGACAGAAATTGTTACTAGCCACAGCCAAATTTTACCAGCATTTGGCCGGTTGGCTGGTGTCAGTGTCAAGCCCTGGATGTTTTGGACAAAGACATTTTTACCTGATGTACCCATTTACTGCAGAGTTTGACATTTTAAATAAAACTATTCAGATATGATCAAAGTACATATTCCAGACTTGATTTTAATGGACTTGGATACATTTTAGTCCAACCACACAACGATTACAGCATGTTTTTGCACAGCCTCCATTAGTAGGTGCACTATGATGTTGGACTTGTCAGTGGTAGTTATATTACAACTGTTATTTCCACTAAATTCTTACAAACATCTTGCATATTGCTTTAATTCTGAAATTTACCAGGTGCTGGGCATTATGTCTGATGATATTTTGTCAAATTTCTTATGTAGCCATCTTGGCTAACTTTAACAACTTTCAGCCAATTTCAAACTTCCCATATCCGTCCAGAATTCTAGAAAAAATTGCTTTGTAGGTCCACAACCACCTCACTGACAATAAGCTCTATGAGCAGTTTCAGTCTGGCTCTCATCCACATCATGGCACAAAGAAACAGTTCTGGTGGAAAATGATGAATATTAATATTGATTTTGAAGTACTGCTTCTAACATTCAAAGCCCTTCATAACCTATAGCCCCCCCTTTCCTTCACTCAGCTCCTCCCATGGTCTTCCTCAGCATTTATTTCCTCAGCTCCGTCTGCCTGCTGGTGCATTATCAGCTCTTTTAGCGACTCTGCTCCCCAGATCTGGAAAGCATTCCCACAACTTGAACAACATTTCCGACTACCTTCAAATCACGTCGCAAAACTCTCCTGTTCAGACTGGCTTACACCCCACACGATAATTTCCCTTCACAGCACTCACAGTGCCCATCTTATTGATTTGAAAATTCAGTTTTCCTATTATAGTTTTTATTTTGATTGTTTAAGATATTTCAATTCAATTTAAAAAGAAAATATAATATAAGGTGACCTATAAATAAAATTGTATTATTTTTTAATGATGCATTGTGGTTAAAAATAAATAAATAACTAAGTTCCCTCACATAAACACTAGATGCCATTGTAATGTTATGCAGAGAAGACAAAGAGCAAACAACCGCAATCCTAGTAGAAGAGTTTAGTAAAAGGAAATCAGCCGCTCAGGCCTTTTTTAAAACATGCTTCAGAAAAACTGATTGGTTTCATCTGGCTGTCTGGCTCATGTACATGGCAGTTGGAACGTATGGCTGCCAGATCCAATCACAGGACCTCATGGAGAGCCATGACCAACTTTGGTGTGTGAGTCCTCGTTTACATGAACAAACTGGGATCTATCAGATAAATTTGACTTAAATTAACTAATGCAGTTTCTTAAATCTCATTATCATCTTTATGCTTGTGTAATAGAATGTGCGCTTTCAACAAGAAAACACATCTCCGAACATTATACCATCTTAAACTGCACATTTTCTCTCTATCAGCTGCTTTTAAGTAATTCTAAATGACCTCTGAAATGTTCAAGTCATGGTCTTTCATTACGGGTAATTAAAGCGCACGCTCGCTTCTCTTGCTTCCTGTTCTATTGGATTGAAGTGCGCATGTGTTACTCAAAATAACTTCTCTGACTATGACTTCTATGACAGGACTCCTGCCGTGGCCCGGGTCGGCTGGCAGGAGTCCTGTGTGTGTGTCAAGTTGGCGTCTTCCCCTGTCTTTAGTGCTTCCTGTTTTACTTTGAAACGTCTGTCTTGTCTTCATCCGTGTCTCTTGCTTCCTCCTGCTTGTTATCCTGATTGTCTGCTCCTGCCTCTAGTTTGTTCCCTGGGTATTTAAGTCTTGTCATTGGCCTTGTCTGTGCTGGTCCATTAGTCGATGTTTGTGTTTGCAGTCCTGCTTGTCACCCTGGTTCTGGAAGTTAAGTTAAGTTTGTATTTTGGGATCTTTGGATTTTGTTTAATAAACCTGTTTTGTTTTGAACTCCTGCCTTTTGGGTCCTCCCTCAGTTACCTGCAAACCATGACACTTAATGACAAGAATTATGTTACATGTAGTCCCTGGATAGCAATGGATGACTAAATCACAAACATCATTTGTGTTTAAGTTTGAAGAAAACAGTAATGATATGCTTCATAGGATCTCTCTAACTGTACATGCACTCTAACTCACTCCACTGACAGTGACACTGTTTGCAATAGAAAACAGTGTAACTTGTGAGTATGTAATAACGTCAAGACATCAACAACAAGAAGACATCATTAATAATATAAACCAAAAATCTAATTAATAAAAACCAGGTTTTACTACCGTCTTGAGACCTGTGATGTTGTCTGGTTTAGAGACTCTGAGGAAAAGACAAGAGGGAGAACTGGAGGAAGGAAAGGTTAAAATGCTGAGGATTTCTTTGGAAGTGATGAGGGAGGATAGGATATAAGTGACACTAAATGTATTAATTCCTTCCACACAACTGTTTTTAGCTTGTTTCATCTGTTGAGCTCTTCAGTATTTGTGCTTTGTGCATATCTCAAGAACCATTTGATGCATTTGTGTGCCTGACACCTGTGGAAGGTGCACAGCCAATAGAATCAAAGCACCACTTCAGGCATTATCCAATCAGAAACAATAATCTTGATTTGTCATAGATACTTGCAGTAATATGAATCAAATGGGGATTTGCTTTGGAATATGATTTATGATGCTGAAACACCATAGTGAAGACTAAATTCAGAGTTGGGCTGAAAAAGCAAAGTTGTTTTTAAGCCCTTCAGCTGCATATCCAATGAATTTCTGTCACAGCGTGGTGATCCTTATATCATCGCAATGCACACAGGGAGCCTAAATAATAGAAGTGCTGTTGCGTGTTTGTGTAAATGAGAACCACATTATGGAGCACTTTGTAGAACCTGGATAAGGTTTTAAAGAAAGTCACTGTGTGTGTATATATACAGTATTATATTTTCTTCGTGTCTATCAAATACTAGATCTAAATTTGCAAAATAATCAACATCTCCCATCTTTCCTCTTACCCACAACAACCACTCTCAAAGGGTCTCAGACTTACATTGTTGCTTGTTACCTGTTTGCTTTGCACTGCAAATTTGATTAAACTGACATGGCTTCAAAAACATGGCTTTTCTTGTCAGATAAGGCATAAGTCTCTGTTAACATCTGCATATTCCCAAACGTCCATGCTGGTGCTTATTGTATTAAAAAAAAAAATAGAGTTGTAATTATAGAAAATTCTCATCGTGTTGTAAGAAAGACAGTTTTAGATCCTCATCCCTCAGAGACACCATACACATATTTTCAGATACAGTATGACTTCCTTACGTCATTACCTTTGATGTCCAAATCAGCCATGTTTAAATCACTGACTACATACACATGAAGGCGTGGCTGCTTGAGAATCATGAAGCTTTCATGATGACATCCAAACAAAAAGGAAATAATGTGAGAAAATCTAACATCCATGATCTAATAATTACGTGATATAACAGATAACATAAATTTTCTTTGATGTGCATAAATACAGTTCCTTATTTCTGCAAATAACTTTTATTTTTCTTTTATTAAGAATTTGTGGCTCTAGTGGTCTTTATTTATAGTGAGAGACAGGAAAGCAGAGAGCGAATGCGGGAGACATGCAGCAAATAACATTTTAACTAGGGGTGGGCAAGTTAACGCGTTATTATCGACATTTACAACGACATTAACGACATTTATTT